>OZ038488.1:75508598-75521098 GCA_964036315.1 Acanthosepion esculentum
TGCGGGAAAGAGATGCATTCATACCTTTATGGACTTTGAACTCCACACACCAAATTCGTTTTGCACGGCGATAGCCGCAACGCTACGCGCTAGTCTTCCGTGAGAGGATCAGGTGCATACGTATTTTCTTTTATCCTCCAAATTTGATAATATTTATACATTTCGTTTGGTGATCTTGGGTAACATTGCTCGTTGTAGAGGTCGATTATCTTCTTGTGCTGTGCTGCAATGTGTTTCTCACTCCAGAACACGACAGAGCAGACTGTGCGCCTCAATATAAACGCCAGACCTATCAAAGGATTCAGGTGCAGGGGTGACCTGAGATGACTTCACGGGACCGGACCAGTTGCACCTGGGTGGCAAACTTCGAAGATGATCGTATTACATGAGGTATATACACACGAAAATTTAAAAGGTACAATTTTCGTAGGAAGGATCCGGGGCCGCTTACGCACACACTGTCAGAAAGTAACTGATTAAATTAGGACCTAAAAATTATGCTTTGGAGAGGGGAGCTTTACAGTGATGTTCACTCTGTACAAGGCTCGGGGGCCACTCGAGGTAGATGGTTACAAAGTAAGAGACACAGTTTATGCGGATAGGTGAGAAGATAATGGTTAACCCTAGACTTTAAAAGTTTATAATAATCGTGAAAACATCCTCTTGGGAGTCGGTTCCACAGACCAGCAGTTCGCGGAAAGAAGCTGCTGGAATGGAACTTACATCTCATCAATGGTATAAGAAAGGAATGTGGGTGGTTCGCTACAATGTGCGTAGCATGGGGTGTCTTAGCCATGAAGGTTAGAACGTGTGGAATTAATACTCCATTTTAGGCCTGGTCTGGCCCTTGTAAATGTAGGGGATACTAGAATTACTGGAGCGGTACAGGGACCTGAATATTTTCCCAGCATCTTTAGCGATGGACCGTATGTACGAGATACACTTGAGGTCTGGGTTTGGTTAAGGCCCAGTAAGCGCTAAAGGCACGAGCCGTCGCTGAATGTTAATATGAGAGAATAAGTTACATATCACCATTAATCGGTATAATGACGTTATCATTGCAGTGCAAACACACGCTAAGAGTTAGACAATCGTTACAGTGACCCGCTGTTTACAGGATCAGAAATTATGGGATTTAAACTTAATCCTATGCATTGCAACTTGTCCACATGCCACAAGGCATAAGATCTTTGGTTCCTGTTATATAATCGTTATCTTTTATTGATCTTTTATTCCTCAGTGTGGCATATTTCTACTGCTGGATATACGTTTCCCGGCCTCATCCATGAGGGTCGGTCTCTCGTGAAAGGACTCTCCATTGATCTTGAGATCATGGGTACACACTGACACTCGAGACAAGTGCTAGTGGGACTAGTTGGTCATTTTGTCCTTCTTCATACGCACGCACGCACGCACGCACGCACGCGCGGCATTACGCTAAACTTGGGGTTGTGCAACATTTGTTCTCGTGGGATGCTAACTAGTACCTGTTATGGCAGTGGATACTTGACAATCTCCTCACAGGCGAAGAAGAGTCATGAGGCAAAAAAACATGTCGTCCTACCGAAGGATATTAAGAATACTATGAGTTGAATATGCGAGTATCATGGAATTTTCAAGTGGAAGCAAAAAGGCCACCTATGCTAAGGAATTATTCGAATTGTTGTCCTCATCTTTATTGCCATATTCACGATGCATAAAAAATGTATACAAACTGGGAACCAGTAATATGTAGTTCTAGAGAAAAGCAATAATAACAACAAAATTGCAATATGGTATCCGGTAAAAAATGATTACTGAAACATTAAGTTTAAAAAGTCCCATAAATACATGCACTGATATCCTCAAGGACATATGGCTCAGTGGGAAAAAGCGTTGGTTGGATCCAGTGACTTAACCTGAAGTTAAATACCAGGCTACGTCAGTAGCGAATAAAAACTTGGAGAGTTGAGTTAAATGGTAAAGGTAACTGAGACAACCGGAAGAGGCATGGCAGGTGGAACTAGACGGAAATAAAGTGTTCAGTTCGAAATTCCAATCACCTAAAGAAGGCCGGATTGTACAACGGTCGAAACGTCGTGAACATGGTAATAAAGATGAGGACAACAGTTCGAACGGCATAAATAATGTAAATAATTACAATACCTCGTCTTAGAAATATCGACAGATAAGGGTAAAGTTAGCTATTTAAGCGATAGTTTGAAATTTCTAGGAACAATGAGGAAAGAAGGCTTGGGGAATGTCACACTCACAAGACCTCTTGAAAGCAATAGAGACAGACGAAACCTACCTAATGAGCTTATGTAAATGGTTGTCAGAATTGTGATGGATAGATGGACAGCGAAAATATAAAGCTTATTGAGAGTTATCGTGATGGGAAGTTGTGGAGAGGCTTGATCTCTCAAGTGCTGAAGAAAAGGTTGTATGATATTTTTTTTGCATTTTCGTATATTCATTTCAAATTTGTTTTTTGTTTTTTGAAAATCAGGTAGCTTTTGTTTTTGCGACATTCTTCGTCACCATTGTTTCAAGAATCATTCTTTTATTGATGTTTTTTTGCAATTGTGTTTACAGATTTTGGCAATTATTTATAAAATATATACTCGGTATATTCAGGGTGTATCGAAAATACTTTTACAAACTTTGTGGGAGGGTTCCTCACACAGACAAAAACAACAAAACAAAAACAAGGACAAATGTCTATATAGACATATGTCCGCTAATCCTTCGCTTTTGAAGCATTAAGTGTTAAGTATACGGTAGATGCTGATAATTATAAAATTGGTTTTCCTCGATCCATAATTTATGGAAACACAGATACTGTTTCAGCAACGCAACGATAAACAGCAGCAAAGGTTGAATAACTTGGCTGCCTTCGATGTAGAAATGCAAACTGATACAGCCATGCAGCCTCGCGTCCATTACCATACGCGCGGCCGTATGTAAAAATCATATCTGCCGGCTCCCGATATGAATATCCTGGCATTGTTAAAACGGAGCACTTCTCAGTTAAATTACTATTACACAAGATAAACGTCAAAGACAGACTAGCTAAAATTACGAATATGTAACTTGTTTGTCAATAGGTTCAATGTAAGGGCATAACTAACCACACACACGCACACACACACACACACACACACACACATATATATACATATATATACACACATATATACATATACATACATACATATATATATATATATATATATATATATATATATATATATATATATATATATATATATATATATGAATTATGTGGTGCGGGTTCAATTTATATTACGCGAATCATTATTACGAAAAGCAGATACTGAAGTTAATGATATGGCAAGAATCACTCTCGCAAACAATTTATTTATCTTTCGATGTCCTGTTATTACCTGGAGGTAAAAAACTTACCTATTTCGCTACCTGCTTATGGAGGCACCGTGGAGTAATGGATAACGGCTTGGATTGAGGAATCGGAGAGCCGAGTTCGAATTCCAGTCGAATCCATTACATT
Organism: Acanthosepion esculentum; assembly: GCA_964036315.1. Classification (NCBI taxonomy): domain Eukaryota; kingdom Metazoa; phylum Mollusca; class Cephalopoda; order Sepiida; family Sepiidae; genus Acanthosepion; species Acanthosepion esculentum. The sequence continues at coordinate 75,512,107 of OZ038488.1, forward strand.
CACCTACGTGCTAACAACCTTGGGAAAGGTGAATCCTCTTCTTCTCCTTCCAACTATGGGTAAATAGCAGGACAGACTGGGTTCTATAACCTTGGATGGCAACTGGTCTAGGAGAAGGACAACTCTGAATTCAAAACCTGCGGAGGGTCGTTTGGGGACCTTGTGGCATTCGTTGCACCAGGTCCCTGTATTCGTCCCTCCAATAAGTGTGGATGGCCCTGCACAAAGCCTTCACCACTATAATCAAATCCTGTGTGGGTGTCGGGCTTTCAGTTTCTGGGAACTGATCTGTTTGACACTCATACGTCGAGTTCGACGGGAGAGTTCATTATATATATATATATCAGAATGTATTCCATCTCCTGATTTGTTATTTTCTTTTTGCAAATATTTCCTCACTTTTCGCATATCTCCATATATTAATTGTAGACATTATTCTCTTACTGATAGGGATAAAGAACATAAATAAATAATATGATAATATGGTTGTAATATAACTATTGCTCCTTAAGACGGTTTTAATTATCTCCCCTTCATTTGTTTTTATTTCCTTTTCTTTGTGATATTTAAATATGTAGGTTTTCATTCTAATATTCTCTGTTTTATTTTTTGTTTTTTGCTTTGTCATTGTTTTTACTTCCATTTTATCAATCGCTTTTTATTTTGACATATTTACCCATCTCCTTTTTTTATTTAATATGTACATTTAATGTTTAATATGTATATGTGAATGTATTCCTGCTGGATGTACATTTCTGCATAGATATATTATCATCTGTCTTCGTGAGTGAATGGAAAAGGCGCAAATTAGTTTAACTGCAGAGATAGAATGAAAAGATATGGCTTTATCAATCTCGACCCGATTTTCTTTCATGGAACAGATTTTGTTATTAAAACTATTGTTAGCCGGGGTGTCATTTTATACGTCTCTTTGCATCGCCAGCAATGTCATTTTCATCGGCCGATCACTGGCTAGCTTGAATATTTAAGTGAAATTCGAACCCGTGCCTAAGAGAAATTGGAATTGATTTTGCCGTGAACCTTTCTCTAAATCACCTGAACATAATTATCTTTCCGATTACTCACCTAGCAAAAACGTAGGTTTTAGCGATCATGTCTCTGCCTATTGATTTTGCCAGCTTCGAATTATAACACGTTAATGATTACAGGTGTGCACATCGTTATGGAATTTATTCTGACTCTCGTAGTTGATGTTCGATCCGTAATAGAAGCCAAGTTTTGAAACTGAATTTTCCCAGAAAACAGTCCATTTTCTAATATTTAATATATAAAAAAAAATTTGTTAGTTTTTTTTTAAGCAATTCACCCCAAGCAAGGTGGGAGTGTCACTAGCACGCAAGGGGTTACAGGGGATTGAGAACAAGAGTAAAGAGGCGTGTTTGAGGAAAGAATGCAAAGAAGGACGGGGAACAAGATCAAGGTACCAGATGTCAATTGACATTACACTTGAATATTTGAAGATTATAGTTATCGGGAAAGCAAGCAAGGGGAAGAGAGTTCCACAGATGGGAAGTGCGAGAGAAGAAGCTGTTTGAGTAGAAGAGACGGTTACATTTAATCATTTTAACAGTGAAAGTGTGGGACCGATATGTCTGGTAGTTCGCTTAAATTCCTGCAGTCTGGGAACCAGCGAAAGTAGCTCGTCGGAAGAGTTGCCGTAAAAATAAGAGTAGAAGAGACAAAGAGAAGCCACGGCATGTCTGTGGGAAAGCGACTGTAGACTAGATGCCAGATCAGGATCTATTATATTGCATATTCTGGATTTTATTCAAATTTCCTTGCTGGGGTTTCAAATATGGTTCCATTTTTTTCTGATTGAGGTTTTAGGACCTTTTCTAAATCAACTCTCAAGTCTTCCTCACTAATTCGTGATTTTGGTGAAGCCAATTTCTATTTTATCAAATTTCTACTTTTAGAGAATTGAAACATGTTTCTATTCAGTATTCCTTTTAGGTTCAGTTCAGTTACGTGTTACGACTGGGTCGGTAGTCATAAAAGTATCAAAATTTAAAATAATATGACGAAAAAAACTTTGAGACTTTACAAATGTAAATAAAATTACTGAATACAAACATTCTTACTTAGAAGAAAAAACGCACACACACATATATGACATCTCAGTAGTTTACTATTAAACCAGTATATACATATATGTATAGTGGGGTAGTGGGTAGCGACTTGGACTGAAGGTACGGAGAGCCGAGTTCAAAATCCAGTTGAATCCATTACATTTACTTTGTGTAATTAGCAAGACAGACTAAATTCAAAACCTGCGGAAGGTTGTTTGGGGACGTAGTGCACCAGGTCTCTGTGCCCTTCAAAAAATGTGGTTGGTTCTGCACAAATCCTTCACCACTAAAATCAAATCATTTTAGCGATCATGTCACTGCCTAAGAAGGACGGAGAACAAGCTCAGGGTGTTGTTGATAACGTCAAATACGACGGAAAGTCCACCATGAATATATATATATATATATATATATATATATATATGTATGTATAAAACAGAGTTTCATATTTACCTATCTATTTATTTAAATTCAACTGTTAATAGATCAACACACAGACATACGTACGCACACATACATACATACATATATATATATATATATATATAGAGAGAGAGAGAGAGAGAGAGATGCCTGTATATATGGGAAATTAATGATAATGAGGGAAAGGTTTTTTGCGTGCGTGTTTCGTCCATTAGGGGTTCATCGGACTAAACGCTTTACACGAATATTTTTACACTTTGCCAATAATTTTCCAAACATTCATCATATATATTTAAAAAAATGATGTATCATTTTTCAATACACACACACTCACGCACACGCACACATACTCACACACATACACACATACAAACACACACACACACATATATATATATGTGTGTGTGTGTAAAACAAAGAGGAATATGAATAATCTGGAAGAGTTTGAGAGATATTACGTGAGTGCAGAGAGTGCGATAATATTAGATTAACACACAAACACACGAATATATATATATATATATATATATATATATATATATATATATATATATATATATATATATATATATATATATACAAATGTATTATAGATATACTTATATAGAGACTCATGTTTCTAGATTGGTATAAACAGGGGAAGGAAATCTCAAATATGAAGAGAGTGAGAAATAAATTGGTGCATAATGACTGAGATAGATCGATAGATAGATAGATAGTACTGCTAAGCCTACTCTAATTGGTGATTGGCAAATTTGAAAGTCCTGTTGCGATCAAAGTCATTTATGAAGCTTGAATCAAAATAATCGCCGTACAAAGTGAACCCTCTGACAATTGCTCAAATTTGGTAGGAGATATTTTGATCTCTGATCAAAATGACATCAAACACTTGTAAATTTTTTGTGCTGTCCACACACAGTGGGAATTCTTAAAGCAAGTAATATAATTATCCTCAAAAAGCTGATGATCTTCCTTTCGGCATATGTTTTGATAAACTCCCCTAACTAACAAACAATATACATATATATATATATATATATATATATATATATATATATATATATATATATATATATATATATATATATATATATATATATGGCGGAATATACGTCGATTTTATTTATGAAGGAAGCTTTCTTATACATATATTGAAAAAATACAATTCTGTGTATTTTTAATTCGTTTTAAATCAGAGTTTCTTCAAACTTTGGGTTGTCATTTTGTGTAATGATGAAGAACCCTGATCATAACCAAAGTTAATCCGTTTGAATTTCTAAGCTCTTCAATAGAAATGTTTGGTCTTTGTATGTGTGTCTGTTTAAACATAGTTTTGGCTCCCATAGTTGTATCGAAACATAAAAGTTACTTTCTGCTGTTGATAGTCGACAAGGCACTAGACTGTGTTTTCTCCTGAACCTTTATATTTTCATGTTTAGTTTTATTTTCTTTGTACTTCTTTGTACTTTTGGCATCTTCAATTCCTTTATTGGTCTCACATTTCATATTTCCTATTTTTGTATTTTTCGTTTTATGCTTTCAATCTTCCACATTTTTCTGAACAGTCCTTCTCCTATTTCTCTCTCTTTCTTTACTTATAAATCCCAAATTAATTCTTGTTTTTTCCTCAATTTCATTCTTCCTTTTTCTTTCTCTCGTTTTCTTTCTTTCTCTCGTTTTCTTTCTTTCTTTCTTTCTTTCTTTCTTTCTTTCTTTCTTCCATCCCCCTTTCTTTCTTTCTTTCTATCTTTTTCTTCTTTCTTTCTTTCTTTCTTTCTTTCTTTCTTCCATCCCCCTTTCTTTTTTTCTTTCTTTCTTTCTTTCTTTCACTAAGTCCTTTCTTTTGTTTTTATTTTTAAAATTTGACTCAAACCTTATGCCAAATCTCTCCTTGTTTCTCTTGGCTTCGAATTTTCTTCCGCTGTTACTTTAGTCTTTCTCTCTTTCTTTTTTCTTTTTCTCTTTCCTTATGTCGATGTTTCCTTCTCCAATATTCTTTTTTCCTCCTTTTTTATCTTGACGCTTCCTTCCCAATATTATCCTTTCTTTCTTTCTTTCTTTCTTTCTTTCTTTCTTTCTTTCTTTCTTTCTTTCTTGTGATGATTGTCTATTTATTTGTTTTCTTAGCTACATTCGTTTTCTTTCATTTTTAGCAGTTTTCTTAATGCTTTTTCTTTTCATCGCTTCTCTGGAATAACCTGAACTAATTTTTTGCTTGTGCTTTTGGAAGACATTCTTTCTTTCTTTCTTTCTTTTTTCTTTCTTTCTTTCTTCTTTTTTCTTTCTTTCTTTTCGTTTATCATTCTTCCTTTTTGTGACATTCGTTATTTTTTCTTATATGTTCTTTCTTTCTGTTCACCTTTTTCTTATTTCTTTTTTATCTTTCTTTTCCATTACTCTTTTTTTCACTCTTTCTCTTTCTTCCTCTTTCATCTTTCTTTCTTTCTGTTTAGCTTTTCTTATTTCTTTTTGTTTATCTTCCACTTTATTCCTCTCTCACCTTTTATTCTTTCGTTCTTTTTGTCTATTTTTCTCTCTGTTTTCTTTGTTGGTTTGTTTATTTTGTCTCTCTTGTTTCTATCCATTATCAGCATCTACCTCATTCTCCTTTCATTGCCTTCTTTCTCATGTGGTTTATATCATCTATATTATTAAAAACAAGACAGCTTAAACTTTCTCCTTCCTTTCTCTAGCAAGATTTACACAAACTTCTTCTTTTTCACTTTATCCTAATTAAAAGGCTTGCGATCAAAGCCATTAAGGCTGAACGATCTTTCTTGGCTCAATCAACCTTAGTCAAAATCAGAATCACAATTTATCTCAAAAACATAAAAAGAACGCACTTTTCCGAATTGCAATCTCTTGTCTGTCGGTAAACAGAAGAAAGAAGAGATCAACTTATTTTTTCGCATAGACACAGACATTTTCGAGAGGATATTAAACCACACTGCGGACAAATATATATAATCAATTGAAGCAGAAACAAAATTTCCAATTTTAACGTCTCGAAAAATTTCCATAAGGAATCCACTTTTGGAAATTACTCCCTCAAATTTACTTTTCATCTGAACTTCAGAAGAAATGATAAAAGAAAAAAACAAAAAACATAGTTCTTGAGCGTTACCTTGTAACATTGTAATATCGACTCATAAGTTTTTTCGTCTTTCTTTCTCAACTATATGTCTGATTTTGATATTTTCTAGGCATCTCAAAAGCTGTTTACGGATGAGGCTCAGCTGGTAGCAAAAGCGAAGGAGGAGTGTGAATGAAGAGCTACGGGTTCAATCGTAAAACAATAAAATAAAGCATGGTAAGCTCTTGTTATAATTATCTTGAAATCAAAAAAGATGGTCCATAATTGTGTTAAATGCTACAGAAAAATGATTATATATATATATATATATATATATATATATATATATATATATATATATATATATATATATATATATATATATATACATATATATAAATTTTAAGACATTCTTATGTTTATACATTTTTTTTATAGATACACATTTATTATAAAACAGAGCATTTACTTAAATATAAAAAGAATATATATTCATAAAAATGTCTTAAAATAATTGTCGGACTTTGTCCATTTCATAATGTGTAACGTCATTTGTTTACATTTGATACGCCATGAGCAGATATGAATGTACGTGAGGGATTCATGGAAGATTAAAGACAGTAAAATCGACTTTGCTAACCGAACGCTCCTCTGTGGCCGAAATGGTTAAGGCGCGTCAGGGTATATGACGGTTCCGTAGAGGATACAGATTCGATTCCTGTCGGAGGACGAAAATTTTCTATGAAAATCTCTCGGAAATTCAGGCCGGTAAATGTTGTTTAATACTGTTTATTATAAAACAGACCATTTACTTAAATATTTGTATCTATAAAAAGAATGTATAAGAATAAAAATGTCTTAAAATATACACACACATACATATATATATAATGATTATATATATATATATATATATATAATGATTATATATATTCACACACTATGAAATGGACTAATTCCGACAATTATTTTAATATATTTTATTGTATACGTTACTTATATAGACGCAAATGTTTAAATGCTTCATTTATAATAAACAGGATTAACAACATTTATCGACTTGAACGTCCAAGAAATTTCATAGAAAATATTTGTGTATATATAATTAACGTATAACAATAAAATATATTAAAATAATTTTCGGACTTTGTTCATTTCTTAGTGTGTGGCACCATTTGTTTATTTTAGATACGCTTCAAGTTGATATGGACGTTCGAGGGAAGTCATGGGAAGTTTATAGTTGAAAAGCAGTAAAATCGAACTTGTTCACCAGACTCTGCTACGTAGCTAAACTGGTATAGCACGTCAGACTATATGACGGTTCCGGGAAGGATACAGTTTCGAATCCTGTCCGAGGATGCACATTTTCTATTAAATTTATCAGACATTCAGTCCAGTCAATGTCGTTAATACTGTTTATTATAAACATAACATTTACTTAAATATTTGTGTATATAAAACTAACAATAAGATACATATATTATTATTATTATTATTTAGTGGATACCTGTGTTTGAGTAGACGCTCCGTTTTATTTTGAAGAGTATTTATTTAGTTTACCGGGCTGCACACTCGAGAAAACTTATTAAAGAAAAATGTGCTCCCCGCTCCGGTAGGATTTGACCTAGCGTTCTCCTTTGCAGGAGAAACTACCGTATGATACCATTTCTCCACTTTTGCTGGAGAAAAGCTATCGGACTTGGGTTTCTCCTACAAAAGAGGATATTTTTACAAATAAAACCATTATTCCGAGAGTAAGACTAGCACGAGGAATCATTAGAAAAAATACTGATGCATTTATTAAGAAAATCGCAGAAAAGACTGTACTATCAGAGATAAAAAAAAAAATTCGCACTCAATAACGCCACACCCGTATTCAGGAAAAAACTTCTCGTATTGCAATATGCTTAATAACTGTACTTTAGAAATTTTTTTCCTCAAGTCCTAGGTAAAAGACATGGTAAAGGATTTTATGAAGCAGAAAATCAGGAAAAACAGAAATAATAATAATAATAATAATAATGATAATAATAATAATAATAATAATAATAATAATAATAATGATAATAATAATAATAATGATGATGATGATGATAATAAAAATAAAGGCCTAATTATTGCAGCTCAGGACCAAATACACGCAACCAGATCCTCTCACTGTCGAATAATCAAGAATGGACCTAACCCGAAATGCGGGATCTACGGAAAATGTGATGAAACTGTCGACCATATTATCTCAGGATAGTAGCAAAAGCAAAAAAAAAAAAAATGAATATATCTACAGACATAACAAGGCAACGACATATGTGCACTGGAAGATATGGAACAAACACAAAATTGAAATCACTGAGAGTTTGTATGAGTACCAACCAGACACAGTTACCCAAAATAACGATGTAACTATCTTCTGGGACATGACAATTCAAACGAACAGGGAAATAAATGCCAACAGACCTGATATTATCATGAAAGACAAGGAATTCAGGAAGTGAATACTTATTGACATAGTAGTACCATCTGAGATAAACACCTCCATGAAAATTATCGAGAAATTGTCCGAATACAAGGACCTAGAGATCGAGATTAACAGGGTGTGGGGAGTGAAGACTGAGACTGTACAAATAATTATCGGAGCTCTGGGCCTCGTGCGAAAAGGAATGGACAAGTTTACTAACAGTGTCCCAGGTAACATCAACATACAGGTTGCCCAGAAGATCGCCCTATTAGAAACATCCCATATACTAAGAAAACTAATATCAATTAAATGACAATTCGCCTACAGTGGATAAGGACCATAGTTTGGACGAAGCTCTACAGGATACAAAGCAGGAAACATAACACTCACAAATAATTTGCAACTTCTACGGGAAGGAAACTGAAAGAAACTGGTACGAACACCACTCAGACCCGGTTACGTAGATAGGGCCTATTACAATTCTATGGGACTACACAATACACACTGACAGAACAATCAAAGCCAACCGCCCAGACATTGTTATTAAAGTCCACAAACAAAAACAGTACCTCCTTATTGATATGGCAGTCCCTGCAGACTGCCATGTATCTTTGAAGATATTCGAAAAGCTGTCAAAATACAAGGACCTTGAAATAGAAATCTCAAAAATGTGGCACATGGAAACATCAACAATCCCTGTTGTAGTTGGTGCCCTAGGATTGATTGGAAAATATTCCAGTAGTCTAAGTGAAGGGATCCCTGGAAGTTCATGCCTCAAAGTGATACAAAAAATTATTCTGACAAGTACAGCCCACACTTTACGAAGGGCTTTATCTATGTAATTATTATTATTATTGTTGAAACTTGACTAATGCATGGAATAATAATGCAAACACAAAATGTAGTTAGAATAAAATGTATTGAAACAAGAAAGTGTACACAATATTTACA
>OZ038488.1:75526098-75581098 GCA_964036315.1 Acanthosepion esculentum
CCTACACTAGAATGAAGAGTCTACGTTCGGAGAGAGTCCCAGAAAAAAAGTGTATGATTGCAAACTTTTCTCCCCTCCCGTTTTATAGTCAGAAGAATACAAATTGCATGCTGGGATATTTTCTTAGCCAATAAAATGGGACGGCTTGCGTCTTGACAGACCTACCTCATTTACTAAACAGATCGACTGCGTTCTCTTGTCCGACCTTGCTTTTGTGTGCAAACTCCAACCCATAGTTTGTGAACTCTTTTACATTTTTAAGACCTGTTGATTTGCTTTAAATATATTGTTTGCTTACTTGCTGGCATGATTGTTGCTGCTGCATTGTTTAGCCCTTTTTCTTTTTATTGCAAACTTTATTAATTCTCTTCGTTGGCCAGTTGTGTTTAAATGTTTTGACAATGGCGTCTAATTCATCAGCCTTTAAACTCGAGCGGCCGGTATGCCAGCCACTGTGTGAAATCAACAGCTAATGTGGAAGTTAGATTTTATAAGATTTTTTTATGGATTTAAATTTTTATGGATTTAAATTTTTTATGGATTTAACATTTTTATGGATTTAAAACATTTGTGGATTTTTTTTATGGATTTAAAACATTTACGGATTTAAAGCATTTATGGATTTAAATTTTTTATGGATTTAACATTTTTATGGATTTAAAACATTTGTGGATTTTTTATGGATTTAAAACTACGGATTTAAAGCATTTATGGATTTAAATTTTTATTTATGTTGCATTTTGACAATGGCGTCTAATTCATCACTCTTTGAACTCGAGCGGCCGGTATGCTAGCCTCTGTGTGAAATGGATAGCTAATGTGGAAGATCCGTATTTATCAGCGGGGTAAGTTTCAAAGGGTTAAGTAATATTCAACAATAACTTGTAACAACTGTAACCATAGCAAAACTCTTAAACCTCCGCTCTAGCCGATTAAAAATTACTACTATATATTATATTGTATCTTTAGGCAAGATAATGATTTAATAGAATTCAATGTCGTTTATGCAATATTGTCGGTCTTGTCAGGAATGCGTTATTTTCTAGCCTGCAACCTCATTCCCTCAAACGCTACGACGCAAGTCTGTCGCTATTCTATCGTTATAGTGTGAAAATGGTAAATGTTCGGGCGTGTTGCTTTTAGTTCCCCCAGTTCAGATATTTACCGCTAAGACAATGCCATTCTACGTTCGTGGAGTCCAACGACCTTCGTTCCATCCGTATTCCAATTATAAGGAGGGAGTCTCACAGCTTGGAACGAAACTCCCGCGTGCATGTTTCCGCAAAAGACTACAGTTCCAAACTTTTCAAGTCAAATTATCCATCCCCATATACTCATGATCATCGCTTCCTATTTCGTCTTCTTATCACATACTTCGTTCCGTAACTAACGCTCTACATTGAGTGGCCCGTGAGCCTAGTTTTTTTGGGGGGTGGGCAGGGGGTATTAGTAAAAAGAAAGAAGGAAAAACAAAACGGGAGAAGAACGTTACCTGTTTCCCTCTCCACGTATCCAGACAATTGGAAAATCCCCAAAATGACAAAAGTCCACTAGACAGAGCTAGACACGCAATCACAATCACCAGAAGTAAAGTAAAAAAGAAAAGCAAACTTAATCTTTATATAAAAACTAGCAGCATCGCCCGGCGTTGCCCGTACATGATTCAAAAATCGTACGACTCATACAGCAATCGCTATCACTTGACTTAAAATATTTTGTCCTTCCTTACCTTTAAAGGAGTGCCCTTTGCCGTGCTGATGTTGCTACATGCCTTACTTCTTGCCTATCTCACAATCCGAATTTTTTCTAAGCTCTATACTAAACATTAAATCTGTTACGAAAAAAGTACTAAACAAAATGAACACGAAACGATCAGCTTTAAAAAAGGACTCGTAACTGAAAAAACCGAATGAAAAAAGAATGTTAACAATAAATACCTTTTCAGACCCAACCCAGTTCTTCGGAATCAGAATCAACGTTGAGCTTAAGCAAGGAAATGAGACAACTGGAGTAAAGTGCCATGCCGATTTAAATTTTTCCCACTTGTGACGAATGCAGCTATCGATTTTTTTTGCATGCTAACATGCTAGTTAACATTCGTGTTAGTCAGCTGTTGGCTCTCATGCTGGCCAATAGAATCTTGCTGCCTATTCGTGGCAGCCAGCTATAGGCTCTCATTTTGGCCAGTAGAAAATGGCCGCAAACTACATGAAAACTGATGTAGAAGCATGAAAAAATCGATTATTTCCACTATCGATGGGAGATGGGAAATGCAAAGTCGGTCTTGGCCTTGTAGCTAACTTGGAGCATGTGCATGTACATTTTGGTGCAAATCCGTCGAAAATTACGGCCGTGCATTCATTACAGACACACACACACTTCCTTTTATAGATAGAGATTTAAGCTGCTACAATTAACGAAGAGTAAGACAACATTACAGACAAAGGCCACCAAAGGTTGATAATATAATGAAGAGTTGAAGTATTGACAAATGAATTGTCGAAATCGATAAAGCATTCGACGCGTGTGACACAACGTATCCGGTTCGCGATATCGGCTAAGATATGATGACACACGGATAAGAGTTTTATGGCTTGCTCCTATTTCAGATTCGTCTCAATTTTTGCGGATACAATTCATCATCAAACACTAGTCTATTCATACAAATAAAATACTTTATCAAAGATTTGTGCAAATAGAATATATCATTAAATATTCACGAGAAACAGAAAACCTAATGTATTTTTTATTGGATGCGGACATGACCAGATATCTATTGCCACTCCAATCTCAATGAGCTGCATTAACGAGACTGCCTTGTACCAGACATTGTAAATCGTAGCAAATAACAAATTGCGCCTACGGTAGTGCGCTTCTTAGTTACAAGCACCGCTAAGGTAGTGAGTTTGATTCGCAATATGTGCATTATTATTGCTAAAAATTGTTTACAAACTAAGCTAATCTTACTAAGAAAAACTGATTGAATTTACGGCGGATATTTTAAAAAAATATTTATTTATTTTTGGCGGGATGTTCTATATTAATATTCGAGCATACGTAAAGACAAAACAATTTTCTTTGTCACTTTACCATCCATTCACACAAACACATTAAAAAACATTGTTCCTCATCGATTTTCCTGCTTTCAATATATTCTGTGAGTGCTAAATTTTCCATGTCGTCTTTAAAATATACAGTCTTAGAAATTGGGGCACCTCGGCGTGGTGTGATCGTTAGCAAACTTGTCTTGCTAAATCAGTTACGACTGAATAGTGAGTTCGATCCTCACTAGGTGCCCCATAATTTCGGCCTTGTGCTACATCTAAGCTACGCTTAGAGAATAACTATACAGTCTTAGAAATGTTACTCGTTTCTTATAATTCTAAGTATTAACATCATTCTAGTTTCCTTTACTCTTAAAACTATCGGTATAATTAGATCTCTGCCATTTCAAAATTCTCTTACATCTATGAGAGATTGCCCAATGTTTCCTGTCATATAGGAGATTAGATAACACATAACAGTTAAACAGTTCATAGCACTTACTAAAGTGTCTCTTTTTGCTATCTCTCCGAATCCCTGTTTTACCAACCATTTAAACAAAGACTTTAGACATGTCATCTACTAAATACAGTATATTCTTTTATGTGCTGTACCCCTTTGGAACGTAGGATATCATGGCTCTCCACAATTTCCTGTCTTTTGTAGCTCTTAATAAATTGTCTTTTTTGTTATCTCTCCTAAACCTTTACATTTACTCAAACTCTCTAGATAGTTTATGCGTGTTTTCCTCTGTACATCTTGCCTTCATTCTGTCTTGTGAGCATCATATTTTCCAAGCTTTCTTTCTTCATTGTGTGCCCTAGAATATCAGCTGTCTCTTTCTGATGTTAAATATGTGTTCTTTTCCATTTTCTTTGAAACTTCATCGTTGCTCGCAAGTTTAGTGTATGTGATTATTAGCATCCTTATATAGAAGGATGCCTCAAGTCATTTCTTCATCTGTGTGGAGATTGCCCAGAATTCACTGCCGTATAGGAGGACTAATATTACGTAACCGTTCAGTAGATTTTTCGCTGTGTGTCTTATTCGGTTCCTGCAATGATTAATTTCTTAGCCTTTTCATCTATAATTTTTCTCCCTTTTTTTTTCATAATTTCTTCCTTTCGCTTCTAAGAAATTTTTCCTGATTCTTATAGGTAACTTTTTGTATCTGCTTTATTTTGACATCCCCATTACATAGTTCACGCACTGCGCTGGATCTTTTTTTGCCGACAACAATGCATTCTCTATTGTTACATTTAACGTTTAGTCCTTTCTTCTTGCCTTCCTTTACTACTATATTTTTTCTAAATCTACAGTTAATACAGTTACATTCGTATATCTTATACTAAATTTATGTCTGCCTGGAAAAATCCTTGTAGGACTTCTGGTTCTCTTAAGATTGTCTCGGTCTCTATATGACGTAAATGCGATGTGAAAAGCATCCTTTTCACACTCCTTCTATTTCAGTGAAAAAATCCTTGTAGGACTTCTGGTTCTCTTAAGATTGTCTCGGTCTCTATGTAACGTAAATGCGATGTGAAAAGCATCCTTGTCACACTCCTCCTTCTATTTCACTGAAACCCTTCCCTATTCATATTTAGGCAGTATATTCCTAAAAGTGATGGTTTACTAGAACAAATTTCTCATGTAAATCAAGCATTTTTCTCGAAATTCAAATAATATTGTAGTTTATAAAAAACATTTGCATAATCCATGAGACATAGGTATATATCAGTGGAGGCCAAACTGCGGCAGTCGAACCACAAGTGGGGGTCTTTGTCCTTTAATATGCGGCTGGTGAAAATATGTTGGCTGTGCTCCTTTTTTAATCACAGTTAATATAAATGGGAAATGCAAAAAAATTCAAGCCGTATAATTATTTAATGAGTGTGAATTTAGACCCAATTGGACTAAAACGTAAGTTTAATGTTAACGTGTGTGTAACAAAAACGTATCTGTAAATTTTGTTCATGTCTTTAGGCTCTCAAACATCTGGACTTTATCGTTTAAAAGTTTTTTCAAATGCTCATAATTATAATAAAGAAAGCATCTCTCGTTCCAATGTGATGCGCAAAGCCACACTCTCCTTGCCGTATTTCCTGTTTAATCCGCTTTCCAAATCTATTCATCAGAATCCTAACGACCAACTTCGTCATATGGCACATTAAGCTGGTTTCTCTATAGAGTTGGTATTCATGTGTAGTATTTGTGTGGAAGTATTTGGCAATATTTTGTAAATAGATCTATAAATACAGAACTATTATTTCAATTAGCTTTTGTATAGTAACTTATGGAAGGCATTTGTATTGCATATCATCCATAGGCTGAAGTCTTTCTGGATGAGGAAACCTTTCTTAAAAATGGAGTTGAATTCTTTTTTTTTAATATCGAAGCTCGGAGATTTTACCGCTAAGCCGTTGTCGTGTGTGTATATATATATATATATATATATATATATATATATATATATATATATATATATATATATATATAGACAATATTAGTGGGGAAGATACACATACATATGCAATTATATATGCACATACACATATGTGTATAAAAATAATTCCAAGGTTGTAGGGGTCTGGGCGGGAGCATAAGATTGTATCGCCTAAGGAGTGTGAGTGTCACCAAGAAATGTACACTTTTCCGGTATATCTTTGAAAATACGCCCCATTTTATCACTGAAATACCTTTTTAAATCTTCCCTCAGTTAAATTTTAGTGCCCTCTCCGCCTAAAGTCCGCCCCGTCTCTCTCGTCTATTACCCCTCTATATAGATCATGGGTCCCCCCACACTATCACACATACTCTCACCAATTTCTCCCGGAGTCGTTTTTCCGTTTTCATTTTGAATCTGTAGGTCTGATGAATTGGGTCGTTTTTGCGACTCCAATGGAATAAATTATGACCATGGAATATTAGTGTTTAAGTCTTTTTATTATATTTTATTATATATATATATATATATATATATATATATATATATATATATATATATATATATATATATATATATATATATATATATTAAATAAAAACAGACCACTTTAAGGTTCCATATAATAAATTATTATTGGAAATAAAATCTGATGATCCGCTGTCTTTTAAAAGGGCTGTGGTGAAATAATTTATTATATGGACCCTTAAAGTGATCTGTTTTTATTTAATATATATATATATATATATATATATATATATATATATATATATATATATATATATATATATATATCCAAGTATAGGATTGGTGCGTACGGAATAAATAACCCAAAAATACTAATCTTAAAAGAGTGGTCAATAGTAGAGTAGAGCAATTATAACACCAGATGTGTTGAAACAAAATGGCTATCTTTGCAGTGATTTTATAACATATTTATGTTATAATTTTCGAATAAATTATATACATACATACATATATATATATATATATATATATATATATATATATATATATATATGAATAAAGAAAAAGGTAAATTTATCTATATTTAGAAGTCTTTTTACAGATATATATAGTTATATCTGAACTTTTGCGCATACACACTAGACACACGAGCGTTCGCAACGCACGCGCGTGCGCGCGCACACGCACACACGTGACACACGTGACACAGACAAACGCGACATACACAGACACAATATATATATATATATATATATATATATATATATATATATATATATATATATATATATATATATATATATATATATATATATATATATATATACTCTTGCCGGGATACACGGCGTTGGTTGGAATATCTCTGATTCATAGTTTAAATATATTGATATTTTTCAGCCATCATATGGAAAATAATTTATACTCAATCTTTAAACAATAAACTTCATTGTTTTTTTTGTTTGTTTATTATAAAATAACTAAATGTAGGAAAATACCACACTACCAGTATCATGCTCGGGTGGCCGGAAGTTTTCTTTGGGGCTGTTCATCCGCATAGTTTTATTTTTAAAAAACCCTTTATTTTTCGATTTAAATACTAACATATCTTAATGTTGTTTTCAAACACACCAAACTTAGATAAAAGTTCATTAGACTTTATTTTAATTATTATTAATAATAAAGTAATTGAGATATATTTAAACATTTAGTTTAATCATTTTTTTTTTCAAGCAAAATCTATAGCGAGCCTTATTTCTTCGAAAAATAATTATTTACCATTTATTTTGGAGGGGAATTTAGATTTTTTTAACTACATAAACTTTTACATTAGCAAATATTTCTATGTAAATGGATTTAATTACTATTTTGAAAGAGTGTAGAAGCAAGCAATATACATTGAGAATTTAGTTTAGAAAAGCGATTGTTTAAATTTCAAATTATAATTGTATTTAAAAAGAAAAGTAGAAATTAATTAATTAAAAATAAAAAAATAAAAAATACGAGAGACAGACATGAATGACGGTCAAAATTAGTCGTGTTGAATATTTGTTTTACGAATTTCTATATTTTATTTAAATTAATTTTCAAAAAAATAAGGCTAGCTATATTTCTTTGCTTTAATAAAACTTAATTGAAAATTTACTTTTATGTCAGTTGCAAACCAAAAAAAAAAACAATGAAGCTTATTTTTTAAAGATTGAATAAAACATTATTTTCCATAAGATGGCCGAAAAATATTAATAAGTCAATAATATACAAACATGCACATAATACAACTGCCCTTTCGCGTGATACTGAGTCTGTATATATACAGACAAACCTCTCATCAATGGATTATATATTAAGCAAAATAACAAAAATAATAGATTTCTCACAGCATCTTTCTCACGCACGCGCTAAGTATTGTACTTTTCTTCTTTGTTTATAATGGAACACCCGCCACCGCCACCAAACGGTCACTTTAGGAACTAATACGACTCGTTCCGCTAAGCTTGCAATTTTTGAAATACATCGCTGACGATTTGGAAGTTTTTTTGCCTGCAGATTATTTTTTGTCATGCATGGTGTTTCTTTATATTTATTTTGTAGCCAGACACACACACACACACACACACACACACACACACACACACACACACACACACATACACACACACTTAAATATTTGAATAAGTAAATATGAAACATTTTTGTCAAATAATTGTATTTAATATTCTTCTTTCAAATTTACTTCGTTGTTTTAATATCCTTTTTTAAAGTTACGCTTTTATTTACTATAGAAGTGAAAATAAATTCAAGCTTAAATATATCTTAAATTCTTAATTTATGTTTATTTACTTTTTTGTTAAAAATAAAAAGTAAATAATTATTTTTCGAAGAATTGAGGCTCGCTATAGTTTTTGTTTTAAAAAAATAATTAAATTAAATATGTTTTAATTATATCTTAATTTAGTTTATTTACTTTATTTAGATGTTTTAACCGGACACACACACACACACACACACACACACACACACACACACACACACACACTCGAATATTTGAATAAATAATCATTAAACTTTTTTCAAATAATTGTATTTGATATTTTTCTTCTTTTAAATTTACTTTCCTGTTTTAATATTCTTTTTAAGTTATTCTTTTATTTCCTATGGATATGAAAATAAATTCCATAGAATAGAAATTTACAAAATACATACTTGAATAGTGTTAAGCAAAAAAGCAAAACCGAACGGTGATCCGATTCGAGAACAAGAATACTTACTGTTCCTTTTTACTTTTTAATTCTGAGAATTACGAATGCATTCTAATGCATTTTAATTTAAAAATATCTTCGAAAATATAATTCATACGATGATAATTTATTTACAACAAAGTTAGCTTAGTTGATAATGAGTCTGTATATATATTTTATTTGTCATTATTTATTGAAGTTTTTTAGTTTTAGCCGGACACGCACGCAAGCACGCACACGCACACACACACACACACACACACACACACACACACACACACACAACTGCCCTTAACATATATATATATATATATATATATATATATATATATATATATATATATATATATATATATATATATATATATAACATTGAAGGCGCTGAGTATTTGCCATTTCGATTCTGTCCCCAAAATTTAATCAAATATTGAAAATATTTAGGAAGTGCCTCAGCACTTCTCCGTACGTACGTATATATATATATATATATATATATATATATATATATATATATATATATATATATATATATTCCGTACCTATGTATATATGTGTGTGCGTGTGTAAGTGTATGAGTGTGCGTGTGTGTGTGTTTGTCTAAATGTACACATGCATATATATATATATATATATATATATATATTTATATATACATACATATATATATATATATATATATGTATATGTATATGTACACTCACGCAAACTACACACGCAAATATGTATAGAAATAACTATCTAGTTTTAACTCGTTTGCATGCTTGATTGATAGATATAATTAAGCTCATATTGATAATAAGAATCATATATATATTATATATATATATATATTATATACATATATTATTAAGCCTTAATAATAAAAAGGAAAAAGCCATTACTTAATAATATTAACTACGAACACGGCCACAATATGCTGTGTTAGCATATTTTGGTCGTGTTGTTAGAAGAAGAAATTCAGTTAAAGTAAACATATCGTTTTAAATAAAATATCTCTATAACACTAAAAACATACATTGAATTAAACTGAATAGTTAAAATCATCCTTGATAATGGCTAAAAGGTATAGCCGAAAGCGCTCGGAATTATGGAAATTTGAACAGTTTCTACACATTCTGTGTCTAAAAAAGTAAACACTTGTTCGAACACAAGAAAAATCAAATGAAAAGCTTAAACATAGTAATTTTTCGTTTTTAATGAAACATGCATATATATATATATATATATATATATATATATATATATATATAGATATATATATATAGATATATATATATGCATCCATTCATCCATACATACATAGAAAATAGAAATTGCTTATTGAGACGTTATTTATGCTATGCTTGTGACAATTTCGTTGGTCCGAGAGAAGAGGAGTTACGAGTTCCTTTGGTAATCTGCATTTTCATTATTACTCTTCAGCTGGGTCGATTAAAGACCTCACTGACACTGTGGAAAATATGCAACTATTTCAACCACTAGACAAGCCACTTAATTATTAAAATGCTCATAAGCGTAATCTCGAGTTCCAGAAAGCCAATAAAGACGTTAATATATCAATCAGTAACAATTGAATTCAAACGTTAGTCGATGCCGCATGTTCTCAATGTTTTTTTTTTCCTATCTGCGAAAAAACAAGCGCCATTATTGTCCACAAGACAACAACTGAAATGAAGATATGTACGAAGAAAAGCGAATATCTAAAAGTAAACAAACAACAAGAAATTCAAATAAAAAGAAGTTAAAGACAAACCTAGGATACGGAACTATCGATGATGGAAAATTGTTCAATAAACGAAGAGAAATAATAATGAATGCGTATTTTAAAAAGTTTTCAAACCGATTTAAATATATCATTCTCTCGTTTTGAAAAGATTTTCTATTTTTTAAAGAAATAAGATGAAATCAATGTCTTCTGGTTGTTTTGTAAACTTTTCTTAGATTCAGCCTATTCTTAAAAAAATAAAATAAAATATGAAAGCAAATACACACACATACACAGAAATATCGGCAGTTTTATGCGCGTACAAATACGCATAATTCTAAAATGAAATGAAATAAAGCAAAAAGATATCCTGAAAGACAATGCTGCTTCTTTTCCTTTTCTGTTATTCGTCAATTCTGAATTTCAAATATCTTTAAAAGAGTAAAAGGCATGCGGACATATTTTTCTTAAGAAGAAGCGAATGTCTCTGCCGTTGTTGTTTTTTGTTAGCTTTTTCATTTCTCTTTTTTAATGGTTCAAATGCTTCAATCGATTTAGCGACCGACTTTCTAAAAACAAACAAACAAACAAACAAGCAAAAAAAAAATTGAAAGAAAGAAAAGAAATCGAAATAAAGAATGAATTTTAAGCTTTCAAAAATTAAAAAAAAAATAGCACTCATATCTTTTAACAAAATGGACCCACTAAAACAGATATTGTCAGCACTCAAATAAGAGCAATTACATAGAATTCAATTAACAATCTAATTGAGACTCTTTTTGGCAGGTTCCTATGCCTGAAAATCTATAGATTTTAAGTTGCGGATATGGTTTTTGAAAGAAAAACCAAGAAAAAACTAAAACAAATAAGGATATAAAAAGAAAAGAATAAACGACACGAATGCAATTAACATATCATAATAGAAAAGATGACATTTTTTTTCTTCTTTCGACTGATGAAAAGATCATAGATTGTAAGTCTAAAAAGGGTTGGCCTGTTCAGTACAACCTTGGAAAGAATACAGCCGTGATTACTTTAGCAATTAAGAATAACCACAACCACAGAAAGCCCATGTTGTTAGAAAAAGAAATTCAGTTAAAGTAAACATATCGTTTTAATTGACAGAAATAATAATAATAATAATAATAATAATAATAATAATAATAATAATAATAATAATAATAATAATAAACAACTGACGAGAAATAAAGTTGAGAGACTGAACCACATAAACATCGAATGTAGTAAATTGGCCCAGAAAGATTGCAAGAGCAAATATTACTGGGTGAGAGAGGTGATCCATTTTGAAGACACTGATCAAACTGGTATATGCATAGAATAGAATCTGTTCGAGTGAAAAACATAAAAAAAAATGCACGAGTTCACCAAACCCAGACCAGAAAAGTGTTCCATTAAAGACAACTGACAATATACTACGATTAAGCTTTCTATTTTACATGTGTTCGAACGAGTGTTTTCTATTCTGGACACAGATTGTGTAGAAACTGTCCGAATGTTAACTATGAACACGATCACAATGTGCTGACTGTGTTCGGAAATTAAAACATCCCTATAACGTATAGATACGAAAACACAACCCATACATCCAGTTACGAAAATAAAATTAATTAAATCTTTGATAATGGTTAAAAGCATAGCCTAAAGCGCTAGGAATTACAGAACATTTGAACAGTTTCTACACACATTTTGTGTCCAGAAAATCAAGCAAGTTTCAATAGTAACTCATAAGTGTAAATACTTCACAGATTATGGAAAGTTCATCTACTAAGTTTCGTTTCCGAACGTAAACAAAAGAACATTTTTTTTTCTTTTTGCATGTACTTTAAATGTTTACTTTGTAATAGAGTATTCGGTAACAGCGATGGTTCCCTCAGACACTGTGTGGCCAATTGTCTAGGCAGAAAGAGAGAGACAGCAGTCTGCACTTTTGTCGTAATGGGCCCCACAGCTATATATATACATGCATATATATATATATATATATATATATATATATATATATATATATATATATATATATATATATAGATATATATATATATATATATATATATAAAAGTGAACATTGAAGTCAACACTCAGAGGCGACAGGCTGTTTCATGCTAGACGTCAGGCCGCCTGTCGCCTCTGAGTGTTGACTTCAATGTTCACTTTAATATTTATATTTACATACGCTCTATCTCTGATATTGAGCACTTTATCTCATAAATATAGCACACCTTAAATCTATATTTCTTCATATATATATATATATATATATATATATATATATATATGTGTGTGTGTGTGTGTGTGTTTCATTACAGACGACAGACTAGGTACCGCGATTAAGCTTTTTATTTAATTTTTCTGGACACAGAGTGTGTAGAAACCGTCCACATGTTTTATAATTCCGAGCGCTTCCGGCTATACTTTTAGCCATTATCAAGGATGATTTTATTTTTACTTTTTAAGTGGATGTATGGATTGTGTGTATGTATCTAGAGTTATATGAATGTTTTATTTTCCGAACACTGTCAGCAGATTCTGGTCGTGTTCGCAGTTAATATTATTAACTATTACATTATTGAGTGTTGTTTTTTACTTTTTTTTATTATTAAGGTTTCCATTATTTTTAATCTTTCTTTTTTACATGTGGATGAGGTTATTATGTTTGTATTTTCTACTAGTATGTTTCGGATTGAGTCTCGTAAGTTTGTATGTGTATTTAAATGGGTTCTAATGAAGCTGTGGTTGGATAGGTGTTACGTAAGTGGTCTGGATATGCATGTAGTTGTGTAACCGATGTAATTATTTATGACTTCGGTTTGATCAGGAACACAGTTCCTTAAGGGGCATTTGAACTTAGAAATAATGTTCGTTCTTTGTAGTTTTGATTTTGCTGGTGTGTTGTTATTTTTTAGGATAAATTTTGTGCAGGTCAACTGGGGTAGTGCATTGATTTATGATATTTTTAAGTGGAGATTCATCTTGTTTAAAGTTGATGTACATTTGGCTTTTGTAGTTTATGTTATTTTTGTCTGTGTGTTCAGTATCATTATGATTTACTTTGGAAATAACTCGTCTAATTTGGTGGTCGATGAAATGGTTAGGAAAACCATTGATAACTAGTGCTTGTTTTGTATTTTTTTATTTTTTTTTATCACTGTTATTTTGTATCTAAGTGGTCATTCACTGTTAAAATTAATTTGGCAAGAGTTTCTGCTAGTGGCTTTTATATAATGAGGTGATAAAAGTGTTATTACTATATTCTACGATAACGTCTAAGAATGGGAATTTATTTTTTGAGTTAGTTAGTAGGTAAAGTTAAAGACAGATTTTTCAAATGATGTTTTGAGAGTATTTATTTCTTTAGAGTTTTCGCGAAGATATATATATATATATATATATATATATATATATATATATATATATATATATATATATATAGTCAAACCTAATGAGCCAGACAAACCTACCAAGGTTTCACTTAGGCAGATTGTCTGGATATATATATATATATATGGAAGTGAAGTCTGATGATCCAGCGTCCTTTAAAAGAGCTATGGTGAAATAAATTATTACATGGAGCCTTAAAGTGGTCTGTTTTTCTTTAAATTATTAGCTCTGAATTTACATTGAGCTCTCAGGATTTCATCCTCCTTGGGATTACCTATACGGATTACCAAATTTTTCGTAACTTAAATTTATATATATATATATATATATGTGTGTGTGTGTGTGTGTGTGTGTGTGTGTGTGAGAGAGAGAGAGAGAGAGAGAGAGAGAGAGAGAGAGAGAGAGTGAGAGTGCGCATAAATTTAACTGTCAACGTCCGTCCGATTCATTTTTCATTATATTTTTCATATCACTGGATGTTGTATCTCAGGATCGACACTGTGAATAAAGTGTCGGAAGTATGTTAACACGGCTTGACAGAGTGGGCCAATATATGCATTGGAAAATTTGCAAATTCTACAGAAAGGAAACTGAATGAAATTGGTATGAACACCACCCAGACCCGGTTACTGAGATAGAACCTGTAACAGTTTTATGGGACTTTACGATACACACAGACAGAACAATTATTGAGGAGTCTCCCCTTTTTACACAAATGGACTCACCCAGCGAATACATATACTACTGCCAGTGAATACCCAGACAGTAGTAGTAGAGTCGGTCGGTAGAAGAGTCGGACACAACGCAGTACGTAGACTCAGTAAGAAGTCATGCAGCGATACGTCGATATCAAAGACTATGTATATATTTGTCTACTAACCCCGCATTCCTGGAACTACTAACCTGTATTAACAATTTGTATTATTACGTTAATACATTTACTTCCTATATTCATTCTTGGCGTTTGTTATTATTTGATGCCGGATTTCATCTCGGAATCCACAACAACAATCAAAGCAAATCGTCCTGACATCGTGATCAGAGACCGCAATGACTACATGCGACTCCATATTGTGATGCACACTGCAATGGATCTTTGAAGATCTTAAAAAAAAAACTATCAAAATACAAGGACCTTGACATCGAAATCTCAAAATGTGATGCATGAGGACATTAACAATTTCAGTTGTAGTTAGTGTCCTCAGATTGATTGTAAAAGATTCCAGTAGATTTAATGAAGGAATCCCTGGTAGCCCATGCCTTAAAAAAATACAAAAAAAAATGTACCCACAAGTACAGCCCATACTTTACGAAGGACTTTATCTATGTAAAATGTGTGTGTTTTTCAAAACTCTTCAGTGGAAAATGTCATGATGCCAGCTGTGTGAATCAATTTTTGGCTGGAAGACTCTTGAAATACTTCTTCAGGCTTTCAATACTCTTGTAGACATTATCAATGTTCAATTACAGTCCTGGTTCTCAAAGTTTTATCTAGGTAGAACTTTCAGAATAACGATTTGTTACATTAAATGTACCTTCCGTCTGAGATGAGGATATACACTATTTCTATGCGGTCTAATGTCTTCATCTTTGTTGTTTTTAATCACTAAATTTCGGCCGCTGTGCCCACCGGCCTTCATCCCACAGGACAATAACCTACTGGATTAAAGCGGTCGTTCGAGATTTTTTTTGACATATTCATTGTGAGTTCAAACCCTTGACCAAGCAGTGTGTACTTGGTGTCTATGGAATAAGAGTGGACAGTAACTGAGCCGTACTAAAAATAAGAACTAGACAAGATATCCCGATACATGGGCAGTGAAACGAGAACAGTCTACCTACATAGATTAAATAAGGAATTCGCTAAACATATATATGAGGAAGGCCGTAAGACAAACTACAGAAAAGTCGAGACAACAAAAAAGATTAGGACAACAGTGTAAATAGTATAGATAATGGTAATGTGAGACGTGATGGCTTTTCTAATTACACCCGTGAAGTGTATTCGCTAAAATATAACGTTTATATTAACAAGAAAATATCGGATTAAAAACAATTATTTAAAAATTACGTTTCGGGCACGATTATAAAAAGCTAGCCGATAAAACGTCGAATAGGCTCCATCGACAGGTGTGCATTCCTAAAGCAGGTAATTAAATCTTAACTATTAAGGTCAGTCTCCCATGTTCTAACTAAAAAGAGTACGTCTCGTCCATAGGAATGGTTTCACTGACAGGTAAAAAGTAATACAGGTTCAATTCTTGTCGGGAAGCCTATTTTTATTCATTGAGATTTTTCGGTCTAGGCCGGTTGATATTAATTTCACTGGATAAAAAAAAATCTGGGATGTTATCTCGAAATTTCCAGTAATAATTATCTCTCTCTTTCTTTCTCTCTCTCTCTCTCTCTCTCTATATATATATATATATATATATATATATATATATGTAAAGAAATGTGTGTGTGTGTACAGAAAACCCAGTTGATATATTCCAAATGAATGCTATTAATATAATAAAAAATATCAAAACTGATTCACAGAGAGCGCTCAATATATATATATATATATATATATATATATATAAGATTAATACAAATATAAAATTTGTCACTTATCTGATTGATGTTATTTTCAGGCATCTCGAATCTATAATGTTTTAGACAGACCCTTCTGCAATCGTTCCGTCCATTCGTCAGGAGATACCAGTAATACATACATATATATATATATATATATATATATATATATATATATATATATATATATATATATATATAGGCTTGGAACGTTTCACTGAAGCAATTTTAATAAAGTGTAGAATATATAAAATATATATATTTCAATACTTATCTATCTATATCAATATAGTATCGGAAAATTCACATTCTGCAGTTGTTGTACTTCTTATCTTGAATGGAATTGCGAACGAAGCTAATGATCATTGATACACATCACACTCTCTATTCGTGTTCAATTATTATGCTATATTGTGTAACGTTTTGATGGAACGGCGCTGCAGTCAGAACGATAGATTAACTATTTGTATAAACAGAATCAAATTCTTGCTGGAACCTGTGTAAATCTACTATCGATACTTATGAAATGCTCTGTCAGGCTTTCGGCCAACATCCATTTGTTCGAACACAGATTATTCAGTAGTACTCGCATTTTTATACAGGGTGCGATGTATAAATTGTCGTCTAAATTACGCAGAAACGAAAGTAACACTGACATCTCATTTTAACAGAGATATTTACCAAATCACACAAAAATATACTAAAGAGTAAAATAATTCAATAAAATAACCATAGGCTTCAACCACGGCCTCCAGACGACTTCGAAATCTCTGGACGGTCTCCTTGTTTAAGCTGGTGAATTCTGCCATAATCCTTGCCTTCATTTCATCTTTGCTGGTCCAAGGTGATTTGTTTGTCTCTCACACAAATGCGCCCCACGCATAATAATCAAGGGATCTGCAATTTGGGGAATTAGGTGGCGATTTTTAAGCGGGGTCGGGGTTCTGGTCACAGAGGCGATCTGATGGCAGAAATTGTCTGACAGACATGACTGGGTTCTCCTGCTAGTGTGGCATGATGCAGACTGCTGTTGCCAAACATAGTGTCTTCCATCAGAAACCCGCTTGACTCTGGGGAGCACTACCTCCTCAAAGCACTTGATATAGGCCCCCGAGTTGTGGCTGAGGCCTTGTGGGAGGATAAATGAAGTTATAAAGTCAACATCACTAATGATGACTACAAACACCATGATGTTAATTAAATATATCATCCACAACTCTTTCCGAATCCTCTGCAATGTCCCCCCAACACACACACACACACACACACACACATGCTCACACATATATATATTATATAATAAAAACAAACACTTAAAAAAACCATAGGTGATATTTTATTTCATTGAAGTCGATAAAACACGGCTTCAAATCTTCAGTGTTCAGAAAAGAAGGTGGGTGGTTGGAAAATGTGTGTATATAGAGTGGTTTATCATTGGGTTTTCTGTATGGTTTGTATGTGCCTTTTCTTAGGTTGAAGGTAACATCTAGAAAATCTACTTCTATAATCAAACAAATACCAAAATCAATTAACCGCAGGCTTTCCGACAATTCCTCCAATGAATCCATATTTAACAAAGCTAAGAAAGAATACGAAACAGCCCTAAAAAATAGCAGATTCTCAGCAACACTCACATACTCACCACAGAACACAAAAAGGCCAACAGGAAAAGAAATATCATATGGTTCAACCCACCGTACAGCAAAATCTTAAAAACAAACGTAGGAAAAATCTTCTTCAAACGTTTACGCAAACACTTCCCGGAATCAAGCACCCTACACAAAATATTCAACGAAAACACAGTAAAAATCATCTACAGTTGCACCGCGAACAGGGCACAAATAATAAAAATGCACAACAGGAAAATTATCAACAAACCACACGTACAAATTAAACCCATGTGCAACTGCAGAATAAAGAACGAATGTCCCTTAAACGGCAATTGTTTACAAAACAACGTAATATACCAAGCCACGATAAAATCACCAGATAATGAAGAAAAAGTATACATGGGAGTAACTGAAGGACCCTGGAAACCAAGAAATTATGTACACAAAACATCTTTCACAGATAGTAAATATGCGAACAGCACAATGCTTTCTAAATATATCTGTGAAATTAAAAACAAAACGCACACCATACCAAAAATATCTTGGAAAATAAGGAAAAGATCATCAGCCTACAACAACCATTCAACAATTTGCAAACTTTACTTGGAAGAAAAAATAGCTATCATTACCTTCCCAGATCAAAATAAATTATTAAATAAAAGATCCGAGCTAATCTCAAAATGCAGACATGAAAACAAATTTTTACTACTTTACTTAAAAATCGAAAACGGAAAAAATAAATAAATACATAAATAAACAAAATGACAATAAATTAAGCAAAAAAATTAATCCAAACAAATTACCAAATCACAGCTGTTAGAATAGACGAAATAGATTAAAAAATAAGAAACAAAATCAATAAATAAAGTAAATAATATACAAATTATCAAACTATTATGACCAAAATATTAGTTAGACTATAAAAATCAAACCAAAAATCGGACGAAAAAATACCTATAACTGTTATATAACGATAAAAAATGAATAAAAATTAAAAAAATAAATAATATACTACGTTACTTAAATATCGAAAACCAAAAAGAGAAAATATACAGTGTACCAAATAAATAATAACAAGTAAAATAAATTGCTCTAAATACATCCAAATATATAAATAAACTAACAACCGATACCGATAAACTAGCCGTTAGAAAAAACAAATAAAGATAATCAATCCAAATAAATACATGAAGTAATAAACAAATTAAAAACGGTTCCCGCCAAAATAATAGTTAGAACAAACTACAACAATCAACCCCAAAATTGAACAAATAGCTTTAATTATCTTCCCAAACAAAAACAAAACTATTAAATAAGCTATATAAACACATTTTTACTACGTTAATAAAAACATTGATCAAAATAAAAAAATATATAAGCTAAGAAATAAAAAAAAAAAAATAGAAATAGAAAATAAATAAAAACAAGCAAAATCATTTAACCCAAATAAATAAATAAACAAATAAAACTGAGCCGTATATATAAATAACCGAGAAAAATAACAGCACTCGTGGCCTGACGATTGCATCTAGCATGAAATGTTGACTTCTATGTTCACTTTTATATTTACACACGTTCTATCCCATAAATATAGCACACCTTAAGACTATATCTCGTCATATATATATATATATATATATATATATATATATATATATATATATATATATATATATATATTGTCATCCACAGACAGACTGTTTCGCTGTATCATAGCTCATCAGTGTGGCTAGACGTCCGGTTGCCTCTGGCTAGAATCGAAAACCGGCTGAATTCGCGTCAGTCGGAAATTTTACTCTGAAGCCGTTGGTGCACGGCAGAGAAGAAGGTGAATTTAAGCGTATTTATATTTAGATAAACACACAGTGACTGAGAGAACTGGATTCGATTTACCGAAGAGTCTTGCATTATTAGCCGTAATTGTCACTGTTTACAAACCCTCCCCAGAATATATATATATATATACATATATATATATATATATATATATATATATATATATATATATATATCATTGTAAGTCTAAAAGCTCCGGCCGGCAATCTGTATTTACTAATGTAAGTTTCATATCTTTTTTTAAAAATTATTTCCTAATAAACTATGAAGCTGAAACTATTTAACCCATTAGTGTATGCAGTACAAGTCTCCAGCTGGTAGATTAAACAAAAATAAACTAAAACTTTACGGAAGCTGTATGCAGTAATGAGTTAATGTTCTCATTATTATTACTATTATTATTAATATTATTGAATGTATGATAATACTATTCGAGAATATAAAGTCCCTCTTGTTCAAAGTGCACTCAAATATTAGTTTTCAAAAAGGTACGAAAGCTTCAATTCTTCGGCAATTTCTTGAAATCCAGAGGGCGGCTCGAAACCTTTGGCTTTTAGTATATATATATATATATATATATATATATATATATATATGTGTGTGTGTGTGTGTGTGTGTGTGTGTGTGTGTGTGTGTGTGTGTGTGTGTGTGTGTGTGTGTGTGTGTGTATGTGTGTATATATATATATATATATATATATATATATATATATATATTTCTTCAAAATTACTTGCAATTTTTTTACCTATTTTCGACGCGATATTCAATTACCTTAAACACTTCTCGCCGATCTCCGACTTCCTGACGAAGTATCGATGTTCCCAGATTTCACAAAGTCAATTCCCGGAAATAGCACTTAGAAGCTAAAAATCTTGAAAAACTAATCATTTATATTAATGCTAAATTTCAGTTAGATTTACACGAGAATCACAGCCGGTGTCGCTGTAGGCGTTGGGGGAAATGATTTCTTTCATTTTGCTTATATATTAACTTTTGTGTGTGTTGCTTTTTAGCACTAAGAGAATCCAACGAAGAAATGGACTTTATTTAAATTGTAAGTAGAACATTTCTAAAAT
This sequence comes from Acanthosepion esculentum, assembly GCA_964036315.1. Taxonomy (NCBI): domain Eukaryota; kingdom Metazoa; phylum Mollusca; class Cephalopoda; order Sepiida; family Sepiidae; genus Acanthosepion; species Acanthosepion esculentum. The sequence goes on from OZ038488.1 coordinate 75,546,990, forward strand.
CTTAAATTTCTTAATAGAAATATTTAAATAATGCAATTCAGATTTCTTTCTACTTTTCAAATGTTTATTTCTTTATGCTAAAAATGAAATTCGTTTGGGGATTTGTGTTGAAGCCCCTGATGCTTTTAGCACCTGCCAATTTCTGATTGCTGATTTTTTAAAAAAAATCAATACTAACTTTGCGAATCTGATCAAAGGCCCAAAATCTGATCAATAAAATGTCATTATTGTCACCGATGTATTTATTAATAAAAAATCATCAAACAAAAAGATTATTCATCCTATAGTAACCTGTTACTACGTTGCTCAATCTTGGAAATCATTGTATGAATAATCAAGGGTGGTCACCTCTTGTTTCGTTACTCTCCTCTTTGAGAGAGCTATTTCTGTTTACTGGGACTATAAAAGGACACTATACGGGAACCCTGTATTCTCAGTTGAATAAATATTTCTTAAAGCCTACACCTGAGTACTTTTCTCATTACAACCATATCGTAAATAAAGATCAATCATGGAAACCAAATTCAAATCCAGAAGATCGGATGGAAAATTTGTAAAAAAAAACAAATTGATATTAAATATATTTTAACTCATGGAAAATTATCGGCATGACCCATTTCAAAATATCTGACTGAATATTAGTATTATTTGTAAAACCTCTTCCGTTAGCAAAACCTCTTATCGGGAGGTTTTTAGGGATAAGGGACCTACTCTTAATGTCTGTTCTTCCCAGATTTACTTTCACTCTAAATAGTAACAAGTAATGAACCCCGAAACAAAAATCAAGACACTAGAAAAGTATAAAGAATACATCTTTATAGTAAATATTTCAGCAATTCATTTGAAGAAAATAATTATCAACAAAAAAAATTTTTATAGCAAAATGACCAGCAAATACATATTTAGTAAAATTACCAACTTTTGTGATGTCAACGAACACTCGCTGCCACCTTTGTAACGTCAACGAATACTCGTTGTCACTTCCGTAATGCTCGTTGTATTAGAACCTTTGTAATCGCAGATACAGCTGTAGTACGCCTTTGAACAATGCTGGTCTCAGACGGCGTCGGATAGCACTCGCATTAATAAAGTACTATTAATACTCGATAATACTTGCTCAACAAGTAACCCGTATAGTGATCCAAATAGAGAAATAGTATAGTGAATAGAGTAGAGAATGGCGGTCCGAATAATGATAGAGTATAGAGTAGAAGTGCCGATCCGTATAGTATAGAGGATAGACTAGAAATGACGATCATTTAGACGTCACACGACCCCCTATGTACGCGTTTCCTCTATGGTCACGTGAACTATTTAATTCAATAATGGGATCGCCTGTGTTTGCTCTCTGGCGATCTATGTTCAAACTCAAGTGTCGACAGCAACACTTTATCATTATATAACACCAACAATAACTTTTATAATAAAATGACCAACAATATATTTATATAACAAAATGACAATCAATACAACACTAAAATGTATAAAAATAGCATTTTATATTAAAATTACTAGCAATACATTAAAAAAAAAATACTAATACATGTTATCTACACACACTATATCTACAAATCATTATGTACAAAATGCATAAAATTGCGTTCAAAATACATAGATTTCGGCATTAGATAAGCAATAGAGGTTTATATGATGTCAAACAAAAACAACTACTCAGCTTAAAATTGTCTTGTCCAGGTTGTGATCTTTTCTGCAATCCTGTGGACATTAGTCGATGTTCAGTTATAGCCGTGGTTCCCAAAACTTAAAATCACAACGAAGCCATTTTATTGTTTCGTATTTTTGTCGCACCCTGTATATAATTATAAAAAATACAAAAAAAAGGTCTGTGTACGTTTTTATCACGTAATCTTATTGATATTAGATTTGGGGTAAACCAACAGTCAACTTAAAATCACAACGAAACCATTTTATTTTATGGACAGATTTTCCGTTATAATTTTGTTTTAATATTTATTTCATATTATATTTAATTATACTTTTAAATATAATTTGAAATAATGATAACTCAGAATTAATAATAATAATTTACACAGATTATATTCAAAATATTGTCCACATGTTTATTGTTATTATCACAGCGTTTCGGCCGTTGTGCACACCGCCCTTCCTCATGTGTGTATCGATCTGGGTAACTGGATAGAACTTTCAGAATAAAGATTTTGCAACATTAAATGAAGCTTCTATCTTAAATTTTGATACCAGGATTTATCATTATTTACAGTATTTACATGTGGACTGTTGTCCTCATATTTGCTGTTGTTATCCTAACTTTTTGGCCGTTGGATCATCCGGCCTTCATCCCACGGAACAACAGGCTACTGGATTAAAGCGCTGGTTCGTGATTTTGATGACATAGTAACTGTGAGTTCAATCCGTACCGTAGAGCCAGCGAAAACCATAGCTACTAACAAATGAGCAGTCGAAAAATCAAGTAATAGGCGAGATATCCCTAGATATGGAGAGTGGAATGAGAACAGTGAATCTCTGTGGATTAAGTAAAGGGCTCAATTCGGTATTCCCTTGTATGTTACCAGGATCGACATTCAACTGATGGAGGCCTGAGGGGACAACTGCCGAAACGTCGTGAAAAAACCCAACAAAGATGAGGTCAATAGTGTAAATAATTACATTTAGAGACGTCATAACGATTTTTTTCTAATAAAATATAGCAAAGAAAACACATTTTCCCGCACTTGCTTCATAATACTGAATCGAGTTGTTAAATAATAATATGACCCTGGAACATGCAAAAAGCAAAAAAGAATGCAGCATCATTAGACCTGATTAATTTCCAAAATTTACTTATGCAGGGTGCGACAGAAATACCATCCACATATACTTCTCATAAATACCTCCCACGTAATGGTAAGGTACTAGTGGCAGAAATACCTCCCACATTTCAAACTATCACCTCTGTAGTGCTAGTGAATTTAGTGAAATGGCAATGGTATCTACATATAGATAATATCTTACCATTATGTGGGTGGTATTTATGGGAGGTATATGTGAGCGGTTATTTATGGGAGGCATATTTGTGTGGTGTTTATGGGAGGTATATGTGGGATGTATTTAAGGGCGGTATATGTGGGCGGTATTTATGGGAGGTATATGTGGGTGCTATTTATGGAGGTACATGTGGATGGTATTTTTGGGCGGTATATGTGGGAGGATTTTATGGGAGGTATATGTGGGTGCTATTTATGGGAGGTATATGTGGGAGGCATTTATTGTAAGTATATGTGAGTAGTATTTATACGAGGTATATTTGGGAAGTATTTACGGGAGGTATATGTGGGTGCTATTTATGAGAGTTATATGTGGGTGCTATTTATTGGAGGTATATGTAGGTGGCATTTATGAGCGGTATATGTGGGAAGTATTTATGGGCGTTATATGTGAGAGGTATTTACGGGAGGTATATGTGGGTGCTATTTATGGGAGTTATATGTGGGTGCTATTTACGGGAAGTAAATACGGGTGGTATTTATCGGCGGTATATGTGGTTGGTATTTATGGGAGGTATTTATAGGAGGTATATATGGGTGATATTTCTGTCGCATCCTGTATATAAGTATAAAAAGTACACAAAATGCCAGAGTACGTTTTTATCAAGTAATCTTATTGATATTAGATTCGAGAGAAACCATCAGTCAACTTAAAATCGCAACGAAGCCATTTTATTTTATGGCAAGATTTTCCGTTATAATTTTGTCTTAATATTCATTTCACATTATATTTGATTATACTTTTAAACACAATTTGATATCTTTGATAGTTCAGAATTAATAATAATAATTTACACTGGTTATATTCAGACTATTATCCTCATCTTTATTGTTATTATTACAACGTTTCGGCCGTTGTGCCCTCCGGCCTTCCTCAGGTGTGTATAGATCTGGGTAACCAGATACAGTAACCTACAGGTAATTTCGAACTGAACCCTTTAATTATCTACGGGATAGGCAGTTCTCGTCCGACTGCTTGTGTCTAGGGATATCTTATTTTATTTAGTACTGTTTAGTTGTTTCCACTGAGTGTAAGTAGACACAAGGATTGAACTCAAAATCCCTATGCCACCAAATTCACAAAACAATGTTTTATCCAGGAGGCCATTATAGAACTATTTGCTGTAGTAAACTTAGAGTTTTAAACTTAAACTTGCTGCTGATTAGGTTGCACCTGCCGCTGCTGCTGTTTGTCATTTTGACTGTTATTGCTGCTGCCCATGTTTTGACTGCTGTCCATGTTTTGATTGATGCTGCTGCTGATGCGGTTTAATACTTGCTCTCATTTGTTTTTCTGTCTTTATTAGGGGCTCGTATATTGTTTTTAATTTTATACTCGAACTACTAAGAAGGTGCTCATAGCCTAGCATATGCACCTGATTCTATCAGACTGCTAATTCTCCAGTTTTCTTCCTTGTCCAGTATTTTCACTTCCTTCTAAAGGGACTGATGACTACCCCTTTCCTCCCATACATGATCAGCCATGCCCGATTTCATTGTCTCACCTCTCACTAGGGACTTTCGATGTTCCTTCAGCCCTACGTTTTTGGGACATCTTGATTCACCTTAATATTCTTTGTCACAACTGTAAGGAATCGAGTACACGCAATTCTTGGCCATATTCTTCCCTGTATTAGACTTTACCCAGCAGAGATTTCTCTGTAGAGTGTTCTGAATATTGTCCTGATAGAGTATGAACCGCAGGTCTCCTGAATCTATTCCTATAAGGTCATGACGTGAGGTAGACAGACCGTGGCAATTTTCTTGTCATCGTCCGTGTCCCTTCTTTTCCCACATGTAGACGATGTATTGTTTGCTCGTTAGTTATTATTATAGATAATAATAATACTTGACAATGTTCCATTGAATAAAAACTAAGATAAAAGTAAATAGTAGTAAAGGATATTAAAGTTTGACAATAAAATAAAAATAAGACTGAAGATAAATATAAATACTAAACAAAAGTTAATAATAATTGACAATGGTTTATCTAATAAAAGACGAAGAAGAATTAAACATGAGTTATGAATAAGAATAGATGACAATATTGTATCTAATAAAAAAATGAAAGTAAATAAGAGTCAAAAATAAGTAAAAAGTGTTCGAATAACTGACCGATTTTAAATGTAAACTAAGTTTAAGCGTCTAATGATTTTTTTCTTTTTCTTTCAGATTTAAAAAAAACTTAAGTCTTTGTCAATTCCAACCATGGAAAGATTAACAATCAAACAACGTGTGAAAATTTCAAGATTGCAACTGGAAAAATTGATCGTATATTTAAACAAACTGAGTCGGTGGCAGATGTGAAAACACCATTGCGTGCTCGTTTACGCCGTTCAACTGAAAACATTGCTGCAGTGCACGAGAATATGCCCGAAAATCCAGACACCTCTATTCGTGATCGTCCGCAGGAATTGAACCTCTCCGCAACAACATTACATTGATTTCAATTGCACTCTCGGTTGGTCGATATGTTGACCCCAAAAATCACCAAGTGCGCGAAATGCATTTCTGTTTGAACGTCCATGTTCGTAATAGGTTTCGATAACTTTGACACGTTGTTTGATTGTTAATCTTTCCAGGGTTGAGATTTCCAGAGTTAAGTTGTCAAATCTGAAAGAAAAAGAAATATATCATTAGACACTTAAACTTAATTTAAAATTAAAATCGGTCCAAGTTACTGGAATACACTTATTAATGGTTAAGAGCGCATCTAATAAAAATAGATGAAGGGAATATTCCGTTTCCTTGAACCCAGTTCCCTTTGATCCTTTCTTCAATCCTCCCTATTCTCAGTGTTCTCGTTCCTCTTTACGTTCAATCCATGTAATCCCCCCACCTGCATTCTATTGGCTTTATCACCTTGCTTGTGTTGGTTTAGTTTGGCTTGCTTTATTTTATTTTGTTTTACGACATATCAAGCTCAATGGGTTATTTAATGCTGACAAGAGTTTTTAGGATAGGTTCGTATGAATATAATATGTATTAATATTTATTTTTTTCAAAAATGTATTTCTAGTAATATGTTTTTTTTGTTTATCAAAAATGTATTACTCGTAATATTTCTTTTCAAAAATGTATTGCTGATAATAATGTTTTGTTTTGTTTATCAAAATTGTTTTGCTGGTAATTTTAAAAAAAGGTATTGCTGGTAATATTTTTTTTCACAAATATATTGCTGGTATTTTTACTATAAAAATATTACTTTTATACTTTCATAAAGTTTTGACCCCTGTTAGTGGGTAACTATTTGCCCATAGCTGGGACCGTGACAGATGCTACCACACAGGGTCAGGGTGGACTTGGGGACAACAACAATTAAGAGTTGTTCCGCCCTCCTCAAAACATGATCAGATGCCTTACTGGCCAGAGTAGTATATTGTTATACCCAGAAAATTGTTTGGGTTGAAAAGATTAAAAGAATAACTAAATATTCAAAGTAAAAAAATTAACAATAATGTCTAAAATGCTTCATCTAATAAAAATGAAAATGCTTATTTCAATGATAGACATGGTGGACATTGCTTCCTCTAAGAAGAAATGAAAATGGAGGTAAATAAAAAAAAATGATAAGTAATAATGGTGGACATTGCTTCCTCTAAGAAGAAATGAAGATGGAGGTAAATAAAAAATGATAAGTAATAATAGTGGACATTGCTTCCTCTAAGAAGAAATGAAAATGGAGGTAAATAAAAAAATGATAAGTAATAATGGTGGACATTGCTTCCTCTAAGAAGAAATGAAGATGGAGGTAAATAAAAAATGATAAGTAATAATGGTTGACAGAGATTCGTCTGATAAAAAAATATTAGTAAAATAGAAATTAATTATAATATTTAACTGCGTTTCACCGAGTAAAAATGAATACGGAAGTAAATATAAATAGCATTTAATAATAATGGTTAACAATAATTAATCAAATTAAAAATAATTTGAACGTTAGTACTAGTTAAATACTTGTTAAATTTAACAATGTTTAGACGAAGCTTCAGCTAATAAAAATGAAGAAGAATGAATCAGATCATTGCAAAGTTTCGTCCCCGGATTTTCATTGTTAATACAAACTGACCGCAACTTGACACTGGCGCTTTGTTTTGGTGTTGACTTCTGGTGTGTTCTGGACTAAAACCTTTCACTGTTCATTTGCGAGCCAGACTTTGTTGAATGTCCACAAATGAATCCCTTCAAAATGTAGGATGAAAAATTGCACCTTCGTCATATTATTCGCTAAGAATTTCGGAAAGGATTAAACGTTGGTCGTGCAACAAAAAACATTCAGAAGCTTTATTTGGATCGTGCTCCAGCTCTTCTGACGGTCAAAACAGAGGTTTGGTAGATTTCTTCAGGGTGGCTTTAATCTAAACGATCAATCATGCTCCGGGTGACTTTCCGACATCGATGCGAGACGCTTTGCTTGCCATGGTGGCGAATAAGCTGATTCTGGAAGAGATTGCTAACAGTTGGAAAATCGATATCTCAGCTGCCTTTCGCCATCTGAAGGGACTTGTGTTCAAGAAAAACGGTTGATTTTGGCAAATCGAAAAGGTATTACTTTCCACCACGACAAAGCAAGACCGCATGTTGTAAAACAGACTTTGCAGAAGCTTAAAATGTTTAAGTTGAGGAAAACCTTCCAAACCGACCGTATTCTCTTGGTTTGGCTCCTTCGTATTTTTATATGTCCCGGTCTGTACAGAACAATTTAAATGACAAAAAATTTGACTCTGTACAGTCAGTCGAAAACTAGCTCACAGCATTCTTCTAACAGAATGGCTTCAGCAAGCTTATAGAACAGTTGTAGAATGACAGGAGACAGTTGATAAAAACGGAGACTTTTTACTTGAGTAAAACACTTTTATTTGGGAGTATATAAACTTTTGTTTTCAATCGTTTTATCCTTTTTTTTCCACCCCAAACAAGGCAGGGAGTGCCACTAGCACGCAATGGGTTACAGAGAGTTGGAGCAAGAGTAAAGAGGCAGGATAGAGGACAGGATGAAGAGAAGCACGGGGAATTAGATCAAGACATTTGAAGATATCGATTGACATTGCATTTGAATAATTGAAGATTATAGCTATCAGGGAGCTAGTAAGATGAAGGGAGTTCCACAGACGGATAGTGCAAGACATGAATCTATTGGAGTAGAAGAGACGGTTACATTTAACAGTTTCGACAGTAAAAGGGTGGGACTGAGATGCCAACCTAATAGCACGTTTAAATTCACCTAGTTTGGGAACTAGCGAACGTAGCTAGTCGGAGAAGTTACCGTGAAAGTGTTTGTAGAAAAGACAGAGGGAAACAACAGCAAGTTTGTGAGAGAGCGACTGTAGATGATATGCCAGATCAGGACCAATCGCATTGTATATCCGTCTCTGAATTTTGTCGAGGACATTGAGTACGAACAACGGGGGCTCCAGACCATATATGGCAGCAGTATTCCATGCAAGCGCGAATGGTTGATTTATAGATTTGAAGGATGGACTCCGGTGAGAAAAACTTTCTGGTGCGACACATAGAACCAACATTCCTTGTGGTAGATGAAGCTGTTGATTCAATGTATTTGTTCCATCTCAGGTCAGTGAGACCAAGCCGGCGCAGAGAGACGCTCTCGTGGAGTTGAGCATCAGGCAATTCAATGGGAGGCAGGGAGGGTTCTCTGTAATGGTTAAAAGAGAGCAGTTTTGTTTTTGCGGCATTTAAAGTTTACCAGCCACATTTCTTACCCCAGTTAACCCCAAATTGGAGACCCTTTTCACGTACTTTTGCAATGATCTAATAAGTGATAGACAAAATTTAATAATAATTATTGAGAATGTTTCATTAAAAAAAAAAGCCAAGATGAAAATAAATATCAGTCAAAAATTAACAATAATTATTAACCAAAACTTTATCACTTAACAAATAAGAATTAATGTTATTCTCCAGTATGACCTGGGTGATGCTTTCTCTTCACAATTGCCTCTTATGTTGTTTTAAATAATTATTGCTTCTTTCTTACCGCGCTTTGTATTTGTGGGCCTTCCACTAAAGGTTATCAATCAGGTCATGGATAAAAAGCATCCTATATGATTTGTTTTTTGTTCATCCCTACGTTTCGGCCGATATGTTCTCTGACCTTCTGTATTTTCTATAATATCAAAGAACACTCTACAATTTCGTTTCCTTTTTCTATCTCCAATTCCTGCTCCTCCTCCTCTTTCTTTTTCTTCTTCTTTTTCTTCTTCTGACCATTTCATCAATACAGCGTATCATAATCTGCCATTTGTCTGAAATACGTAACTGTTTTCGCTAACTTCGTTTCTACAATATATTTCTCAATCACCATTTTCTTCTTTCTTCCATTTCCTCTTTTCCTCTATCGTACATTCCAATTCATCTAACCATTTTTCTTTTTTCTCATCGTCTTTCCTCGTCTTTTGCGATCTTCATCCGACAGCAACGCCCCTGGTCGGGAGTTTGAGGAGCGGGGAATCACATCTTAATTGCAGTTGTTGCCAGGTACACACTAGCCCGGGGTGGTAGCACCTGTTAAGGTCCCAGCTATAATCAAATAGTGAACCCCCAAACAAAAATCAAAACACTAGGAAAGTATAAAAATATATTTATTAGTAAAAAGTACTAGCAATACATTATATATATATATATATATATATATATATATATATATATATATATATATATATATATATATATATATATAATGCTTAACTTTTCGGTAAATCGATTCGAGTTCTCTCAGTCACTGTGTGTTTATCTAAAAATAAATACGCTAAAATTCAACTCGATTACTGCTGTGCGCCAACGGCTTAGTAGGAGAATCAGTCGGGTTTCGATCCTAAATAGTGGCAACCGGACGTCTAGCCACACTGATGAGCTGCGAAACAGTCTGTCTGTGGATGACTATATATATATATATATATATATATATATATATATATATATATATATATATATATATATATGTGTGTGTGTGTGTGTGTGTATAAGTACCAGCAGTATATTTTTACAGTAAAATTACCAACAATACTTTTTTTATAGCAAAATAACCAGCAATATATTTTATAGTAGAAATACAAACAATAGATTTTATAGTAAAACTGAAGACATCGCATTTATTGTCAGTAAAATCATTAAAAAGTAAAAAGAAAAGCAAAAGAAACACTTTACTATGGTCAATCTTATTTCTTGTAAAGAGGAACAAGTTTTCAGACCTCGTTTGATTATGTAAGATTATTTGTTAAAAAAAATGCAGCAAAGTAATTATAATTTAATCATGAAATAATGTCATTCTCTTGAATTAATTATACAGTTTAAATTTTCATATTTGATTTCGGCATTAAATAACCCATAGGGGTGATATGCTGCTAAACAAAACCAACAAACTTTTCCACATTCATGTATTTAATCTATAACGCGTTTTCCTTTCTTGCATTATCTATATCTATTTTGAATGTTGTTTTTGTTATTGTTGTTTTTGTTGTTGTTGTTGTTGTACTTCTTCTTCTTTTTTCCTTTTTCTTTTCCTCTATCTTACGTGCCATTTCATCTAATCTTTTTGTTTTTCCTCACCATGCTTCTTTTCCATCTACGTTTCCGTCTTTTTATCTCATTTGTATATTCTCTCTTTAACATGTTATTCTTGCTTGCATTATCTATATTTATTTTACACATTCTTCTTCTTTTTTTCTTCTTTCTTTCTTTCTTTCTTTCTTTCTTTCTTTCTTTTATTCTTTCTTTCTTTCGTCGTTTCTCCTTTCCCTTCTTCGAATCCTTCATATTTTCTTATTTTCTCTCCTTTGATTTCAATGACAGTTTTTTTTCTATAAGTTCTGTCTCTTTATTTTTCTTCCTAATAGCGTTTCCTCTTGTCCTTTTTAGTCTTCATTTCTTTCTCTATTATTATTATTATTATTATTATTATTATTATTATTATTATTATTATTATTATTATTATTATTATTATTATTATTATTATTATTAATAATAATAATTGCATTATATTCTTCGTCACCATTTTAATCCGTTTTTTGACTTTTCCTCTCCCATTCCTCATTTTTCTTTCCAAAGAACATTTCGGGAAACCTTACCAAACGCTAATTCCATGACTAACCATTAATTAAGGCATCAGAAACCGGAAAGACCGTTCTGCGACAATCGCAGACCAAGTTGTATCCTAAAAATGTCTAAAATAAAAGGAACAGTGAAACCCTTCAAATAATTTAAAAAAAAAGAATATGCAGAAATGATGAAAATTTGTGCGAAATTTAATTGGGATGATATCTTTTATAATGAATACAGCAGTCATTTCACTTTTCTTTTCTTTTTTCATAAATATTTGAATATTGATAAAGAGCTGTTATTAATTAAAGGAATTCAAACACTTCGTTAAGTACCATTTTTTTATAATCACATCAAATCTCGTCATTCTTTCGCTTGCAAATAAACAGATTAACACACAAACTATTTTGCCTGTTGGTTGAAGGATATTGTAAAAGGTCAATGGAATTTTATTGACAGAACACCATCCATTAGAATTCACTATTCTTTCGCCATCACTTATGGAGTGTCTACATTTCAAGCAGAATTACATTTTCCAATTCTGATACTGGGCCCTTTCATCCTTTTGAAATCAATTCACATTAGTTACTTTGACTTTGTCTATTATAACTGGAGATTGATTACTCTACTTGAAGTATTTCTACGTGTACACCCCATATATATATATATATATATATATATATATATATATATATATATATATATATATATATATATATATATATATTAGTAGTAGTAGAAATCTTATAAATATAAGTAACTACACTCGTTTCGGAAAACATTCGGTGAAACCTTGGTAGATTTGTCTGGCTCTCTAGGTTTAACTATATATATATATATATATATATATATATATATATATATATATATATATATGTATATATATATTTGTAGCCCCCACACAAATATATTTATATTTTTACCCCCCCCCCACATATATATATATATATCCGATCATCACTCATTCTTATGACATGCCCATCTGACCTGTGATTGCATCAGAAAGGATTCAATACCACCGATGACACGTTTGTTGAAAAGATCAGTGTTAGAGACTTTATATATATATATTTGCTTTCGATTTCAGATTCCCACGATCAAGCCCAGAAATAAGTAAATCATAGGATTTACCTAATTACTGTCCCAAAGAGCAAATGTCGTTTTTTTTTGTTGTTCTGCCATTCATTCGCTCAAATATCTCAAATAGCGTATTTTTCTTTCTTTGCTTGCCTACAATACGATATATGAGTTTTAATTTACCCAAGCCATTTTCCCTCTCACTTTACTAGCGTTTTCAGTTTATCTCTGGTGTTATTTTCCTTCATATTCTTGTTTCCCTTAAATCTTAACCGTTTCTCCATTTCTATGGAATTCTTAGTAGAACCAAAGTCACTATCGCCTTAAAACTATTTTTTCCTTTCAGGAGATTATCAAACATTTACTGTCAATTTAGAAAAAAATGCAAATTGGAATTGGCAGTAAATTTTGGATTAGAATTACATAGCAATTCATTATTTCAGTTCTAAGAACATTTTTCTTTCTTGATACTTTTCTGAGAGCCAACTTTCGCTAGTCTTCTGAGTCTTTGCTATGTTAATATCATTCTGTCTAGCTTAATCTGGTACGCGGCCACAAGACTGGAGCACTAACTGAAGTGTTTAGTTTACAAAATGGACAAAATTGCATGCACAAAGGAAATAAAAATTAAAATAAATTTCTAAAGGGACTACAGGGGCCATTAATATGTTATTTCTATATTTAGCGTAGTATAGTACAACCTCACTGAAATGTACTATTAAGCGTAAAATTTTATGTTTTTAGAGTATTGTTTATGCCCGTTAGTTCAAATTAGCTTTACGGACGCACATTAAACCGACCTTGTGTCGCAACTTGACCTCGTATGTGTGTGTCTGAGTAAATACAAATTAGCTTTACGGCTCCACATTAAACCTACCTTGTGTCACAAACTGATCACGTGTGTGTGTGTGTGTGTGTGTGTGTGTGTGTGTGTGTGTGCGTGTGCGTGTCTAAGTAAATATAAATTAGCTTTACGGCCCCACATTAAACCGACCTTGTGTCGCAACCTGACCTCGTGTGTGTGTGTCTGAGTAAATACGATTTAGCTTTACGGCAATTACGCTGTGTGCCTTTTTCTTAGCTCCCTCTAATATCAGTAAATTTCACAGTAAGGACCTGTTTTATTAGAGAGAATTTAAAGGCTTAAGGTCATATAGTATTGAAACACTACTCCCCGTACTATCACCGAAGTTAAGCAACGTCGAGCCTGATCAGTACCTAGATGGGTGACGGCTTGGGAATATCAGGTGCTTTAAGCTCGGATGTGCGGGTGATGTAAGAGATAATAGCCTGGAAATGTTAAGCGGAGAACCGGGTTTCAATTTCCGTTGGGTTCGTTATATTCACTTACGCGTAAATATATTTAGGAACGTTATGTATCCGCCCCTTCTCCCCACTCCGCTACGAGTTAATTAGTAAGACTTGTATCACTATTTCCCCCTCCCCCAAATTCTTCCAATGTAAAAATATCTCCTGGCTTTAAATAAACTGCAAAGAGTTGGTAAGCCGAGAAAAACGAATCAATAAAAAATTATACTTGAGCATGTCTGCATCGATAATAGAACCAGGTAAAATCTGAGAAGCGAACTCAGTGGAATTTGAATGCGAATATTTTTCTAAAAATTGGTTAGTTCAGGATAATTCTGAGACAAATTCCAAAATCGATGCATTCCAAATCGTTTCTTAGCTGGTTTATGCAAAGAATGCACAAGAATTAGTGAAACTCTCGGCACATCGACAACGAAATGCCAAAACCTTTCTAGAAAAATTGAAAAACGATATTGTTTATTTACTGTTCATGTCTTTCTTATTTGTGTAGAAAAGAAAGGCGCCTCTATGTTTTTACTAATTCTGCAACTGAAGGACATATAATTTTTCTCTCCAGAATCTATCTTCCATATAAGTTTACCATTCGTCCATGCTTTGAATACTGCTGCCACATATGGTCTGGTTCTCCTGCAATATATTTAGACATACTTGATAAAAATCCATAGAAGAATTCACAATGTTATTTGTCCTTACCTGGCATCTCCACTTCAGTCATTTCCCCACCATCGTAATAAAACTTTCTTTCTTTCTTTCTTTCTTTCTTTCTTTCTTTCTTTCTTTATTTCTTGCTTGCTTTCTTTCTTTCTTTCTTTCTTTCTTTCTTTCTTGCTTTCTTTCTTTCTTGCTTTCTTTCTTTCTGGCTTGCTTGCTTTCTTTCTTTCTTTCTTTCTTTCTTTCTTGCTTTCTTTCTTTCTTTCTTTCTTTCTTACTTTCTTTCTTTCGTGCTTGCTTTCTTGCTTTCTTTCTTTCTTTCTTTCTTGCTTTCTCTCTTGCTTTCTTTCTTTCTTTCTTTCTTGCTTTCTTTCTTTCTTTCTTTCTTGCTTTCTTTCTTGCTTTCTTTCTTTCTTGCTTTCTTTCTTTCTTTCTTTCGTGCTTGCTTTCTTGCTTTCTTTCTTTCTTTCTTGCTTTCTTGCTTTCTTGCTTTCTTTCTGCTTTCTTTCTTTCTTTCTTTCTTTCTTTCTTTCTTCTCCGTTGTCTTTTGCGATGTGATATTTATTCGGTTATCTGATAATCAGCCTTCAATTTCGTATAAATGAACTTGGGAGTAGGCATGAATGCGGCTTTGTTTTTTTCTTTCTTTCTCCCAGATATTGGGTAGAGAGTAATGTACTCTGTACTCTCTAGCCTTGAACGTTAGCGATCATAAAAGAAGGCAAACTCTGATATCCATACGATTTAAATGATCTATTATCATATATGCGATACGTTAACCGGTGCGATAATATTGTGGTTGTGTAACCATTAAATTATTATTATTAGAGCGACATCATGCAAGTGGGCAAGCAAATTCACAAACAATATCGCTTTAAAATTTTTTGTTGTATATATATATATATATATATTAGAACCCATTTAAACACACACAAAAATTTACCAGGCTCCATTAGAAATATACTAGTAGAAAACACAAATATATTAATTGCTTCCACCTGTAAAAAAAAAAAGGTTAAAAATAATGGAGGCTTTAATAATAAAAAATAAAAAGCCTACCCTCAACAATATTAACTACGAACAAAGCCACAACGTTCTAACCGTATTTGGAAATTAAAACACCACTACTACACACTAAGACATATACATAATGCACAATTAAGCTGAAAAATCAAATCATCCTTGATAATGGCTAAAGATATAGCCGAAAGCGCTCGGAAAAATAAAACATTTGGACAGTTCTTACACACCATTTGTCCAGCAAAGAAAGCTCTTGTTCGTACACAAGAAAAATTAAATAAAAATCTTAACCGTAGTACCTTGTCTGTCGTTTTTAATGAAACTTGCATATATATATATATATATATATATATATATATATGTATATATATATATATATATATATATATACATATATATATATATATATATATGTATATATATATATATGTATGTGTGTGTGTTTGTGTGTGTGTGCGTGTGTGTGAGCGTCTGTGTGTATGCGTCTGTTAAATCTTTTTTTTAAAAACTGGTGAACATTTTTTCACGTCTGATGCTAACGGCTGCTTCTCTCTCACATCCCACCAATCAAAGATTTCAACTATTAAGAAGACGTTGACCGCCATACTTCAGCCGTAAAATGTGCTCGACTTTTATACGAATACACGCGGCATTATAATAACCCAAACCTTGTTTTCCACAAGCAGAAAAACAGTTTCGTCTTGTGACTTAATTATTTGCAGCATTGTATTTTTGAATGCAACGTCTGAGACACTCAGTTTGGCGGGGGCGGTAGGGTGTGGCTTCGGCAGGCGAAAATCAATCCGAGTTGAATAAAAAATTGAATTTCGCCCATTTTCCAATTTGCATTGACGCACAATAAAATGATAGGAAAAAGTCATAGGGCATCCATTAAAGGACTCCGCTGGCTTTGATCTCAATTGAAGCAGACATGAAGCATCGATGTCGGGGAGCTTCGTTCCCATTCCGAGTTCCCTCCCTTGTTTTATTCTTCTTTTTTTTTTTTACTCATTTATTATTGTTTCTCCTTTCTCTTTTAGTATTTCTATTATTAGCAACACTATCGAGTTCTTCATTCATTTATTTATTTTTACTCGCTTTCTTTATCTTACGATATCGTCTTCTTTATTAAACATTCTAGAACATTCTTCGTCTTCTTCGTCTATTATACTTTCCTTTTAATTCTCTTTTTACGTTTTATTCGTCTTTATTTCCTAATTTTGCATGTTAACACAAAATATCTTGCGAGGATTGAATGCCAGCAAGTCTCCTTAACCATCCAGCACTTTCCTCAGTATCCTTGCAGACTCGAATAAAGGTGTGGTCGGGACAGTTACAATTCATGCGTTCTTATCTTCTTAGACACAGTCCTAGGTTTCACTTCACATATCTTCTCGTTTCTTCTTTGAGATTCTCGTATATTTCTTTTTTTTTTCCCCCTTCGTTTTGACATGTTGGCCTCCAGCCCAGCACAGCCAGTCAGTGTCTGACAGATTTTCTTTACTTTTTATAGCTCAGTCATGGGAGAACTACCCCCATTTCCTCTTTCTCATTGTCACGACTAATTTCATAAGGAAAATAACATTTCTTAAAATTTTGTTTTTGTTTTGTTATGTTCACTTACACTTTCGCATATATAGTCACGTATATAAATGATGATTAAGTACAATGTTTCTTGAATTTTGTCAACTTTCGGTGAAAACGTTTTCATCATTTTAAACCATTGGCGATTTTCATTAAGGAAGGTCATAAGTGCAAACATATTTTGCTTTTAAAACAGGAAACATTCGTAATATTTTTTTCCAAGAAATATGCATTTTTATCTTCAAATGAATAAATTAAAAATAAGTCACACGCAGGGACATGTGTAATCAGTGATGATATTATCACGAAATTTCAATTTTTTAATTATCGAAAAATCTTTCCTAAAAAAATAAAACTTTCCTATCATTTGTAAGGTATATGCTTACGCATATAGTCTTCTGTAGTGAAAATAGCTGGGATACCTACTACGAAAGACACAATGTTTTTAAAGAACACATCTTCGATGATCTTTCTCGAACGGTCATATCTGCTCAAGAGACGTACCTTGCCGTAAACAATGACAACATATGGATTAAGTCTGGCAATTATTTAATATATTTTCTCTTTATACGTTATTTTCAGTAGATACAATTTATCTAAGTAAATGCTGCTCTATATTATACTTTTCCAAATTGAAGAAAATATGAACTTCAGGCAATTTATCTACAACTTCGAACATAATACTCAACATCTTATCCGGAAGTTGTAAAAGTATAATAAAAAAATTAAACCGACATTTGATCTGACGTGTTATACCACTTAGCTATAGGGAAGCGTCTGGTTAGCAACGTCCAAATTAATGTTTTTAAACTACAATTATTCGACGATCATTCCTGAACGATCATTTCTGCCTAAGAGACGTACCTTAACGTAAACAATGACAACATATTATGAAATAGATTAAGCCCGACAATTATTTAATATATTTTCTGTTTATACTTTAAATAACGGAGGTTATTATACTGTCAGGATTTTTTTTTTTTTTTTTTGGTTGGGGGGAGGACAGTGTCATGATTTTCTTTTTTGTTTGGTGGGGGGTATTATACTGTCATGATTTATTAACTTCACTTTGGCTAAAATATGACTCAAAAAAAGAAAAGGCATAAAATAAATAAAGGTAAAAGAACTGAATGCAATTGAATTGCCGTTTAGTCAAATATCATGGCAGATTAAAAAAAGAAACAGGGTTAAACTCACCAAAAATCATTTTCTGGTGAAAAATATTTACAGAAAAAAATATAGGTATGCTTCTTAGAGATTGTTGAAAAAAAATGGTACTAACCAGAACTTTCGTTATAATAAAAGTCATTATAATAAGTCATGTTTAGATCAGACTTTTACTCATATATGGAGATTTGCTAAAAAAAATATTGGGAGAGAAAATTAAAATCCCCTTAAGAAATTTGGGATGCATCGAAATAAAATGACCAAAGGTTAATGCTGATCAATAACAACAACTAAAATATTTTACGTACATTGTTTTTTTGTATAATAACACTAACAATAATGCTCATTAAAAACACTGAATACACATCCGTCACCACGAAAAAAAAAACAGTAAATTCTGGAACGGCTGATGGCGTAAATAGATATCTAATATTTGAGTAAATAATAAAAGAACTTTTATATCTTCAGAAGATCATTTTCAGCATTATACTGCGAACAATATCATATTGTTAAGAGCCTTTAATCAGGAAATATTGCATTTTCAGGTAAAATGCGAAAAAACCTTTAATCATGCACTATTGCATTTTCAGTTGAAATACGTATAAGCCTTTAATCATGAAGTATTGCATTTTCAGGTGAAATACTTAAAAGCCTTTAATCACGAACTATTGCAATTTCAGGTGAAATGCGTAAAAGCCTTTACTCATGAACTATTGCATTTTCAGGTGAAATGCGTAAAAACCTTTAATCATGACATATTGCATTTTCAGGTAAAATGCGTAAACGCTTTTAATCATGAACTATTTGCATTTTCAGGTAAAATGCGTATAATCCTTTAATCATGCACTATTGCATTTTCAGGTGAAATACGTAAAAGCCTTTAATCATGAACTATTGCATTTACAGGTGAAAGAGGTATAAGCTTTGAACTATTGTATTTTCAGGTGAAATGCGTAAAAGCCTTTAATCATGAACTATTGCATTTACAGGTGAAACAGGTATAAGCTTTGAACTATAGTATTTTCAGGTGAAATGCGTAAAAGCCTTTAAACATGAACTATTGCATTTTTAGGTAAAATGCGTAAAAGCCTTTAATCATGAACTACTGCATTTTCAGGTGAAATACATAAAAGCCTTTAATCACGAACTATTGCATTTACAGGTGAAACAGGTACAAGCCTTAATCATGAACTATTGCATTTTCAGGTGAAATACATAAAAGCCTTTAATTATGAACTATTGTATTTTCAAGTGAAATACATAAAAGCCTTTAATTATGAACTATTGTATTTTCAAGTGAAATACATAAAAGCCTTTAATCACGAACTATTGCATTTACAGGTGAAACAGGTACAAGCCTTTAATCATGCACTATTGCATTTTCAGGTAAAATGCGTAAAAGCTCTGGTCCATCTCCCGATCGCCTGACAGATCCTCAAAAATGAATTAAATTTAAAGAAATTGCCTAAAATATCATGAAATGATTCCTTTAATAGATAGGATGATATAAACCAGGTATCTTCAACATTCATGCTTCCATTTTCATTAATTTTTAATTTCTCATTCCTCATGTTTTTTTATGATGTTCTTCTTAACCCCCGTTCTGTGTTATTCTTTCTCTGTTGCATTTTCTGTTCTTCATCCTCTTTTTCATAAACACTTTTTTTTCTTTCTATTGTTTGTTTGTCGTTTGTTTCTTTCGTTTTTAGATCCATCCACTTTCACCAACTTGCTTTTCGCTTTTTCTTCCGCGTTATTTTTTTCTTGGTTGTTCCTGTCGCCTTTCTGGTCCGCTTTTCTTCGGATCCCCTTTTTTCATCGCTTCTTCACGAAGGCTCCTTCTCCCAAGTTTACTTAAATTTTCTTTGGTTCGTCCTCAACTTGCCGCGTTTCTTTTTTTTCTTTTCTTCTATCCTCATTCTATTTGTCTTTGTTTTCTTTTTTCTTTTTCATTCTTCCTTTTTTCATCAATTTTTCTTCTTATTTTCCTTTCTTTTTCGACTTTAGTTCTTTCCCCTTTTCCTTCTCTTTCTTCTTTTCTTTTTTATTCTTTTCCTTTTGCTTCGTCTTTCTCACCATTTGTTTTTATTCGTTTTTTCTTCTTCCATCTTTCGCTTTCTTTCTCTTTTTCTTTAACTTTTTTATTCCCATCTTTCTTCCTTCTTTCTCTTCTATATATTTTTCTTCCGTCCTTTCATTACATTTTTTTTTCTGTCTTTCTTCCCTCTTTCAATTTTCTTCTTATTTTTCATTTTTTTTCACGGTTATCACTTTCTTCACTATCCTTTTTTTTCGTCTTTCTTCCTTCACATATTCTTCATTCATCTTCTTACACATTTTCTTTTTCTGCATGTTTCTCAGTAATTTTTCTCATTTTCTTCTTATTATTTTTCCTGTCGGTATTTTTTTCATTCTTTTTCCCTTTTACTTCTATTTCTCTTTCTTTTACTTTCCTATATATCTTCGATACTTCTTTTTCTTTACATCTTTCTGTTCCCTTCCGGCGAACTTTCTACTCTCTCTTGACTCTTCTTCTTCATCGTCTTCTTGCTTTCTTCTTCCCTTTCTTTTCTGCCTACAAGCGTCAAACATTGTTCATCCACTTTTTCGAAAATCTGCCATTATCCGAACTCTGTAACTTTTTCTTTCTCTAACTCTTACCCAATAAACTCAACTATTATATCACCTCGAGTAAACCTCAGTATATTTTACCGAACCCATCTTTCTTACACTAGCAACCATCTTCTTCGCACCGACAGAGCGACCAAATCTCAACCCAGAGGCGGGGAAATATCAAACCACATAAGAATCGGAAATAAAAGAATAAAAAGGATAAAATTGAGTGAAACAGAAATTAAAAGGTAAGATTCGTAAAGAAACCATTTGTCTATGGCCGGAAGAAGCGATGGTTTTACTGAAATTGGAAAATGCCACTGCATTTCAAGTTGTCTCACCAAGAAACAGGGTTTGTCGATATGAGGTTATGTATTAAGACCTTAAAAATGTAGCAATGCTAAGGCTTCTTTTTAGTTTAATTTTTTTTCTCTTGTATTCTGGGCCGAGTAGTCTAAGGATGATTACCAACGGCCTAAAATTTACCTGTGCATAAAATTTCTTCATAAAACTGTTGGTGATATTCACTTTTCTAGGTCCACCTCGGGAAAAAATGAACTTTGATTGGCGTATTCGGAAGAAAATGCAACCTTAAGCGGTCAGTATTGTGCGAATAAAATTCGCTAAATCGAATATATACCCTGAAAAAAAAATAAAACGGAAAAGATTATTGCTTTTTTGTAGCCATGGACTGTAAATCAGGATTATTATCTTGGAGGTTTATTTCGAATTGGCAAGCGTATGCTAAAACTAAAAATGTCTCATAATAAAACCTATTTTGCATCAAAGCACAAAATGGACATAATATCAATAATTTTTAAACGGTTTCCTCTGTACGAGACCCAACCTGTTTTTAAACAAATGAACCATATTCCTGAAAAATTGTTTATTGCTTCCTATTTCTTTTTCGAAATATCACTAATGTGAAATTAAAATACCATGTCCATTCAACACGCAATCAATCATGTCTCTCTATAGCATTTTGTCTTTAATATGCGTGAATTACTATGGCTTATAGGGAGAGACATTGGAGTATTTTCTCCTTGTCATCTCCACGCTTTTGAATGTAGAATCGTCTTTCTCTTAGACTAGATGCCTCACAAGACTAGTGAGGCCATTCTACCCGGCTTTTTTACCTATATCTGGAGAGGGAGAGAAGAGAAGTGTCCATACCTTTCTCAAGGGTATTAGTGCGAAAACAAGAACGGCAGACTCCGGAATCTGATCTTGGCAGGATCTATCCAATTTGTGCGCAGGTAACCATTACACTACTCGCACATCTAGTTTAAAATGGTGGCGAAAATGTTGCAGACACTAGGAAACACTCAAGAGGACGTTTTCAACCAGCTATCCCTGAAAACTACTCAGCAACAAAAAAGCGATGACACAATATTTGCTATTTTCTATCAAATAGCGAAACTTTCAACCCTATTCTGCCATAGTAACCCTGCGAAATATTTCGTAACTTCTCGTTCACTAAGTACGAATAGTAACGTCGCTACGGGACATTAATCAGAATTTATCCATTCATTTGCGATCTTCTTCATAATTCTACTCTTCTTTTTTTTCGGCACGATCTAAAACAATTATATCTTAATATTTTCTTTATTGTCATGATGACTTTCGTAGTTCAGTGTTGATAAGATTGTGGAGTAATGGATAGCGGCTCGGATTGAGGAATCGGAGAGGCGAGTTGGAATTCCATTACATTCATTTACGTGCTAATACCCTTGGGAAAGTTATGAATCCTCCTTCCCGCCCAGCTATGGGTAAATAGTAAAACAGACCGAGTTTTATAGCCTTGGATGGCAACTGGTCTACCGCAGAAAGAAATGGCAAACTACTGAGGGGAAAATATGCCCCGTCAGTCATGTATCGAAATATACATGATCGCTTAAGCGTGTATCACGCATGGCACATAACTGACTGATGATAAAGTTAATCCCTTTCATTTACTTACCTGTAATTAGCCAAAGCCAAGCAACAGTTAATCAGGTCACTATATCGGTGGCTTCTCCTAACTGCCTAACGAATAAGATATTTATCCGAAGTCACACTCGGAAAGAATGAGATACATAGACGTGTTTAAAGGGTAACAGGCCAAAAGTAAATTGACAAACTTTTGTTTGAGAATAATGTTTAATGAAGCCGAGTTGCAAGAGCAGTCTCCCCAAGTAGTCGCTTTCTTTGATGAGTAGTCGTACTCTTTGGCGTCCTCAATATTAGGTGCCAGGCGGCTGGACCCATATACCGGTGGGATTCACACTTTAAACGAATCCATGTTGAAAACCCAGAGGATAAAAACCTAAAAGAAAATCACAGCCTCTTATACCATAAGTGAACAAAGTCCAAGTCTCATGAATAAAGGTCTCATATGTAAAAAGAATTAGATTTAACATTGAAAATTCAAGGAACTTTTACTTCGAATTTTAATGTCAAATTGAAACAACAACAACAACAACAACAACAATAATAATAATATACATATATATGCAATATCTAATACCGTAATTCCCCATGTATACTACGCTTTCATTCATAATACCTCCCCAAATGGGGGTTAACAATTTGAATGTGGCGGTGGCCCTGAGAAGGGCCGTTTTTGCGTTCTCAATCATGCAAGGAAGGAACATCTTCCATGGACTGTCATGATAATAATATACGATAATTTTTATTTATAATATATATTTTTTTTAATTCTAATAATCTTTTGCGTTAGATCTAAACTCTCTAAATTGATTGTACGCTGTTTTTTACAGACATTAAATGTTCCCTTTGATTTTTACACAAAGTGTAAAAAATCATTTTTTTTTCAAATTTTCGCCATCAAGGTGAAATTTTTGCCAGCCAATTTGGACTCAAAACCGGCACTTAAGAATTATCTACCAAACAAAAAAAAATTTCATCGATTTTTTTTCTGCTGGGATTCTGTCATGGATTCAAAGTAATGTTTAAGCAAAGCAAGTTTTAAAGAGACAAAGTATCATGGCAATATACTTTAGAAAAAAGGATAAAACTATTAAAATAATAATAAAAATAATAATAATAATAATAAACAATATATACAGTAAATGTACAAATTATTTCGCAAATAAAAACTTTATTTAAGCCCTTAATTCGGCATAATATCCGTATACAATCTCCTTGGTTTGTTTACGTTTTAGTACAAACATTAAGAAACCCTCTTCTTAAGACGTTCTTCACATAAAGTCGGCACTAGGACTCCTCAATTATGAAATATCTTTTAACAGTGACGTTCATCCTGTACGAGGCCCGGGTCCCCTTGAGGTAGTGGGTTATATTAAGAGAAGAAGGTAACGATTAACTCTAGGCTTGAACAGGTAAATATTGCACTTGCGAAATGTATGAATATTTCTCCTCAACATACACCAGTGGGTAAAAAGTACGACAGTAGGAACACTACAGACCTGAAATACAGTCCATCCTGCCTATCAAGTTAGTACTCCGTAAAAAAAGCGCTTTATCTAAAACTGCGGCAACAGTTTTAGTTGTGGTTACGGCTGTCCCCATACACCAGATATAGACGCGAACATTGTTCCACCTGAGATGGTCTGAGTTCGCAGTTGATTTCGCAAATGAGAAAAAAGTAAGTCATAATAATAAAAAAGAAAAGAGAAAAGATCAGAACAAAGAAATAAAAAAAGACTAAACCGAAACGCAAGAAAAAGAATGATAAGGAAATAAAAAAGAAAAAGTAATGAAAAATTAGGGAAAAAAGTAAAAACATCAGATAATGATATGAAGCCATGAAAGGAGATAATAAAGAAAAAAAGAGATAAAAAGGAAAGATAAAAAGAAAAGACATAAAATGGAAGAAAAGGGAAGACAACGAAGAAATGGTAAGAAAACAAAGAAAAGAAGACAAAACGAAAAATAAGAGAAAAAGAGGAGGAAAATGAACGAAAAGTAAGGGAAGAAAATTAACAGGAGAGAAAAAAACTGAATGTGAAAAGGAAAAACAGTAAAAGAAAGAACAAGAAAAAGACAGAAAGTGAGAAAGAAAACCAACAAAAGACAAAATTAAAAGATGAGTAAGAACAATTTGATAAGTGCTTAAGAAAGGAAAAAGGAAAAGAGACGAAAAGCATAAAGAAAATTAAAGTAAAAGTAAAGGGAAAAAAGAAAAGAAAAATGAAAAGCAAAGAAAAAGAATAATAAAAAAGACAGAAAAAATGTGAAAAGAGAAACAGCAACGAAAAAGAAGAAAAAAGTAAGAAGAAAAGAAAAAGCTAATCTAACAAAACCAATCGGGAGAAGGAAAAGAAACACAGACGTGAAAAGAAAACATATAATAAAAGAAGGAAAGAAAAAGACAGAAAAATGAGGAAAAGCAAAGAAAAAGAAGGAAAGAACACAGAAAAAAAAGGAGAAAAGTGAAATAGGAACAAAAAAGAAAAATGAAAGATTACGAAAGAAATGAAAGAAAGAAAAGGAGATAAAAATGTAAACAAAACAAATAAGGAGAAAGAAAGTGACTACAGAAAAGAAAAGGAAAAATATAGGAAAAAAAGGATATAAAATGAGACGAAAAAGACAAGAAAAGAGAAATAAATAAAAAGAAAGAAAATATTAAATTAATAAAGAAGAATAAAACAACGTAAATGTTAAAAGAAAGAAGATAATGAAAAGAAAAGGAAAGATAAAAGAAAATAAAAGAAGAAAAAAGAAGAAAAACACGAATACTTGGGATAAAGGTAATAAAACTAAGAGAACTCTCAGTGGCGTCGGCGAGAGTTAAATTTGCTTAAGGCTTTCATCTCGGTCCCGTTCCCGCAGGCGGCTCCGCCCAGTAAAAGAATGTCTCTTAGCTCTGACGGTAGACGGTTATATCGCCAGCCTTACCAGTTACAATGTAAATGAAAGGTTGTTGACTCGCTCTCGGTACCTTCGGGCACGAACCCTCCACGGCAAAGAAGAATAGACTCTCGTTAGCTCCCTCATCCCCAGAGGAGCGAGGGGCCCGAAAAGGGAGACACCGTGAAAAAAAAGTAAATAAATACGTTTATGAATTAAAAACATAAATGAAATTGGGGGTAAATATGTACCTATATGTACACATGTATGTATGTATGTATGTATTTATGTATCTATGTATGTATGTATGTACTGAATGGTTAGAACGTTCGCTTTGCGTCCACGAAACCCGGGTTCAAATCTCACTGTGGTTGAACTGCACCTGGAGAAATACCCTGAAGACCATACCACGGATTGACCAAAGCCTCGTTAGTGAAATCGGGGAGACGGAACTATCCACTCAGCATGGTGGTAGTATAAACGACAGGTGGGCTATGTGGATGTTGAACAAACACAAAGTGCGCCTAAACAGGTATCAGAGCGCAGGAATTTGTTAACCGCCCTAAAAATCGACGCTTCTATATATATATATATATATATATATATATATATATATATATATATATATATATATATATATATATATAGATAGATAGATAGATAGATAGATAAATAGATAGATAGATAATATTAGTGGTCAATATATATCTATGTCTATATATATATAGAGAGAGAGAGAGAAAGAGATAGATATATAGATAGATAGATAGATAGATAATATTAGTGGTCAATATATATATATAGATATATATATATATATATATATAGATAGATAGATAGATAGATAGATAATATTAGTGGTCAATATATATATATATATATATATATATATATATATATATATATATATTGACCACTAATATTATCTATCTATCTATCTATCTATCTATCTATCTATCTAATCTATATATATATATATATATATATATATATATATATATATTGACCACTAATATTATCTATCTATCTATCTATATATCTATCTCTCTCTCTCTCTATCTCTCTCTCTCTCTCTCTCTATATATATATATATATATATATATATATATATATAGATAGAAAGGTAATATTAGTGGTCAATATATATATATATATATATATATATATATATATATATATATATATATATATATATATATGTATATTTGTATTTATATCATTAGTGGTCAATATATATATATATATATTTATATATATTTCCAAGACGATAGAATCCAGGTAGAGCTCAATGTCCAGGACAGAGCAAGAATATAATATAAAAGGCTCAACCACTAATATTCCATGGTTATCATTTATTACATGTAATAAACGGGTGACAAAAATAATATTTGAATCGGTTAAACGAAGTGAAAGAAGAAGGAGGGATGTGATGAAGAAGAGGTTAGTAAATAGATGGCGAATTATATGGTGAAGAGAATTTGGAAGAAATATATAAGGCGAAACTTTAAAAAAAAGATACGAAGAACGGGAAGGAAAAGGAAAAAAAGAAAAGAAGAGTAACAATGAAAAAGGGAAGAACAAATAGTAAAATAAGGGAGAGAAAGAAAAATAAATAAAAAAGAATGGAAATGCGAATTAGAGTAAAATTGAACATCTGAGACAATTGAAAAGTAAAAAAGGAAAAAGAAGAAGAATGGAAAAGAAAAGAAGGAAATTAGGGAGAGAAAGAAAAAGAGATAAAAAAGAATACAAATGCGAAATTGAATAAAATGAAACAAATGAGGGAATTGAGAAGAAGAAAAAGAACGAGAAGAAGAAGAAGAAGAAGAAGAAGAAGAAGAAGAGGAAGTGGAAAAAAGGAAAAGAGAAGAAAGAAGGAAATTAGGGAGAGAAGGAGAAAGGAGATTAAAAAAATACAAATGCGAATTTGAAAAAATGAAACAAGTGAGGCAATTGAGAAGAAGAAGAAGAAGAAAAAGAAGAGGAGGAGAAAAAAGAAAAAGAGGAAGAGGAAAAAAGGAAGAGAAGAAAGAAGGAAATTAGTAAGAGAAGGAGAAAGGATATAAAAAAGAAAATACAAATGCGAAATTGAATAAAATGAAACAAGTGAGGCAAATGAGAACAAGAAGAAGAAGAAGAAGAAAAATGGAAAAGAGAAGAATGAAGGAAATTAGTGAAAAAAAAGATAAAGAATACAAATACGAATTTGAATATGAAACAAGTGAGGCAATTGAGAAGAAGAAGGAGAAGAAGAAGAAGAAGAAGAAGAAGAAGAAGAAGAAGAAGAAGAAGAAGAAGAAGAAGAAGAAGAAGAAGAAGAGAAGACAGTGGCGTTCGTACAATATTCCTACAAAGTTACATAGAGTTTTAAAATATATCCCACAATGTGCATGCTGTGTAACACTGTAACGCCCATAAATACGTTGACTTGTAACGTTACATTGAGAGAAAATGGATAATTATTTCATGGAAGATATTAGAAGGCGCAATCTAAGTTTTTGGATAAATACTCTAATATTATTTGACCAGTGTAGAATTTCTCCCCTGGTGTTCTTTGCAACGTTAACATAATTGTTGTGACTATGTCGGGGATTGGCGTTCACTGCCAGATTATGGGTCAATAGGAAACCAGTGTTTAGTGTTCAGTTTTGGCAAAACAAGTGAGGGGTATCTGAAGCCACTCTTACCTTCCCTCGGGCACTGTGGATCTGTATGTATTACGTCAAATTGTCTAATAAAACGTCAAACACGTGACGGTACACAGGACTTTCAAAAGAGGAGATAACAAAGACTGTACCTCTTCTTGCACATTACTGCTCTGTAGAACCGACTCCCAAGAGAATGTTTCCCCGGTCACTACAATCTTAACCGGTTCAAATCTAACAATTATCTTTCTCTCCTATCCGCATAAACTGACTCTTACTCTGTAATCACGAGTGGCTCCAGGGCCTTGTAGAGAGTGAACCTCATGGTAAAAAAAGAAAAGAAAAAAACAGTATGCGGTGTCAAGTTTTCCTCTCTGACAGCCGACTACTTAAATTCCAACCCATCCACGTAGCCATCACTTACATACGCACACTACGGTTAATTACGTAAATGTCCCCTTTTCCCTTTTTTAACTAAGTATATACAGGTAAAGATACTTTTATATTATATATATATATATATATATATATATATATATAAAGAAAAAAGCACCCAAGAAAAGTCATAAAAGTATCTTTACCTGTATATACTTATTAAAAAAAGGGAAAAAGGGACATTTACGAAATTAACCGTAGTGTGCGTATGTAAGTGATTGTGATGACTTTTCTTGGGTGCTTTTTTCTTTATATATATATATATATATATATATATATATATATATAAAGCACTTTTTTCTTTATATATATATATATATATATATATATATATATATATATATATAAAGAAAAAAGCACCCAAGAAAAGTCATTAAAGTATCTTTAAAATATATATATATATATATATATATATATATATATATATATTAAAGGGATTAAATCTGACAAATATTTTAATATATTTTCTGTTTATACGTTCTGTTTATACGTTTTTTTATGGATACAGAGTAAATGCTCTGTTTTTAATCATCATATTAATTCAGGCCAGTAAATATAATTAATACTGTTTCATTAAAAAAAAAGACCATTTGTTCAATTAAGTACATCCATAAAAGCGTATAAACAAAAAATATATTAATATATTTTTGTAGAGTAGCTAGCATCCCTTCAGCATTCTACCAGATGGACTGACTCATACTCTTAAAAAGTCTACGACTAAGGACGCCAACAGTTGATTAATAAGATGATTAGTAAGTTGATACTAAACTGATTAATATTTGGAATGATCTTATTTCGTTTGGCTACAAGGCATTTAACCCTACTCTATTCCTTGTAAGTTGTCTTGTTAATTGTTTTGTAACTTATTGTTCTGTGTTTTGTATGAATCGGTTAGCACCGTATACTGGTGATAAATAAATATAATAAACATTCATTCTTCTCTGTGTATAATTCGCCTCGACGATACAACATATATATATATATATATATTTATATATATATAATATCCCACGTTGATAGCAGGATTCAGAGTTTCGTGGGCATACGCAATCTTCAGGTGCAGAATATTCACTAGTAAATGTGAGTATTCTCACACTTACTAGTGAATATCCGCATGAAACTCCGAGTCGTGGTATTGTTCACGTGAAAAATCTCTCTTTGATAATACTCCACAAAGCGTGGAAATAGAAAATATTATATGGGGGTGACAAGACTTTCGGATCACTCTGTAGTTTAGACCTTATAGCAGAGACTATAGACGGATTTATGTGCATATCAATCAGTAGAGATTCAGAGATATCAAGCAAGTATATCTCTGATTTACTTTGTAAATTTTCTACCTCAAGTAGTAACCCCTCCCACTACAAATTGGTGACCCACAGTTGTAGCACCTATCCAGTTACAGATGGCATGGGTAAATAAACAGTGGTTTCTGTACTGACAATGACCTGCGAATTTAGTATGTTAAGTCTTTCCCTTTTCGATTTCCCTTGAAAGGTCGAAACATCAATTGTAAGAAGACAGAATATATGGTTGGCAGAAAAAAAAATTACCTAATATGTGAATTACAAACTTTTTTAACGGAGGTTGGAAAACTCGACACCAAAATCCCAAGGCTCAGTGAGATAGCGAAAGACGACTGCCAAAAGCTAAGTAAAGTATTAGGAAAGCGGGAAGATTTCGTTAGAAACAAAGAGAAGGTAACTGAACTGTTATGTGTTATCTGTGCCCCTATATGGCAATGGATGCTGGACATTCTCATTACAGATTAACAAGAGAAGTATCAGAATTATAGTTTTACAGAAGGATGATGAAGGATATTATGGACTAAACATGTGAGCAACGACGAATTTTTAGCAAAAATGGGAACAACAGGGGCACTTATACTTAGAATCAGAAAGACATCTTGAAGGAAACAAGAACAGAGAAAAGCAGAGCTTAAACTACCTAAAGATCTTGGTTGGGTTTATTTTGTTTTACGGCATATCAACCTCATTATATCGACAATGTTTTTAGGATATGTTCGTATTAATAGGATGTGTATTTTTTGTAAGAAAACAGTTTGTGGATCAGAGCTCAATGACTTATTTGAATAAAGAGGGCTTTTGTGGATCAGAGCTCAA
Organism: Acanthosepion esculentum; assembly: GCA_964036315.1. Taxonomy (NCBI): domain Eukaryota; kingdom Metazoa; phylum Mollusca; class Cephalopoda; order Sepiida; family Sepiidae; genus Acanthosepion; species Acanthosepion esculentum. The sequence goes on from OZ038488.1 coordinate 75,577,533, forward strand.
TGACTTATTTGAATAAAGAGGGCTTTTGTAGATCAGAGCTCAATGACTTATTTGAATAAAGAGGGCTTTTGTGGATCAGAGCTCAATGACTTATTTGAATAAAGAGGGCTTTTGTGGATCAGAGCTCAATGACTTATTTGAATAAAGAGGCCTTTTGTGCATCAGAGCTCAATGACTTATTTGAATAAAGAGGGCTTTTGTGGGTCAGAGCTCAATGACTTATTTGAATAAAGAGGGCTTTTGTAGATCAGAGCTCAATGACCTATTTGAATAAAGAGGGCTTTTGTGGATCAGAGCTCAATGACTTATTTGAATAAAGAGGGCTTTTGTAGATCAGAGCTCAATGACCTATTTGAATAAAGAGGGCTTTTGTGGATCAGAGCTCAATGACTTATTTGAATAAAGAGGGCTTTTGTGGATCAGAGCTCAATGACTTATTTGAATAAAGAGGGTTTTTCTAGATCAGAGCTCAATGACCTATTTGAATAAAGAGGGCTTTTGTGGATCAGAGCTCAATGACTTATTTGAATAAAGAGGGCTTTTGTGGATCAGAGCTCAATGACTTATTTGAATAAAGAGGGCTTTTGTGGATCAGAGCTCAATGACTTATTGAATAAAGAAAGCTTTTGTAAATCAGAGCTCAATGACCTATTTGAATAAAGAGGGCTTTGTGGATCAGAGCTCAGTGACTTATTTGAATAAAGAGGGCTTTTGTAGATCAGAGCTCAATGACCTATTTGAATAAAGATGGCTTTTGTGGATCAGAGCTCAATGACTTATTTGAATAAAGAGGGCTTTTGTGGATCAGAGCTCAATGACTTATTTGAATAAAGAGGGCTTTTGTAGATCAGAGCTCAATGACCTATTTGAATAAAGAGGGCTTTTGTGGATCAGAGCTCAATTACTTATTTGAATAAAGAGGGCTTTTGTGGATCAGAGCTCAATGACTTATTTGAATAAAGAGACCTTTTGTGCATCAGAGCTCAATGACTTATTTGAATAAAGAGGGCTTTTGTAGATCAGAGCTCAATGACCTATTTGAATAAAGAGGGCTTTGTGGATCAGAGCTCAATGACTTATTTGAATAAAGAGGGCTTTTGTAGATCAGAGCTCAATGACCTATTTGAATAAAGAGGGCTTTTGTGGATCAGAGCTCAATGACTTATTTGAATAAAGAGGGATTTTGTAGATCAGAGCTCAATGACCTATTTGAATAAAGAGGGCTTTTGTGGATCAGAGCTCAATGACTTATTTGAATAAAGAGGGCTTTTGTGGATCAGAGCTCAATTACTTATTTGAATAAAGAGGGCTTTTGTGGATCAGAGCTCAATGACTTATTTGAATAAAGAGGGCTTTTGTGGATCAGAGCTCAATGACTTATTTGAATAAAGAGGGCTTTTGTAGATCAGAGCTCAATGACCTATTTGAATAAAGAGGGCTTTTGTGGATCAGAGCTCAATTACTTATTTGAATAATGAGGGCTTTTGTAGATCAGAGCTCAATGACTTATTTGTATAAAGAGGGCTTTTGTCCAGAGTCAAATATATTCCTTATAATATTTTATTTTCAAAAATGTATCATTAGTATTTTTACTACAAAAATCTATTTTTATACTTTCATAGAGTGTTGACTCGATTGGGGGTTCAAAATTTGTCCATAGCTGAGATCCTAACAGGTGCTAGCACCCAGGCTCAGGGTGGACCTAGGAAGAATAACAAATAAAATCTGGTTCCACGCTCCTCAAAACCTCCCGAGATGAAAACTTGCTGCAGGATGTAGTTTATTGTCTTACCCAGCATGCTAAAGTGCTTGTGTAAATCGTTAGCAGATCAGTAATTAGGAGTGATAGCAAAAAGGCAAACTTTACCTAGACCTACAAAAAGCAGGAAATGTGGAGAGCCATAATCTCCTACTTCCTGACGGGACAAAGAAGAAGAAGGAGCACCAATCTACAACAGATTGTTAAAAATATACCTTCTAAGTTTAAAATAGTCTGAGAGCACAGGTTCGAGTTGTCCTGTAGGGAAGAAATTATTCACTACCTAAAGAATATTAGTTTTATGAACGTTGTTCTACGTCTGTAATAGAGGCAATTTCAAAATGATATCGAATGCGGAGTAAAGAAAGATATAACAAGTGGAAGACTGCAAGTGATCAAGCGCCCGGAAACTTGCTAAATCTAGTCACATTCATTGGAATTATAATCTGAATAATATTAACTTATGTATACCGAATGACCTCAAAGAAAGCGGGTCGTTAAAAAACATCCGATCCATCAGGTATGATCAGATATAAAGTCGTTTGATTGGCACGAAACGAATTCATTCAGATGAAACGAAGTCGTTCATGCATTGACGGAACCCATTTTTTCGCTTCTTACAACAAAATCTTCTCTTTGTTCTTTCTTTCTTGAGAGTCCAGGTCAGAATCAACATAGTTGTCATTCACTCTGTTTCTCGCACGCTTTCTCACTGTATATCTATCTTGCTACCTATCTGCCTACGTTAATCTATCTATCTATCTATCTATCTATCTATCTATCTATCTATCTATTTGTCTTTTATCTATCTATTATAAAAAAAGTCCAGAAAATGCACTAAGGAAGTCTTTAATAAACAAACTGGCCCGCGACGGAGCTAACGCTAAATAATAAAATATCAAGCCAAAGGAGGGTGTGTATGTATATATATATATATATATATATATATATATATATATATATATATATATATATATATATTATAGTGGGTTATCAGTTATAGTGAAATGTATAAGTGTTGAAACAGAATAGTTTGATTTGGCCTTGTTAGATATCCCACCATAAAAGGGATATAAAACAAGAAAATCAAATTGTAAAGTGAGACAACAAATTTATATATATATAAATCAATTAAGGTCTCTACAAGTAAAATTAATGTATTTTGGTTGATACAAGGTCGTCAAAATGTTCGTAGTAGTCCTTGCAAGAATGAGTTTATGTGTACGTAGGCAGGAACGTATGTGTGGATGTATGTATGTGTGAGCGTTATCTTAGGGTAGCAATGTCTTTAAAGTAATCGCTCAGTCTTAAAAGGTTCCGTTCGTTTATCAAGTATAAAAGAGATGAGAGAGAAAGGTAGAGTTAATAATAACGATCGCTTGACGTTTGCGAAGGGACGAGTTAATACGCTCGTCTCCTTCTCTCTGGTGACAGGCGAACTTGCCCATCTTTTATTTTGTTTGTAGGGCTTGAAAAGATCATTTGGGAATTCACTCCTGGATTAGATTCGGGCCTTTCCATTGGACGGCGAAAAAGCTTCGCGTCGGCTCGCGAAAATGTCCGTAAAAGAATTTGTTTCTGAGAATTGAAGATTATTTGAATTTTGTTTTTATATGTTTCCTAGTTTTCTATTGGCCGAAAAATATTTCGCATCAAGGTGTGAAATTTCACGAGTTTTGTTTTGGATTCGCTTTTGCGCGTGTGTTAAGCAAAGTCTGTAAATTCGAGTCGTTTTTTGTATGAATGATTCATGTAATGTAAATTGAACTGCACCACATACTTGATATTAAATTAATGATCCGACGTG
>OZ038488.1:75583598-75638598 GCA_964036315.1 Acanthosepion esculentum
AATACTTATTGACGCTACATATATTTTTATCACGCCATGATTCCCTTAACCGGTTAGCATCGTAGGGTACCATATATACTGCAACTATAGCAGCAGGGGCATGTTTAGGACAAGGTAGCCTGACAGAGTCAATCGCTCTTCGGGCTGGTGTTGAATTCTGTGTTTCCATTCTCCTAGACTGGTTGAGAACCCAGTCTGTTGCGAGCGGTAAGAGATGGATTCGTGCGTTTGCCAAGAGTATTTCTGCGAAAGTGACAAAATGAACTCAACCTGAATTCGAACTCAGCTTGCTAATTTCTTTTTACAAGAAGCTAGCCGTTACATTACACACGTATATACGAGTGCAGCTACCGAGTCTTCATAACGCCCTTTTTTCCCTCAAATAACTCCCTTCTTAAAAGAAATACTTCTTAACCAAAACATACATGACCATAGAGGTTCTTAAAAATTAAAAGAAAATGGTTACATTGAACTCACACTCTCACAAAAAAAAAAATAAAAATAACCCCAAAAAACAAAAACAAAAACAAAACAAAAACCTGAAATGATAACAGCAAATATTGCAATATGAGCACTGGTAAAAACTGTTATTGAATATATTAGGTTTATAATACCCAGAAATTGATACACAGATGTCCCCAAGGACACATGGCAGAGTAGATAAAGGCGTTATTTAGATACAGTGACAGGACCCAAAGAGTGTGAGTTTCATACCTGGTTAAGGCGGTGGAGAACTTGGAGAGGGGAATTAGCTAGAGATACATGGCACGTAGAACTAGAACAGTCTACCCCAACGAGCAAAATAAAGGGTTCAGTTCGATCTTCCAACCACCTGAAGAGGGCCGAAACGTTGTGATAAATACGGCAACAAACATGAGAATGATAGTCTGAACAATTTAAATTATGTACATAGTACCTATTCTCAGATATATATATATATATATATATATATATATATATATATATATATATATATATATATATATATATATATATATATATATATGATGAAAATGTGGAAAAGACAAAGCAAAATCCGAATATGTGAGTTTACTGTTTTTTATTTTGTTTTTGTTATTCTGTCGACGTCAGACGTTTCGGTCAAATAGACCTTCTTCAGGACATGGTTAATGGAGACATATTTATATTAGATTTAAGTTAGATGAAGAGACGATATATATAGGACTGGTCAGAAACAGAAAAACTGAAATTCTAAAGTCAGAGTATTCTTTCTTGGAGTCGGATACGCTGGGAGCAGGTTTTCGGCGCTATGAAAACCTGCTCCCATGGAAGAGATTTTATCCTAAGTGGAAAGTGGGGGGGACCTATTTAAAACTATAGCCTATCGGTACGTTTGTCAAGCATTAATCTTGCTAGAAAACTTGATATATTTAAGAAACCTTGTCGGGTGTTTATTGTGTGTGAGGTGGCTATCATGCCAGCCTCGTAAATATATATATAAATATATATATATATATATATATATATATATATATATATATATATATATATATATATGCATGTATAGATATATATATATGTGCAGGTATGCAGAAAAATAGAAAAGAATACGTTAGGTAAATAATCCGGAGTTCCTTAGTATTTTTGCTTTTATTTTTAAAAAGACAGTGCTCCATACAGAAGTAGAGCTTATATTATAATATTTCTTTTAAATATGATTCCTTTGCTACATAAGAGTTCTCATGTTTCAAAAGCGGGAACCGAGACCCCTAATATAATTCTAATTTTTGAAATTAAGTTGAATTAAGGTGTCTGGTCAGGGGTCTCGGCTCCGGCTTTTGAAACATGAGAACTCTTTTGTAGCGAAGGATTCATATTTTTAAAAAAATATTATAATATATATATATATATATATATATATATATATATGGATTGGGAATTCGAAAGAATGATAGGATAAAGGACAAAAAGGAAACGTTTATCAATATAACATGTTTTACATGGAGAAAAAAATAGAAAGACATTTTTATTTTTGTGTTGTTTGATTTTCATTGGTTAGTCTGGTTGACTTGTTAAGCAACGTTAGTATAATTTATGGCATAAGGAGAGACGACTAACCATGTGAGAGGGACTCAAACAAACCTTGTAGTTGGAGGACGCTGGATATGGATGATCCGAAAGGTCATGTACTCCGCCAGCTCTACATGCCCAAGATATGCTACGTATGCATGAATTATTACTCCGACTTTCAACCGATATATGTGGAACAAGCTGGCTAGGTGATCAACTGCGCAGAGTCCCTACAACCACACCTGGTCATGGGATTGATGATACATTTCACAATTTCAAGTGTACTCGGCTATGTAAATGTCGCGATTTAAGAGCGATATGGTTTAATCTTCTTCAACAAAATAGTCTTGTATTAATGTCGTTTCACCCATCAATTACATTCTCTCAAAAATAGTAATTATCAATGGTCGACTGCTCAAAGTTTCACAATGACATCTCCTTGATAAACATTTTATTTGAGTGCATATTATAATGATTTCATTTCGGAGTAAATATTTCCGACAGGTTAAATTTCATGTTTTATTCGACAAGGTGCTACTATTAACAAAAGGAATAACCGAAGAGAGTTCCACAAGCGAGGTACGACAGATGAAACTGTTAGTTTCGAACTTACGCTTACATCTAGCCATCTCAATTATAAGATGATGAGATCTTACCGCCAATCTGGTAAAGCGCTTGAATTCGTAAAGTCAAGGTACCAAAAACGAAAGCGATATTTATTCTGTAGGATATACAGAAATGTGGCACATGGCCAAAGGGGGGATTGGGGAAAATAGGACGGTCTTCATCTGTCTTAACTATAACTTAGCTAGCCGCAAACACTGACCCAATCGTACGAACAATATTCCTTACACCAAAACACCACATTCATACATACCGTTCTTACTACAACCACCATAATACCTCACTGTCTCTATGAAAATACTGACTAGTCCCCATATGTACAATTCAATGTCTGTGGGGGGAGGGGGATAAAATAACAATTTTAAAAATTAACCCCAATGAGTATATACAAATGAATACAAAATATTTACAAGAAACTAAAGAAAAAAAGAAAGCTCACCAGAAAAATTATCTTGAAAATATTTATAGAAAAGGCATATTACGGCGGTAGGAGAGTGACTGAAGCCGGGATTCCAGGTCAGAACCAATAACATAGCAGATTCTTGTTTGATTTTCATTTAGTATCTCTAAATACATCAAAGAAAATATAGATGGAGGATTTTGGTTTGGTTTGGTTTGGTTTGGTTTGGTTTGGTTTGGTTTCTTTTACAGCCTATCAACCTCAGTGGGTTATTTAATGCCGACAAGATTTTTTATTGTTGCTAATATATTTCCGAAAATGTATTGCTGGTAATATTTTTTTTATTTGAAAATTTATTGCTGGCAATAATGTATTACTGGTAATAATTATTTACAAAAATACTTGAAGGAAAAAGATCAGCTTAATAACCGAAACCGGTATAAAGAGATGATAATCATTTCACTCCAAGCAAGACGGGAATGCCACAAGTACGCAGAGGGTTACAGAGAGTAAAGGTGAGAGAAAAAAAGACTGTGTATAAGGTGCCTGGACTACGTGAGTTTAAGCGTGCTTCATTTTTTGTTCTAGTTCCACGTGCCATGTTTAATGGATGTCAGTTATCAGTTATCTCCTGTTAGTTTTCCCTCTGTAAGTTCTCCACTGCCTTAACCGGGTATTAAACTCACACTCTTTGGGTCCTGTCACTGGATATAACCAACGCCTTTATCCACTGTGCCATGTGTCCTTGAGGCCGGAGCGTACAACGGCCGAAACGTTGTAATAAAATATGGCGATAAAGATCAGGACAATAGTCCGAATAATGTAAACAATGTACATAATACCTCATTCTCGGTAGTGGATGCGCACTGCTGATGAGTCCCAAATATAGGACGAAACGGCCGTCCAGTGCTTTCTGCATTCTGTAGAGGTTTCAGACTCGATGAATCACTTAAATATAATTATAAAATTCTCCTAATAATTTCAAATATATATATATATATATATATATATATATATATATATATATATATATATGAATATAAAGCTTTTGATAATAACTGTGGCTCTAAATATCTCGAAGGCGTTTAAAAGGGTTTGAACGCTGGTCTTCTACGTAAACTCCAGGTCTACGGTATTACTGAACCGTTGTTTGATTTAGTCTAATCGTTCCTATCAAATCGTTTTGAACGGACTCACTTCCAGATCCAATCACACGAACGCGGGCGTCCCCCAAGGCTCTATCCTGAGTGATACGATGATTCAATGATCTTCCTGATGCCATCAGTTCCCAAGTAGGAATTAATCCTATGGCAGTATAATTTAATCCTGTGTCAATAGGAAATCCGTCAGAACTAACAAAGTTAAACTGGCTGATACTCTTCAAAAGGACCTCCAATCTGTGGTTTCCAAGGCAGGAAATGACTAGTAAATTTTAATGCCTCCAAAACGAAAATGCTCTTATTTAACCACCATAGAGAAACTTTCATGCCTGCCATCAGCATAGATGATGCTAGACTCATGGAGAGAAACACACCCCACCTTCTTGGCATCACGTTTTCAACTGACTCGAAGTGGAATGACTACACCGAATCAATAGCTGCATCTACTGTATGGAATGTTGGGTCACTGTGTCGTGCCAGAAGGTTTTTCTCGTCAGAATCCATTTTACACATTTACAATTCTACCATTCGTTTGTGAACTGAATGCAGTTGTCATATCTGGTTTGGTGCACCTGCTGTTCATCTCGTGGTTCTCAGCAAAATCCAAAGAAGGATCTGTAATGTAATCACTCCTGACTTGGCATCTCATCTTCAGTCACTTTCTCACCGACGTGACATCGCTTCCCCATGTCTTTTCTACAAATATAGCAACAGCTCCGACGAGCTTTTCTTCTCTGGTGCCTGGACTACGTGAGTTTAAGCGTGCTTCTAGATTGTCATTTAGGTCCCACCGTTTTACTGTTGAAATAATTAAATGTAGACGGATATGCAATGTAATTGGCCCTGATCTGTCATCTCGTCTGCAGTCGCTCTCTCACAGACGCAACGTTGCCTCGCTCTGTCTTTTTTACAAATACTTTCACGGTAATTGCTCCGATGAGCTGCTTTCGCTGGTTCCTAGGCCTCATGAATTTAAACGTCCTACGAGGCTGGCATCCCGTTCCCACCCCTTCACTGTTGAAACTGTTAAATGTAGACGTTTCTTCTACTCCAATAGCTTCATGTCTCGCACAACTCGCCTGTGGAACTCCCTTCCTTATTCCTGTTTCCCTGACAAATACAATCTCCAACTATTTAAGTGTAACGTCAATCGACATCTCCAGTTGCCTTGATCTATCCACTTCCCTTCTCCACATCCTTTCACCTTTCGTTCCTATCTGCTCTCGCTCCAAATCTTCTGTAACCCCCTTGCCTTGATCGATCCACTATATTTCTCCACATCCTCTCCTTTACCACTCCTATCTGCTCTTCCTCCAAACCTTCTGTAACCCCTGGCGTGCTAGTGGCTTCCAGCCTTGCTTGGGGTGATAAGCTTAAAAAAAAAATCATCACTTATACACCAAGAGTTTCTTTTCTCGCACTTCCCGCCTTTGGAACTCCGTTCTGTTTCCTTGTTTCCCCAATAACTAAAATCTTCAAAGATTTAAATGCAAATCCCTCTTCTTGAACCCCGTGAGCGAAATAAAGTGTTCAGTTCGACATTCCAACCACCTGAAGAAGGCTGACAAAGACGAGGACAATAGTCCGAATAATGTAAATAATGAAGAATCGAATTCTATAGCAGGATTAATAGAGTGGAAGTCACGCCGGACCGTAAATAGCTTCTATTTCTCACGGAGTTGAGACAAACCCAGAAAAAAGGTGAGAAGAAAGTTCCACTTAGACTGCTTTTCCTGAGAAATTCTACTTTGGGAAACGGTCTCCTGCACGGATGCTTTCCCTGACATCAGTCTTAACATCTTCAATTTGGTAATCAATACTTTTCTGTCTTCATTATGCTCATAATCTTCATTTCCTACCACTCCCTTTTTCCTTCATGTCACAGTCGTCATTCACCAATATCATCTGAAAAGTAGCCCAATAGTTTACGTAACTCTTGCAGAATTTTATTGGATGAAGTCGAGTATAAAATGCATGTGATTATTCCGGTCTGTCCATTTTTATCTATCTATCCAGGGATTCAGGTCTCCCTTTGAATGTCCATAGTTGTTTGCTTTATTTTTCTGTATATCTATCTATCTATCTATCTATCTATCTATCTATCTATCTATCTATCTATCTATCTATCTCAAACTGCTTGTATCAATCTGTCTGTCTGTCTCTCTGTCTATCTATCTATCTCTCTATCTATCTTTCTATCTATCTGTCTGTCTATCTATCTATTTATCTATGTATTCTCAACTCTCTCTAAATTTGTTCTGTCTCCAGCTGTTTGTATCAGTCTGTCTGTCTGTCTATTTATTTATCTCATGCTGTTTCTATCTATCTATCTATCTATCTATCTATCTATCTATCTATCTATCTATCTATCTATCTATCTATAAAACCAAGACCTGAAAATACATTAACTAGTCTTCAATAAACAAAGTGACCGCGATGGAGCTACAGCTAAATAAGAAAAGATCAAACCAAAGGATCTTATATATATATATATATATATATATATATATATATATATATATATATATATATATATATATATATAACTTCAACAGTTTCCCATTGGAATGAAGAAAAGTTCTGATACCAGTGATTCAAGACTTTAGTCGCCGTGAGTGTTTTTGGAGATACGTTCAAGCGTCCAGTTTTCAAGACATTGTCCGTGATCTTTTCCATTTTATTTATTAAATCTTTATACGAACAAGAGGACGAAAATCTTTATCTCTATCTTTAAAAGTCATATACTTATAAAATAATCCAAATTTACCTAGCATAAATAACTAACACTTTGTCCTTTAGTGGATAACGGATTAAGTTAACGCATACAGAAGAATGACACTTTTGCTTTTATATTACTCCTTACTCGTCCATAAACAGTCTAACATTTTCTGAATGAAAAAAAAGTTTATCGCAACTTAAAAAACACCCTTTTCTTCCGGAAAACTTATTGTGCAAATCTTTTGTCTGATGGCATTTCGGTCTCTATTATTTTATTTTATTTTTCGCTCGTTTTCTCTCACGCTTAAACGAAACCAAGAAATGATTTGTTTTTTAACTTTTGTACTTGCAATGCGACAAAATTGTGCGCTGTGTGAGTTTGTCCCGGCTTCAAGTCTGGCGGAAAATTGACATTTCAATTTCCTTGTAGATTAAACGAAGATCCGACCGACAAGCAAAGAAACAAGACAAAACATTGACAAATTGTTGACAATACTCAGATTTTGGTCTCCCCGTGTTCAACAGATAGCTCCAGCCGTAAATAATGTCCAGGCACGGTCAAATAGGGATAAACATTGTACGACAGGAAACGAAACAAGTCAGGATAAAGAGATAAAGACTTTTATATATATATATATATATATATATATATATATATGTGTGTGTGTGTGTGTGTGTGTATAGGCATATATCGTATACACCTGTGTATAAGTCGAAAAATATGTGACAAAAATAGATGATAAAAAGGGTGGGTAAGCGTAATATTTTACTGATTTTCATCAACTTGTATATATATATATATATATATATATATATATATATATATATATATATATATATATATATAATATCAAACGCGTAAGTAGAAAGGATAATGCAAGTAGGTTTTTTTTAATATAAAATATTAAACCTAGACATCCATAAAGAGAGTTCAACGTATAGTGTACAGAGAAACTTTATTGTGTTGTATATGTTATACATACTTATATTAAGGAGTGTATGAATATGTTTGTGTATGTTGTGCATGTGTGCGGATATATTAATCACCTGCACTAATGCAAAGCTCTTCAGTAAAATGAATCGAGCACTTTGGCTGATTGGCATTTGTTTACTTTTGTAAAAACAATAAGCTAGATTTAGTTGTGTAACTCTACCGAGTGAAGATAGCTCTGACTGACACCAAATTACTTGTTTCAATCTTGGGTTGAGGCATTCGGAAGTCTAGTCGCACTGAGGAGCTGTGATACAGCGAAACAGTACTGTCTGTGAATGATATAATTTAGCTCTTGAAAATACATTTCAATTGAGCACTGTTGAGTGATAAGCTAATTCTATAAACAACAGCCACCTGCACTAATGCAAAGCTCTTCAGTAAAATGAATCGAGCATTTTGGCTGATTGGCATTTGTTTACTTTTGTAAAAACAATACGCTAGATTTAGTTGTATAACTCTACCGAGTGAAGATAGCTCTGACTGACACCAAATTAGTTGCGTTTCAATCCTGGCTTGAGGCATTCGGAAGTCTAGTCGCACTGAGGAGCTGTGATACAGCGAAACAGTACTGTCTGTGAATGATATAATTTAGCTCTTGAAAATAATATATATCATATCATAATATATCATATCATATATATCATATCATAATATATCATATCATGTCATGATATATATATATATATATATATATATATATATATATATATATATATATATATATATATATATTCTTCCACAGATAGACTGTTCCGCTGTATCACAGCTCTTCAGTCTGACTAGATGTCCGACTGCTTCAAGCCGAGATCGAAAACCGACTGATTTGACATCATTCAGTTATTTTACCCCTAGGTCATCGTCGCACAGCAGAAAGGGAATTTTAAGTTTTATTTTTTATTTTTATTTTTATACGATATATGCGAGCGGCTCAAAAAACTCAATTCATACTTGAAGAGTAATATACATGTGTGCGTCTGTGTGTGTGTGTGTGTAAGTATGTGTATATGTACGTATATGTATATATATATCTATATATGCATGAATTTGTACATGTATGTATGTCTGCATATATATATATATATTTATATGATATGTTTATGTGGATATATATTGTATATGTATGTATGTGTTTTTGCATATGTCGTGTGGGTATATTTATTTTTATCCATTTATTATTTTTAGAAATATGTGGGTGGTTTTATGTAAGTATTTTATATATTCTTGTGTTTATATATATATATGTGTGTGTGTGTGTGTATATATATGTATGTATGTATATATATGTGTGTGTATATATGTATATGTATGTATATATGTGCATATATGTGTATGTGGTGATGCATTATGTATATGTATGTATATGCATATGCCTTGCAATTTTGTGTTTACTTATGTCTTTGTATGAATGCGTGGATCCGCATGTGTATGTTGTTTTATGGTATATGCATATGTATATAAATTTGTGTGTATACATATGGTTATGTGTGTATGCAAGTATATGTGTGTGTATGTGTTAGGTTCTATAATAGTAATGATGAATTAAATATTGAATTTCAGATTTTTTTTATATAATATATTATTCTCACTTCCCCATCATTTATACATATATATATACATATATATATATATGTATTTGTGTGTGTTTGTGTTTATATATATATATATATATATATATATATATATATATATATATATATATATATATATATATATATATATAATCTTGATGATGATGTAGTTTTTATATTTCTCTACCTGTTACTCGTATTCTCCCAGACGCACCATACATGAACATGCCGTTGATAGCTGCTTCTCCTCCCCGACCCATATCTTCAATAATGTAAATCCACAAGAAATAGATTTTCTAGGTCAAGCTTCCTGTTATCTTATTTTTGATTTGTTTTTTGTTTTTTTTGTTTTGTTTTAATATTTAAATGTATTAAAAACTTACCTGTTTAAATAAATTATAATTTATAACCGAGTTTTCGATGATGCGTTAAGTTTTTCCTTTGCTACATATATATATATATATATATATATATATATATATATATATAAGTTTTTTATGGTACAGAATTTAATAATAGATAGGAAAAATACAATATTTATAAGGCATTTTTTAAAGCAAAAGCTAAAATAAAAACAACCGGTTTCGTCCCAGGACTTATCAAGCTTATTTATTCTGGGAATTTAAAAAGGCGTGTAAATTCATTCAAATTAACGAACGTAATGGAATGAAAAAAAAATTATGAATTTCAAGAAACTAGAGTCCAATAACATTCAGACCCAGCAAGCATTCCCTCTGTTTACAAAGGGAAGGCTCACGGGATCTGATATACAAGGACTCTAGAACCTTGTGGTGAAATGTGGAGTGGGACCTAGATAAAATTACAAACTGGTCACCACAAAAATTTTCCACACATTTCCTACTATTTATTAAATGTTCAGCAATAGCAGAACCAGAACTGTTGGTCAGTTGGCTATTCCTGGCGGACAGATTCAAAATCCTGGGGGCTAAATGCTGTTTTATTCTCGAATCCAAATATATATATTTCTTTAATAATATATATATATATATATATATATATATATATATATATATATATATATATATATATATATATATATAATGAAATGGATTAAGTCCGACAATTTTTAATATAATTTTGTTTATACAATTTTTTCTAGATATGATTTATTTAAGTAAATGCTCTGGGTTTTTTTTTTGTTTTTTTTTTTAATAAACAATATTAATTATATTTTCTGGACTGGACGTTCGAAAAATTTAAACCAAACCAAAAAATATATTAAATAATTGTCGGACTTACTCCATTTCATAATATGTTTACAATGTTTACGCAAAGGTAAGATACAGAGATGATCATCCGAGAAAAGTTAATTGAAGATTAGTTGTTTTAAAAACTAATTTGAAACTTGCTAACCAGACGCTTCTCTATATCTAAGTGGTATAGCACGTCAGATCAATTGACGGTTTCGTATAGGACATAGGTTCGATTACTGTTGGAGAACGCATAATTTCTACCAAATATCTCGCGCATTCAGGCCGGTAAGTGTAATCAATAATATTTATTTAAAAAATAGGGCATTTGCTTAAATAAATTATATCTATTTAAATAACGCATAAACAAAAAAAAAATGTATATTAGATATGCGGCCTCCGGAGTGATTCGAAACTGCGTCCCTTTGGGTTGCGATAATAGTCGTTTAAACTGATGTGCTCTGGACCGGCTATGCTACGAAGAACTAAGCCGATCATGTAGGGCTGGATATTCATTTTAAGCGAGATTCTTCTCGTCACAGACTCACGAAAATTTTCATATCTTCTCAATTTCCTATCCAAAAGTAAGTAAAGCAATTCTCTAATGAAATAATGGAATTTTTACTTAAAATCCGACAGATTTTATCAGTTTAAACGTTATTTTTTAGTGGGTTCTGGCATTTGAGTGGACGCTCCGTTTATTTATTAAATATTAAATTTTTTTTTCTGCTACCCTACTGAATATCCTAGAAATAATATTAAATCATTAAATTCTATGACAGGAAGAATTTAGCTTAAAGGCACTATTCAGCATTCCCTGATTGGTTAAGTTCTTCGAAACTCAGTCGGTCTAGAACACGTCAGATCTAACGAGAGTCCGTCTGCCCAGAGGGACGCAGGTTCGACTCCTGACGAAGCGTGCATTTTTCTTTAATAATATTTCTTCAAATATTCAGGCCGGTCAACAAAAATAAATATACCGATTAATAAATAAACGAAGCGTCTTCTCAAATACATGTATCTACTAAAATATCGTTGTAAGTGATTAGATATACATCTATATATGTATATACATATATACATACACACAAAGATGTATACCGCCTGTAACAGCGAAATTGTCCAAATCGTGCAAAAGCAAAATTGTCCGTTTGTTAGATTAAGCTTTGAACTGTTGTACTTTAGAAATGATTAAAGATATCTCCCTTATTACTTTGAGAAATAAGAATGTATAATTACTCTCCAAGCTTAACAGAAAAAAACATTGTCATTAATTAAGGGACGGAAGCTCAGGAACACTGAAAATTAAGTTCAAATATATATATATATATATATATATATATATATATATATATATATATATATATATATATATAATAAATTAACTGATTTAAAATATGTTTTTTTTCGCTACACAGTAATAACCATCTTTCAAAAACGGAAGCTAAAAGCTTCGAATTTAATTTCGTTATTAAATTAAAGACATTAGTTCCATTTCCTCGTTAAGCGAAGTTTGGAGTAACTTACTTTTTTAAATTTACAGTTTTAAAGGCACGGCAAAGATTCATAATTGAGTGTTTCCAAGGATACAGAGAAATCTACTCATCTAGACAAGGGGTGGTAGGGTGTTCAATTTTTTAATTTTCGTTGAATCAGTTAATAGTTACATTCGAAAGCAGGGTTATGTTTAGGGATGGGTAGTGATGTATTTTTCAACAAATTCTGACATCCGCTAAATGCATGTCGTCTGGGGGTTTTTTTATAAAAAAAAAATTATTTTTAACGGCAAAAATTCTTACAGTATTTTTTCTATTTGTATACTTAAAGATTTTGTGGGGCTGTTTAGGCTAGAATATGTTTTAACTACAATTCTGAAAATTTTAAATTTTTAATAGACTATATTTCTTTTTAAAACCAAGTAAATGTATTAGAATTACTTACAGTATGTAAAAAAAAAATTTATCGAGTATAAGTATGTATATTACTAGGTTACATTTTTTTTTAAGTAAAATTTATGACAATGACGGCAAATATATATATATATATATATATATATATATATATATATATATATATATATATATATATATATATTATAGTAAATTTAAAACCTCTAACCTGATAATGAGTAATAATCATTTTCCAGTTGCTGCGGTTGTTGATAGAACCAATGTTGTGTATGAGTTTAAATTTACCATAGAAGAATGCTCTTCTAATCCGCATACATATATTGGATTTACAACAACTCGGCTCTCCAGAAGATTAACTCTGCATCTAAATAATTCTAGCTCCATTAAACAACATATTAAGTCACATACTGTTTCCCTTATGCAATCTGATATACGTAAAATACTTATAGAAAATACTAAAATTATAGATAAACATACAGACATTAGACGCCTTAAAATCTTAGAGGCATGACATATTAAAAGCAAAAGACCTCTTATTAATCGTATAGATTATAATATTTCTGGTAGCATATTACAATGTTTATAATATATTTAAATTTTATAACGTATTCTTCGATCTTTTGGCTTGTGTAGTGGAAATCTTTTTCACGCTGTCACATGATAAAAATCTTCGCCCTGCACGTGATAACATCATCGCGTTTTTTGAATTTAAAAGGATTTTAACGTTTATTTAGTTTGTAAAAAAGTAGCAACATGATTACGCTACAGGATAATTGGCAAATGTTTGTTTAAAAAAAAAAATTTGACTAAAAATATTGACCCTGAAGATGAACAATGATGTTCGAAAGCGCTAGGTCATCGTACGGACAATACTTATTTCGAAATCATTTTCAAATAAAAAGTCTCATTAGAGAATATGAGAAAATTCAAAAGAAAATATGCAAGACTATGTTGTCATTAACATTCAATACTACATGTTTAAAAGAAAAGTTGCTGCCAAATTACACACACACACACACACACACACACACACACACACACACACATATATATATATATATATATATATAAATATATATATATATATATATATGTGATCATTTTACAATTTATGCACGATGATTCTCGCCCCCTCTAAACTTATAACATTCTGTTCTGGAGTAACAGAGTGCCTCACAGGTTTCATGTACGCTTTAACGTTCAAGTCTTTTTTCACTGCTCTTTGTATATCATAACTGAAACTTCTCTCTCGCGTGCCAAACGTCTTAAGCATGGAGTTGGATCTTTTCTAATTGATCTCTTTAGCTCTAAGTTGAAATGATTATCCCTCTTCCTGTTGTGACCTCCTGATACCGTTTTAGTCTCTAGTCTTCGCTCCTTTTTAAACTTATTCACCGTTCTCTTGATAGTTCTTTAATGGTCATTGAAAATGAAAGCCAGAGTATGAATGTTGGTACCATTAATGAAGACATGAGTGATCTTTTTCCTCGCACAATTTCTCAACTGGGTGGATATAGTGGCACTGACACAAAACAATTTTAACCCGTTCTATTTCTAGCTGAATAACTCAAAGGGGTTTTAGTGATTCTTAACACAAATGGTTTCAAGATGACTGAACGTCTTATCTGAAAACCCTGAAAAAAGAAACTCAATTAGTTTAGTGTTTTTTTTATATATAAAACCTTTTGTGGGATCGATAATTATGTTGTTACACAACTTGGAAAATTTTGCTGTATTTATATATAGTATTTACTCGTGTATAAGCCGGGAATATGTGACAAAAATATTTGTGATAAGCTTAATATTTTACCGATTTTCACAAACATCTGCGTAAAAGATATCTGGAATTATTGTTTTTCAATAAAACTCTCTTTTAGTTAGATTTTAGAAGCATTTTACGCAATATTTTCAGTACTCACAGTCTTTATTTATGTTTTCGTTTCTGTCAGCATGCTAGTGGCCGGTTTAGTAATTAATTTTCATTTATTAAATGTCCCAGTCGATTTGTATCATTATCGTAGCTGTAATCCGGAATTTGGACATAATTATATAATGCTAATTATAAATGCACGCGTGCTATTCGATTTGCATGTTAAATAAAATTCAGTTATATTCGGAAGATGGCGCTATACTTGTCTTCTAAAAGGAAGTAAACAAAATTTCTGGAAACTTGTCGAAACTTCATAAAACGAAAGAAATCTTCAAAAAAATCATTTTCATGGAGTTGTAAAACGAAAACTATACTCTCAACAACACTTAAAAAAAAAAAACATATTTTTTCAAATTATTTATATTGTTCGAACGGTTTTCCTCATTTTTATTGCCGTTTTATTTACGACGTTTCGGCCGTTGTACGCTCCGGACTTCTTCAGGTGATAGGAATTCCGAACAGAACCCTTTATTTTGCACACCGCGGTAGATTGTTCTAGTTTCCCGTACCATGTCTCTTCCGGATGTCTCAGTTATCTGCCTTCATCTGAACTCTCCAAATTTTTGTTCGCCACTGTTGTAGCCGGGTATTGAACGAACAACTTTTTGGGTCAAGTTAGTGGATCCAACCAACGCTTTTATCCACTGGGCCATGTCTCCTTGTAAATAATTACAATAACTCTTCTCAGAAAAATAGACAGATAATTTAGGAAAATTTTGAAATTTTATAAATAACTTTTCCTGTCAGGGAATCTGCAAAAACTTGATGTCTGAACAGAACGTGTTACTGAGCGATTTCGACTTATACGAAGGTGTGAATTTTACCCACATATAGCAAGTTGGCTTATATTCAGATCGACTTATACACGAATATATAGGTTGCGGAGTGAGAATTATTTTTCCGGGGGAAATATAGAGTGAAAGTGAGAAACATTCAGATAGACCTAATTTAATTTGTAATGTATTTAATTGTGTAATTGACTATTAACTGATGAAAAATTTTCGTGGATTTTGACATCATTCTGAGATCTTTTTGTCGTCCATTTTTTTTTTTTGCTCATGTAAAATCTTGAAAAATTACTATATAAAATTCACTATTTTTTATCTATAATGTTGAATGTGTTAAAATTATGCTACTTTTTAACAAGAACAATCTGAAGTTAATGTTAAAAATTACCGCAAAGCATTATTCTTTTATTTAAAATGGAATGACATGTCTCTAATTTGTATTTTGTTTTGTATTTATTTTCAATGTTTTCAGTTGAATTTTCAACTGTATTACATATGGTCCATTATTGTACATAATGAGGTTAAAATAAAATTTACATTCCATATGAATACTACCTTATGAAAATTGAGATATAGTAGAGTGAGGTGGATATCATAGATTTATCCATACTGTTTGAATGTATAAAATTTTTCGACTTTTTAAGAAAAATCTGCAGTTAATGTTTAAAATTGCCGGAAAACATTGATAAGATGAAATAATCAATTACGACAGGTCTCTAATTTGTATTTAGATATATTGTATTTATTTTCAATGTTTCGAGTTGAATTTTTCACCTCTATTACATAAGATCCATTTTTGTACATAATAAGGTTACAATAAAATTTGTATTTTATATGAGTACCACATACTTACCTGGCACAGGGATTCGTCCCTGTGCTGGTAGTATTACGGCTTAGACCAGCTCTGGCCTGGACCAGCTATGACAAGCTAAGACCAGCTATGACTAGCTTAGACCACCTCTGACCAGCTTGGACAAGCTATGACCAGCTAAGACCAGCGGCCCCAGTGAAAACACTCGGGTCCCCACGGTAAAAACCAACCTGACTCAGTGGGGGGTCAAGTAAATACCTACTTACCTGGCACAGGTCAGAGGGTATCCCCCAGTCGAGGCTATGCCCGAGAGGTAGTCTCGTATCGGGAAATTGACTCCATTTTTACGTGGTCTATAGGGAATTTTTGTCCGAGCCTTTGGGCTCGGATACCCCCACTTTAAAACTCGGCCTTGTGCCACATCTTGCTGTGTGGGGTATCGGGTAAATAATTATATGAATACCACCTTATGAAAATTGAGATGTAGTAGAGTGGGGTTTCCGTATTATAAATTCGGTGAACCCCACGTGACCCTTGCACCGGCCCTGATATCAACTAAATAAAAAAATGAAAATTAAGATGTAGAGTGAGGGTTTGTATCAAAAATAAGGTGGGGCGGGGGTCACGAGACCATTGCACAGGCCCTGGTTGGGGTATATGTGACGTTGTGGTCACGTTCCTGTAGTGTTTTAATTAATTATTTTACTGAATGTAAACTGACCGCTCGTCCCTGACCGCTTGTCACAACGTTATTGATGGTTATTAATTCTGATAGCAATCACGTCCATGACAGTGCCCTTAAAATAGTCCTTGCCAAATACCGGGCCACCGGTTGTATCTCCTCTTGACGGCAGCCAAATTGTAGAAAGTTATGAGGACTTTGAATCCCTATATTTAGGGTGAGGATGAGATGATCATGAAAATACTCTTCCAGCCGCTCTCCGAGGCGACGTGGTCCGTGTGGAAAACAGTAGGGTCCTACTGGAACATGTACGGCAACCTCTTCAATGCAGGTTTTGACCACTGTGACCTTCACAAAAATCTACGTAGTGGAATTTACCCTGACCTGCAATGGTAACTCTCACGATGAATTTGGAAAGGAAACAAGAATGTTAAAATTTAGTTTGTAAAATTATATTCCCTCCGTTCCGAAATATTTGTTCAAAAAAAATTTTCATGTTGTTCCAAAATAATTGTTCAAATATATAAAAAAAAAACACCAAAAAGTACAAAAAATATCATTTATTCCCATACTCAACAGTAAATGAGTAATATTAGTGAATTGTCATATAAATAAGTGTGAAATATATCGAAACTAATATACATAAACAGTTAAATTAATAACAAAAATAACTGGGGAAGGTTTACTTTAACAAAAGCAGTTTTTGTTGCAACTCGTCAGAAATAGAAATGGATACTTCAAGTTTTCCTTCTCTTTCAAGCTTCTCTTTAGACATGTGCCGGAGTTTATAGTTGTTATCGCCGTCAACTAAAATAACTTGTTCCATTGCTAACTGCAAACTTTAAAAAAGTATTGTTAAGCTCCGACTTCTGAAGTTTATTGAAGCTTTCTTCCACTGCTTCAATGAGCTGGTCAACATTATTTGGAGCTTGCTGGTGCTGAATTGATTGAATTGCATTAAAATAACCCAGATCAAGGACATTGAGATCGGGACTATTTGGAGGCTGGCAAACTAATTCAATTTGCAAACCCAGACGTTCTGCAGCTACGTTTAATTCATCTGCAACCTGTTTTATTGCACCACGCTTTAGGACACAATATGTGGATCTTGCAACACAGCACTGCGTTCATTATTTGTAAATTCGTGCTTCATGCAATTTCGTTTAGTATTTCTGCCAATTGGCTTCTCTTCTCCCATCATAATGTCTTGCCAGCGGGTGGTCTGCAAAAAAAATACAATTTTAATGCGGTGAAAAAGTGATACAATTTGCGCTTCAAATTATTCTATCTGAATAAGCTAATATAAATACTTGAGTAACATCAATGCTAACCTGTTAATGTAAACGGCAAACAATTCGACTAAGAATTAGTATATTCCTCATGAGATTTCCGGCTATGGAACAACTATTTCGGAAGAGAGGGAGGATTAGTTTTCTTTTTTTTTACTTACAACTACTATGTATTATTTATATAACTGGTATGTCTCAAATGCTTATAATTTGCCTATATGTTGTAGAGTAAACATATTTATACTTACTACAATATGCACATGTATACGAGGACTGATAAAAAATTATAGGGACAGGTACTATAAAATATAAACTACTACACATATCAATTCCCCCCCTTGATATGACGGTAAACTACATCTGCGTTCTGGGTAAGACAATAAAGTACGTTCAACAGATTGATCAGGAGGTTTTGAGGAGCGTGGAATCACCTCTTAATTGCAGTTGTTCCAAGGTCCACCCTGACCCTGAGTGGTAGCACCTGTTAGGGTCCTATGTATGGCTAAGTAGCTAACCTCCAAACTGGGGTCAAAACAATATGAATGTGTAAAAATAGGTTTTAATACCAGAAATATTTTCTAAAAATTGATTACCGGCAATAAATTCTTGAAGAAAAATTATTACCAGCAATACATTATTACCTGCAATACATTAAAAAAAAAATTACCAGCTATAAATTAAAAAAAAAACATTCTTGCCACGCGGTCAGAACATTATTTATGAAGTAGTGACATGGTGTAAATGCGTGCGAACTATTGAAGGGAGCGGCAGGCAGAATTATATTATTATCAGGGTCGGCCCTACGTTTTCTTGCTCCCTGGCTAAGCTCAACATCATCGCCCTTACAAGAATATATTTATTTAATTTTCACAAGGAGCAAAGCTGAAAATGTAAAATAACTCCCGTCATTAATTTCTCTCTTATTTCTTTTGATCACCACACCATAACAGAAAGAATTAAAAATCAAATTCTCAAAAGTTTTGCTCCACTCAAGAAATTTTTTTTTTTTTCATTTTATTTAATATTTTCATTGGTCGATCACCCAAACTATTATCCTGATTTAGACCCATCTGGCAATCATCTGTTCCTCAAGATGAGAAAAACACTTTAATGGGCAGCAGCGTCATAGTGATAATGACATCATATTTGCTATTAATGACTTTTTGACTAAGAGGATAAACGTTTATTCACCATTGGGATTTAAGCACAGCGACATCAAAGGACGAAGTGTCTGGGCCGCAAGGCGGACTATGTTGAAAAATAAATCTCATTTGGTCACATTCTATGAGAGTATCTTTATCAGGCGATGAACTTTTTGACCTACCCTTATATTATTTGACCATCTTAATGCAACAAGACAAAATATATGCATATTAACGTCTATTAGTTTGTTACATATATCCTTTCGTTTTTTTCTGATTCTTCCGCGAACGATCTCAAAGAATAATCTTTCATAGCCTTTTTTTTTTGCTTTGTTATGGTCTAGAATAACGATGATATTTCTTCACCCTAAAAATAACATTGCCATCGGTGATGATAAAAAATAAAAAGTAATGATAATCAAAGAGGCAATTCAACGGCAAAGACACGACCGACGATGCAGTATTATTATTCAACATGACAATGCTCGCTTTCACGTCGCTAACATGACCAAACATGCAATTGATGAGCTCGGCCGGGAAGTTCTGTCACCCTCACTATATTCTTCTTTGTTAGCCCCTGCGGACTACCATGGTTTTCGGTCGCTTTCTCACAATTTGAGGGGTGATTCGTTCAACAACGATGTGGAGCTTAAACGTATCTTGATTAATTTTTCTAGTGAAAATGTTGAAGCATTAAACACTCAGTGGATTGTTGTCAGGAGGTCGTAAACAGTGAAAGGGAATACAGTATTTTATAAACTATAAGTATTAAAACATATATTTATAAAACAGAAGATATCTGTGTGTGTATGTTTGTCTGTGTATGTATACACTTTATGCACGTCCACATTTCTCGAGAGATTTCGAAATTGTACACACATATTGCAAATTTAATATATTAGGTCATAAAACAACATGACAATCTCCAGAAACCTCAGGTTTGGTAGAAAACTTGATGAAACTCAAGGTGGGTACGATATGTTGCAAAAACCAAGGCAAAGTTACACCCGAAGAAGATTTTTACTGGATGAGCTGATGTTCTTTTCACTTAATGCAAAGTATAGCCTATGTTACAAGGTTTGTGTAGATTGCTTGTTAGCTTTCTTCCGACATTGGCTTCATACAAAGAATTGCAAAAACTGAAAAAAAATCGGGTTTTTCGTACTACTTAAAATAAAATCTTAAATAATTTCCTCATTGTTTATCGGATTTTCTTCAAACATGTCGCAGAAAATTTGCCACCATGCAAGAAATAAGTGTGTTTTTAGTCCTGCTCCCTCCCCTGCGTATAACGGAAAACCATAAAAACGGTTTAAAAAAAGTCCATTTTTCGGCCATATTTCCCTGCTTTATCATCCGATGCTTTCCAAATTTTCCATGTAATGTACAAATTGTATTGTGTGAATGTTTGATTTAGATTAAAACTGCGATAAACTAGGTCCAAAATCGGCATTTCCCATTTAACCAGTAGTTTCTTCATATGATTTCATCTTAATTTGGCATTCGATAAACCTTTGGTGCAAAGTTTGTTTAAGAAGGACTATTGAAGCGTTAAAAGAGAAACATTCCCGAAGAACCTCTCATTAACCCCCCAGCTTTACAGTAAACATGCGAAGAAGGAGAGGGCGTTCAGGTGTTTGCACTTGCAGTTGAATCAAGCTCTGACGCTTCATCCCTGTCTTTGTTTATTAGATTTGTGAACAATGCCAAACTATTTGAAAGTTATTACGGCCATAGGAAATTTACTGAATATCTAAAACATTGAAGCAATTTAACCCAGACGTTTTTATGGATGGAATTCCTTTATTAAGAACAATCGAACACTTGCGAAGGTCATACAGTAAAAAAAAAGATGAAGGGTGGTGAGTAGTTTAGTATACCAACGGATGATGTATGCAAGCGGGGACGCAGACGGACATTTCTAGACACGAGATGTGGGTATACACAGAGGTGTGGTTATACAATTACAGCTATGAACACCCGGGCAACGCCGGGTACCTCGGCTAGTAAATGCTAAAAAACGAACGAATTTGTGCAACAACGTAATACATCCTTCAGATACGGAAGCCATGGGAGGCAAGCCTGATGCAACATCAGGGCATATATTATTTTTATTGCTCTTCTCATTTCATTCATTTGCACAAACACGCTTGGTATTTCATGATTATCAGTGAGGATCTAGAAAGAGAGAGAGAGAGAGAGAGAGAGAGAGATAGACAGAGACAGAGAGCAAGAAAGCACGCAAATCCCTAATTCGGTACACTATTTACATTATTCGGACTATTGTCCTCATCTTTGTCGCCATATTTATTACAACGTTTCGACCGGAGCGTACAACAGCCGAAACGTTGTAATAAATATGGTGACAAAGATGAGGACAATAGTCCGAATAATGTAAATAGTGTGCATAATACCTCATCTCAGAAATATAGACAGATAATGAAAGGCCGAAACGTTGTAATAAATATGGTGACAAAGAGGAGGACAATAGTCCGAATAATGTAAATAGTGTGCATAATACCTCATCTCAGAAATATAGACAGACCATAATTCGGTATGATTTTTAGCAGAGAATTTCAAGTCGTCCATTTGCAACAGGTGCTTTTAATACTTTTCAGATGTTTTCTGTCCAAAACCTGTATTATAAAGTTCAACAGAAAGAGGAATTAGTACTAGACAAAAGGGACAAGGAAGCGTACCTCAGAAAATCACGTATGAATTTTTTTTTTCAGTTTTTAATGTTTACCTGTTAGGCACCTGTCATTTCGCTTACAACAAGATCATCAAATTTTAAATCTATTTTTTCCTTTTAAAATAATACATTATTACATTTTTTTAATATTCAGTTTAAACACAGAAGCTGTCATGAAAATGATTTCAAATGAACGGCTTATTATTTTCCAGTTTCCTAAAGGTTGATATCTGACACAGAAGGAAATTAGACATAGATGTTCATATTTATTTCATTTCACTTATGTGCGTCCGTACGTTTGCTTGCTTGTATGTATGTTTCAAATTTCATAACAGTTAATGTTGAAAAAATGAAATAAATTCTGTCTATATTTCTGAGATGAGGTATTATGTACATTATTTACATTATTCGGACTATTGTCCTCATCTCTGTCGCCATATTTATTACAAAGTTTCGGCCGTTGTACGTTCCGGCCTTCTTCAGGTGGTTGGAATATCGAACTGAACCCTTTACTTCGCTCACTGGGGTAGACTGTTCTAGTTCCACGTGCCATGTTTAATGGATGTCAGTTATCAGTTTTCAGTTATCATATGGTACAGTGGATAAAGGCGTTAGTTAGATCCAGTGACAGGACCCAAAGAGTTTGAATTCAATACCCGGTTAAGGCAGTGGAGAACTTAGAGTGAAATTAACAGGAGATAACTGATAACTGACATCCATTAAACATGGCACGTGGAATTAGAACAGTCTACCCCAGTGAGCGAAATAAAGGGTTCAGTTCGACATTCCAACGACCTTAAGAAGGCCGTAGCGTACAACGGCCTAAACGTTGTAATAAATATGGCGACAAAGATGAGGACAATAGTGTGAATAATGTAAATAATGAAAATAAAATCTTTAAAAATATAATTTTGCTTATTTCTCTCCCCATAATTTCCGAAAATTCAATAAAATTTCATAATTATCTGATTGTTCGAGTTTTTTAAAAAAAATAACTTTATCTTTCCTTTCTTTTATCCAAATTTATGATTTTATTGCTCAGCTCAGGTTAGGGCTTGTATAGACCGAGTGAGAGGTGAATGTATTATTCCATTGTTTTATTTCAAGCTTACTCAAGTTTGTGTGAATGTGTGTGTGTACATTAAATGAAGCAAGCCCATGTTACACCTTCACACAAACGTACGTTTATACATAAGCGCATACACATTACATTGGCGCATGAAAAGTCACATGCAGATGGTGTATGACTGATAGACAATCGCCGCTTTTTTTGTAATATACACTGAGAAAGTGCGTAGGAGCTATACCCCAAATGTATTATCTGATGGGCTCTCAAACCTAGAGCACAATCAATGTTTGAATTCTTCTTCTTCTATGTGCTATGATCCTTCAGTGATCCTTTGGTGATTATAACTGTCTAAAATTACCTCTCCTTTATAGCTCTTAGTAAATATTGACATTTTGCTCTCTCTCTCTCGAATCCCTGTTCTGCCATCTATTTACACAAGCTCGTTAGGTAGGTTATGCTCAGTTTCCGCTAGTTCCACTTGCCTTGAACATTTTCTGGGAGTGTCAAATACTTCAAGCCCTCATTTCTCATCATATGCCCTAAAAAAATCAACTGTCTTTTCCTGATGGTAAGTAGAAGTGTTCTTTTTGTTCCCATTTTCTCTATAACGTCGTTATTGCACACATTTAGTTCATGTTATTCTCTGCATTCTTCAACATTTTTGTGGCTTCAAGTCTCTTCTATATCTGTGAGGAGATTACCCAGCATTCACAGCCAGAACTGACCTTACGTAACACAAGTCTCTTATACATTTTTTAGGAGATTATCCAGCATTCACTGCCAGGATTGACCTTACGTAACACAACACTTCTTATTTCATCTGTGAGGAGATTATCCAGCGTTCACTGCTAGGACTAACCTTACAAGTTTTTTATTCATCTGTGAGGAGATTATCCAGCATTCACTGCTAGGACTGATCTTACATAATACAAGACTTCTTATTCATTTGTGAGGTGATTATCCAGCATTCATTTCCAGGACAGGCCATACGTAATACAAGACTTCTCATTTCATCTGTGAGGATATTATCCGGCATTCACTGCTGCCAGGACTGAACTTACGTAACACAAGTCTCTTCTACATCTATGAGATTATCCAGCATACACTGCTAGGACTGACCTTACATAACACATTAGTTCTTTGACACCTGTGAAGAGATTATCCAGCATTCACTTCCAGGACTGTCCTTACATAACACAAGACTTCTTATACATATGATAGGAGGTTATCCAGTATTCACTGCCAGAACTGACCTTACATAACACATTAGTTCTTCTACACCTGTGAGGAGATTATCCAGTATTCACTGTCAGGACTGGCCTTACTTAACACAAGATCTCTTATACATCCGTGAGGAGATTATCCAGCATTCACTACCAGGACTGACCTTACGTAACACAAGTCTCTTCTACAACTGTGAGGAGATTATCCAGTATTCACTGTCAGGACTGGCCTTACTTAACACAAGATCTCTTATACATCCGTGAGGAGATTATCCAGCATTCACTACCAGGACTGACCTTACGTAACACAAGTCTCTTCTACACCTGTGAGGAGATTATCCAGTATTCACTGTCAGGACTGGCCTTACTTAACACAAGATCTCTTATACATCCGTGAGGAGATTATCCAGCATTCACTACCAGGACTGACCTTACGTAACACAAGTCTCTTCTACACCTGTGAGGAGATTATCCAGTATTCACTGTCAGGACTGGCCTTACTTAACACAAGATCTCTTATACATCCGCGAGGAGATTATCCAGCATTCACTACCAGGACTGACTTTATGTAACGCACGTCTCTTCTACATCTCTGAGGAGATTATCCAGTATTCACTGTCAGGACTGGCCTTACTTAACACAAGATCTCTTATACATCCGTGAGGAGATTATCCAGCATTCACTGCCAGGACTGACCTTACGTAACATTTCAATATAATTTTTTAGTTTCTAATGAAATTTTCCTGTTTCTGAATACTTTGCTTAGCTTTTAGAAGATATCTTTTTATATCCCGATGCGACTATGGATTTTCGTTTTGGACTTTCCATCCTTTGTTAAAATTCGCTAGTTTTGGAAATATTCTTTCTAAATGTACTTTAATATGAGTTCTCATACTATCATCAAAATTAATCGTTTTTAATTAAGTTTATTGTTTCTAAATGCTTCTAATGTCATCTTTCGTGAAAAACATATTTTTTAGCTAACCTAATATATGCGAAAGAAAGAAAGAAACAAATAAAGAAAGAAAGAAAGAAGACGAAGAGAAGAAAGAGTAAAGATAAACTTAAGAAGGAATGGGTGTGCGCCGTTGAAGAAGATACACCGTTGCTAGATTTTTTGGACGGACACTTTTTTTGTCCTTCAGATGGGAAAGCATCGAAGAAGACAAACCAGAGAATAAAAAGAGACAAGGAACTGAATGAATCGATCGTGATTTCAGGGCTAAAATGAAAGCAGAATAGACACAAAAGTCTGAGCTCACCATGATGAAATATTTGATGGACCAATATTAAAAAAAATAAAAAAATAAAAAATCATAGAAGGAGAGAGGGAGCGGGGAAAAATCGTGGGTGATCTTTTAATGCTCAGCAAATGTCGCGAATTAATATCTTGAAGCTGCATCGACACCTCCACGAAAAGTCCTGCTTCCCTTGCTCTCTTTCCCACCACAAAACGCCGCCGGATACGTCCGCGTCCGAAGTTGGTCAATGGTTGTTTCATGGGGCCTGGCGGCGTCCGCATTGTAATCAAGCGGGCAGATAGCAAGCCCGACCCTTCCCTTCTACCAACCCTTATTTCACTCCTGTTTCCCGCCATTTGCTCGTGTCAGGTGACCGTTGAACGATAGACAAATGAATGGAGGAGAGTTGTTCTCTTCCCCACTGTGCATACTCCATTTTCCTTTTCGGCGGTCTATCGCTGGTAACCTTTCTTCTTTCCGCGTCATTTTGTTGCCGTCTACTCTCTGCGCCATTTTGTAGCTTTCTTCGTTCGTTACACCTTACCGTTCGCTTTTGTGTCTATTTGCCTTTATTGAAAGGTTTACTATTTTCTGCACTTTTCTTTGCCATTATCCGTGCCCCGAGTCTTCATCTTTTCTCCTTTTTCTGTTAAACATTTCCTTTCTTTCAGTTTCGGATATTTTTGCTTTTACTTTTGGCTCATTGTTGGGAATATAACTTTATTTCTTCTTCGTTTTTATCACACTTTGTATTGGTCTTTGGTTAAATTCTCATTTTTCTTTTTTTTCCCCATTATTTCCTTTTGAAATATTTCCTCCTTCATTATATCATTCTCTTACTTATAGATATTTTCACATTTTGTATGGCACAACGAGAATATGACAAAATAGATGTGGGAAGAATGTTTTGCGCCAAAATAAGGAGACTTCCAGTGATTATTTTTCTATCTTGTTTAAATATTTCTTTTCTTTCTTAAATGTATATACTTTAGTTTAATTTCTGATTTTACAAATTATCTTTCCTGACTCTTTCATTTTCTTCCGTTTTTCTTTCCTTACATTGTTTAATATATTTTTCTTATTTCTTTCCTTTGTTTTTTTTCCATATTTCTTCTTCTTCTTCTTCTTCTTCTTCTTCTTCTTCCTCTTCTTCTTCTTCTTCTTCTTCTTCTTCTTCTTCCTCTTCCTCTTCTTCTTCTTCTTCTTCTTCTTCTTCTTCTTCTTCTTCCTCTTCTTCTTCTTCTTCTTCTTCTTCTTCTTCTTCTTCTTCTTCTTCTTCTTCTTCTTCTTCTTCTTCTTCTTCTCATTTGCCTCACTTGTTTCATTTTAGTCAATTTCGCATTTGTATTTTTTTAAATCTCCTTTCTCCTTCTCTCCCTAATTTTCTTCTTTCTTCTCTTTTCCTTTTTTCCACTTCCTCTTCTTCTTCTTCTTCTTCTTCTCGTTCTTTTTCTTCTTCTCAATTCCCTCATTTGTTTCATTTTATTCAATTTCGCATTTGTATTCTTTTTTATCTCTTTTTCTTTCTCTCCCTAATTTCCTTCTTTTCTTTTCCATTCTTCTTCTTTTTCCTTTTTTACTTTTCAATTGTCTCAGATGTTCAATTTTACTCTAATTCGCATTTCCATTCTTTTTTATTTATTTTTCTTTCTCTCCCTTATTTTACTATTTGTTCTTCCCTTTTTCATTGTTACTCTTCTTTTCTTTTTTTCCTTTTCCTTCCCGTTCTTCGTTTCTTTTTTTTAAAGTTTCGCCTTATATATTTCTTCCAAATTCTCTTCACCATATAATTCGCCATCTATTTACTAACCTCTTCTTCATCACATCCCTCCTTCTTCTTTCACTTCCTCTAACCGATTCAAATATTTTTTTGTCACCTGTTTCTTTATATTCAATTCTTGCTTTCTCCATCCCGAACTTTTCTCCCTTCAATTGTCTTCGTTGGCTTTCTTTCCTTCGTGACCGCATTCTCTTTCATTTCATACGAACACCACCTGAATATCGGAAACTAATGGCTGGACGCATTCTTCCAGCGTCTCCCGTATTTTCGAGATTAGATTTGTCTTTCTGTTCGCTACTTTTAGACGATGTCGGCCGGCGAATAACTGTAAGGAGAGAATACGTTAGATGCACGGGTTTTTGTGTGTAGAGCAACGCGAGCAAAAGGCCCATAGAAAGAAAATGGCGGCCCCGTGTAATGCATAGTGCTGACAGTATATTAACCTTTCACAGTATGTAGGAGACCAGTCGAATGGACACTCTGTGTCTCCAGACCATTGTCCCATTATGGTCTTTCAGAAGAGGAAAAGCTTCTACGCACCTATCTCCGCTCTGTCAATGAGTTCAATGTATGGCAATACACTAGCCATATATTTATATACATATATATATATATAT
The DNA here is from genome assembly GCA_964036315.1 of Acanthosepion esculentum. Taxonomy (NCBI): domain Eukaryota; kingdom Metazoa; phylum Mollusca; class Cephalopoda; order Sepiida; family Sepiidae; genus Acanthosepion; species Acanthosepion esculentum. The sequence goes on from OZ038488.1 coordinate 75,611,479, forward strand.
ATATATATATATATATATATATATATATTGCATAATGGGATATGGTTGGCATGCAGGCACACACACATACACAAACACACCCATATATACAAGAATGTATACATTCAATTCATGAGTTTGTATGTCTGAAATATACATTTATTTAATCACATAGGGCTTGTGTTGATCCAGGAAATATATTCCGCTTGTACATTACATATTAATAGTGCACGCTGTTATACATACATACATATATATATATATATATATATATATATATATATATATATATATATATATATATATATATATATTAAATTATGAATATATTGTCGAAACTTCATGTTTTGTTCAAGTCTTTTTGACTATCTTAGTTATTATCAAGAAATCGCTGTTGTCGTTTTAGTAGATAAAGGCTTAGTTCGTCGAATGTACATAAAACATGAAAAATCAATTTTGGACAGTCCATTTATAATTTCAATCTCCTATAACTGATTCGAATTCGAATTCCAGCGATCGAAAAATATCAAGATTTATTTTTAAAAATTAAATAGTCTACCATAAAGAAATCACTCAGTTCTTGATAATATCTGATATAGTCGAAAGTATTTTAACAAAACAGTAAAAAACATGAGATCTGTAACGTTAATTCATCCATATATATATATATATATATATATATATATATATATATATATATATATATATATATATATATATATAAATAAATATATATATATGGATGAATTAACGTTACAGATCTCATGTTTTTGTCATGTCATATATATATATATATATATATATATATATATATATATATATATATATATGTATGTATGTATATGTGCGGGTATGCAGAAAAGACAATACAATAATTATATTGAGGGTCTCCGTTCTCGCTTTTGAAACATGAGAATTCTTATGTAGCGAAGGAATCATATTTTTTTTAAATACTATAATATATATATATATATATATATATACAGTGACTATTACTGCTATTATAGCAAAACTCTTCGATAAAGCGAATCGAGTCCTCTCAGTCACTAAAAATAAATACGCTAAAATTCACATTCGCTTCTTCCGTACGCCGACGGCTTAGTGGTAGAATCTCCAACTGACGCCAATTCAGCCAGGTTTCGATCCTAGCTAGAGGCAACCAGACGTCTGAATTCGCTGTGATAGAGCGAAACAGTCCCTGGATGACTATATATATATATATATAGTCATCCAAGGACTATATATATATATATATATATATATATATATATATATATATATATTGAGAGAGTACACGATTAATTTATGTCATGTGCCTATGTAATTTCACCTTTGCAAGTACGAGGCTAGGTTCGAAATGAATTGGATATATAGTCTTAAACGATAATTATGTTAACATTGTGAGAGCAAAGTTCATTACATTAATAATATATTATGACGACAGATTCCTATGTAAAAAATGACTGTTACCCCCCTTGATTCATAGCGTGTTTATATGAATTCAAATTATTTAAAATATTTTTTTTAAATTCGAACGATATAGATTATAAATAAGTAATTATAATAGGCAACAATAATTTAAAAAATGGCTTTATACACAATTTTAAATCAACATCACGAGAATACGAATTTCATACCGCTTTAACGGTCAATGAGTATTTTGCACCTGAAGATTGCATGGTTACTTGAAACTCCGTGTCGTGCTATCGACGTGAGGTATTGTGTATATTCATTAATATATACTTAATAGCTCTGTGATAAAACATTGAGCACTTTTTTTATAACAACTGAGAAAAATATATATGTACGTGCAAGTATATGTGCGTAGACTTGTTTTTTATCATACCCATATCTATCGATCTATCCATGCACATACACACACGCACACATACGCACGCACACACACACACATTTATTTGCGTGTGGTTATGTATACATACATATGCATGTATGTATATGCTCACACAGACGCAAACACACGCGCGCGACCACGCACACACATACACCCCCCATATATATATATATATATATATATATATATATATATATATATATATATATATATATATATATATGCAAGTTTCATTAAAAACGACAGACAAGGTACTACGGTTAAGTTTTTTATTTAATTTTTCTTTTGTACGAACAAGAGCTTTCTTTGCTGGACAATTAACCGTAGTACCTTGTCTGTCGTTTTTAATGAAACTTGCATAGAAGAAGGATTGCTGCACAAATATACAACTATATACATATATATATATATATATATATATATATATATATATATATATATATATATATATATAGATATATATATATATATATATATATATATATATATATATATATACACGAGGTAGTACCGGGATGTCTTCGAACACTTATATTTGTTCGTGAAGCTTTCTCTAATTGGTCTCTAACCCACCGAAACATATGTTTCAATGGATTAGTGTTTCATCTCATATGAAACACTATATCTCTAACGTTGTGCTGGAACGGTTCTGCAATCTTTACAATGGCTGAGAAAAATTCGGGAAAACTGATTGCATCGAACTTGATTCTCTACAAATATAATACCGACGCGTTCAAAATTAATTCGTCACGGATTTTCTGAATATTCTTTAGATCGAATTCATGTGAGTGGCACGATCTTTTCCAGGTCGTTTGGGTAACGGTTCAAAAATAAGGAACGTTCAGGAGAGTGAAACACGCAACAAAACCTCAGAAAGCAGGTAAAACTTTCGATAAATTACCCATGAGGATTGTACCCGAACATTCCTCAGCTCCGTCATGTGACTAGAATCAACTATTGAGATTGTGTAAGAACATGCTCTTTTCTTTCTCTTTTTTTTGTAGTGTTTACCCTACACAAGGCCTGGGACCAATTCAAGGTAGAAGTTTACAGAGTAACAGGTACGGTTTATGAGAATATGTGTGAAAGATAACGGATAGCCCTTGACTTGAACAGGCTTAGATTGTAGTGATATGGAAAACATCCTTTTGTGACTCTCTTCCACGATGCAGCGGTTCACGGGAAAAAGCTGCTCGATTGGAACTTACATCTCACCAATGTAACACGAAGGGGATGCGAGTGGTTCGCTACAACCTGCGCAGAATGGCGGATCTTTGCCGTGAAGGTTAGAACGGGTGGAATTAAGAAATGTAGTTCGTGTGAGCACTTTCCATCGAAATAGCGACCGAGCAGTGTGAGGCTTGCGATGTTTGTCAGGCAGAGGCGCTTTTGGACACTTTCGAGACTTGAAAGTGAAAACTGGACAGTTCCTGCCCATATATGACAGCAGTAACCCATTTTAGGTGTGATCTAGATCTTGTAAAGTTAGAGGACATCAGGTAGTGCCAGACACATTCTAGAGCGCTAGAGAGAACCGACCATTTTTTCACTATCTTTTTCCATGGTATTTATGATTTTCAGTATCTTTTTCCATGGTATTTATGATTTTCAGTATCTTTTTCCATGGTATTTATGATTTTCAGTATCTTTTTCCATGGTATTTATGATATGAGTCCTATTTCAGGTTTGGGTTGAGTTTAAGGTGAATAAGCGACGAACTGCAGGGTTTCCTTGAGGGAACACCCATTCATCGTGATTGGTTATAGTTAAGGGCCCGATCGGTGAGGATGGAATGTAACTGGCTTGGTTTTTGACGCATTGAATATAACCAGCCAGTTTTTTCCCCACAGAGATGTTAAACCTAGGTTAGAGGAGAGAACAGCTGCCAATATCTGGTCATCCAGGGGTTTTGGAGGTGCACCCATATACCGTTGTATCATCAGCATAGATATTCACAAATGATCGGAGTATACTCTTAGGCAGATCATTTAAATAAAGTAAAACGTGGGATGTCCCGAGAAGACAGTTTTTCCTCCACTGAGCTATTAGTGTTAGGTGAGAGGAGAGATCAGCTGCTATTCTCTAGTCATCTAGGATTTTTTGAGATGCACCCATATACCGTTATCTCATAAGCATAGATATTCACAAATGATCGGAGTATACTCTTAGGCAGATCATTTATATAAAGTAAAAAGAGGTATGTCCCAAAAAGCAGGCCCTGGGGGACGCCTGTGTTGATTGCTAAGGTCCGGATACTGGCCGTTAATAATTACCTTCACGGACCTACTCGTTAGGAAGGAATTTATTATTATTATTATTATTATTATTATTATTATTATTATTATTATTATTATATCATAAATCCTGACACCTGTATATTAATTAGATATTAAATTCCACCAGCTGATACTTCCAGTAGATATGGCATTCAGGGAACATTCATTTATCGTGACTTGTGGTAGCTCAGGGTTCGGCCAGCGGTAATGGAATGTAAATAGTTTGGCTTTCGAAGAACTGAATGTAACCAGCCATTTTCACACACTGAGAGGTTAGTGCTAGATCCGATGAGAGAACAGCTGTTGCCAAACTCTGGTCATCTAGAATCTTGGAGGTGCACCCATATACCTCTGTATCATCAGCATAGATATTCACAAATGATCGGAGTATCATTTATATGAAGTAGGAAGAGGTTTGGACCGCGAGGACAGTTTTTCCACCACTGAGTTAATGTTAGGTAAGAGGAGAGATCAGATGACAATCTCTGGTCATCGGGATTTTTGGAGGTGCACCCATATACCGCTGTATCATCAGCATAGATATTCACAAATGATCGGAGTATACTCTTAGGTAGATCATTTATATAAAGTAGGAAGAGTTTTGGACCGAGAAGCAACCCCTGAGTTACGCCTGAGTTGTATTCTAGGGACCATTTAGGAAAGACTCGCCCATTCATTCCATAGCTCTGTGCAGCAATCCTTTTTACCACACCTTGTTAAAGGTCTTTGAACTATCTGATGCTATCGACCTTGTAATATATTTGTTGTGTAGTGCCTCCCTTGTACTAGTAGTTAGATCAAAACCCGTAGTGGTTGTTTCTCAAGAGGTTCTTCTTATTTCAGTGATCAACAATCTTGTTGATTATAGCCTCAACAAACTTGCTAGTGACTGATGGGTCGATACTGAGAGGGGGATGAGGGCTCAGTCCGGGTTCTTGAAAACCGGATATACACTTGACACATTCTACAGACTTACGAAAAATCTCTCCTTCAAGCAGCATTAATTAATTTCGCTAAGATCGGGGATATTGCCAGGTTGATATTCTTAAGGACAACCACTGGGATTTTGTCAGGGCCAGTGGATTTCTTAGGGTTAAGATTTTTCATAAGGTTTGAGACTTCCCGGGACTGTCATAAAAATACTATTGAGATTGTGTCGAATGAGATGGGGGAAGTCGGGAAGGGGGTATCCCGTGTTTTCTAACGTTGTGTTAAAGGGAAAGAGTGTATCGAAGAGGTTTTCCTTACCTGACGAGAAAGAGATGGCCTCAGAGCCATTTATAACAGTGGGCACAGATGCTGTGCCTGTATTAAGAATTTGGTTGGAGATCTTGTAGAACTTTAGGGGGCCAATTTGTTTTTTGTCAACCTTGGCCGGAACCGCTTGCGCATAATTTTCTTGCAGTGATTGCGGGCAGTTCTGAATGCAGAAAGTGCCCAACTAAACCATTCCTTGTGATAGATGTTGAAGTAGTAGTTACAGTAAGATACGGCTGCAGCACATTCAGAGGCGAACCAGGGCTGACTGGTAGCTTTTTGCTAGATTTTTGGTGTGGTTTAAAACTCTCCATTCCAGAAAGGATCCGTTCTGAGACATGGGCAGCAGTTTTGGAGGCAGCATGTTTAAAAAAGGTCGAGTAACTCCCACCATGTAAGATCTAAAGTTTTACCAGTCTTCAGTCGTGAAGCGAAAAATCGTTCCATGCAATGGCAACTCAGGTGATGCCTTTGTTTTGTCACTTGGACATTGACTAGAGAATTATCTGATGCGCCTTGGGGTTGGAAGGTAAAACTGCTACCGCACACACACACACACACACACACACACACACACACACACAGACATATATATATATATATAGACCAAATCTAATGTTTTTATTACCACATTGCCAACAGTCCAAAAATGAGATCAAGACTCACTACAAATACAGAAAATGAACAATGAAAAATTAAATGAGCATAAGGAAAATTACTCCCTTAAAAAATGATAGAAGGTCACGAGACCGGGAACATGTGTAGCAAAAATATGAAGAATAATATATATCTATATCTATCTATCTATCTATCTATCTATCTATCTATCTATATATATATATATATATATATATATATATATATATATATATATATATATATATTCGTTTTGCCAGCTGTCCAAAAATGAGATCAAGGCTCACTACAAATACAGAAAATAAACAATGAAACATTAAAAGAATATAAGGAAATTTATTCCTTTAAAAATTGTTTAATTTGCCTGAAGAAAGTTATGAGACCGGAAGCACTTTGTCAGATTTCTTTTGTCGATATTCCATTTAATGGCAAGTCAAACGTTTCATATATACTCCATCTATGGTATTCTCAGCATCCGTCTATAGATCTACATCACTAAAAATAGTCTAGCATTAAATGCTATATAGCAGGATTGATATTATACAGCAATTCAAATACCATTTCTTTGTTTAGTGTACAATGAATGTATAACACCAGTTAAAATTACGGGAGCGAAACGTGTACATTAACAATATCGTATGAAAAATTTAGATAAATTGAAGAAATGGGCAATTCTCTAGATAATTATAAGAGATAGAATTATATATTTTCGGTATAATTATAAGAAATAGTTGTCCAGAATGTTTAGGAGACAAGAATAAGTGATCTCATATTATGTATCCGAGGATATGCTGAGATGTTTGTAGCACGACCAAGAAACATATCTCACAAAATTATAATGTTTCGTCATTTACTCAGGTTATTAGAAATAGCGTTAATATCTGTCTATATCTCTGAGATGAGATATTATGACTATTTACATTGTTTACATTATTCAGACTGTTATCCTCGTCTTCATTGCCAGGAATCAGCATATATGCTATGTCACAAAATTCTCCTGAGTCGAACAAGCATAGAAAAGAATACAATATATTCTATTACGCGTAAATAATCTCATGAAAGTTATGAACCCTTCTCTCTTCCCTCCAGCTATGGGTTAATTAGTAAAACTTTTATATATAAAAGTATTATTGGCTTCAAATAACCTGCAAAATGTTGATAAGCTGTAAAAACATTAATCGGTCTTCTTCTTCTTCTTCCCCGTCTTTTTCTTGTGTATTATTATTATTCGTTTTACTTCTTTACGGCCGTATTTTTATTACATCTATTTCGCCATAATTACTCACGTCTTTCGCTTGATATACTTTTATTTTACTTCTTTTTCTTCTTCTCATTATTATTATTATTATTATTATTATTATTATTATTATTATTATTATTATTATTTCTCTACATGTAAAGTGCCCTAATTCTAATCAATGAAAAATAAGTCGTTATCAATCATCTTGTCGCTAGCATAGGACAATGGAGGTCTCATTGTCATCCAGTGGAAATGAGTTGACGAAGATATACCAACATTGTCATGTCAAGAAATCTGGCTTTTAAGTACGAGTCCGTGAGAGGAGAGAGGTGTTTTCTCGCGGAAATTGTTAGCTATTTGCCATAGAGTTTTCTTTCCTGATGACCTTACCAATTGTGAATGTCGGCGTTGACATGCGTACTGATGAATTATCACAGGTCAGAATGAACAGTTGTTTGGTTAGCATTTAAATATCTGATCGGATAAAACGAACCTGACTTTTTTTTTCTTTTTTCGTTTTCTCTCTCTCTCTCTCTCTCTCTCTCTCTGGTCATTTTTCAATATATTTTTTGCTATGTGTATGCGCGGGTTGAGGGTGTTGTAATATGATGAGCTGGTGTGTTTAGTATGTATATTTCAAGATAATTATAATAATCTCTGAATTAAGGATTCATCTGATAGAGAGTAAACATGCTTTGTGTTTGTGAACATGATTAGAATGGAATAAAATTAGCGACAAGTGAATAGAAATACAAAGGCTGGAAAAGACGATGGAAACATGGATAGGGAGGTGAAAATAAAAGGAGGGAACAAAGGGAGAAGTGTTCAGAATAATGAAATAAGAAAAGGAGACAAAGAAAGAAAGAAAGAGTCGATTGACATAAAAAGAAAAAAGAAGACTATAACGAAAAGAAAAAAAGAGTTGAGAAGTATAAAAGAAAGAATGCACAGAAGAAAAATATATCGACAAAGGAAAAGAGGACGTGGATTAAGTAGTATGAAAAGAAAGAAACCAAGTTAGAAAGAAAGAACGAAAGAAAGAAAGAAAGAAAGAAAAAGAAAGGAAATGAGTAGCATAAAATTAAGAACGAAAGAAAGAAGATAAAATAAAACGAGAAGTTAAAAGTAAGGGGGCTGGGTAGTAAAGAAAGAAAGAAATTGAGTAGCATAAAAATAAATAAAGAAAGAAAGAAAGAAAGAAAGAAAGGAATTCAGTAGCATAAAAAGAAAGAAAGAAAGAAAGGAATTCAGTAGCATGAAAATAAAGAAAGAAAGAAAAAGAAAAGAATTGAATAGCATAAAAAGAAAGAAAGAAATATAAAAGAAATGAATTGAGTAGCATAAAAATAAAGAAAGAAAGAAAGAAAGGAAAGTAAAAAGAAAAGGAAATAATTGCGTAGCATAGAAAATAAAGAAAGAAAGAAAGTAAGGAATTGAGTAGCATAAAAAGAAAGAAAGAAAAATGAAGAATGGAATGAAGAGAAAAACACAGAGCTGAGCAGTATAACAAGAAATAATGCAAAGAAGCAAAATATGATAACAAAAAAGGAAGGAGAATGAATAGTATGAAAAGAAAGAAAGAAAGAAAGAAAGGGTGGAAAATAATAAAGACATGCAGCCAGAAATTCTGTGAAAGAAAAAGAGATGTTCAGAGTAACCAGAAAGCAATGAAGAAAGAAAATAGGAAACATATGTAATGTCATAGAAAGAGAGAAAATAATATCGAAAGAAAACAGAATAAAGATCCGTATATTTTGAAAGAATGGAAATTAATAATGTAAGATAGAAAATACGACACAGAGTATCAAAGAAAGAAAGAAAAAAGAAAGAAAGAATAAAGATTTATATTGAGGGATTTTCAATAAGAACTGTAGTCAAACGGCACTTAATAAAAATAAAAGTCTTGTTCTATGAATTATTTTGACTAGTATCCTTATTTTTGTAATAGTGATCACTATATTTGTTCGGCTTATTCTCTGTCTTCCTCATGTACATACGGTAATCCTGTGAGGAATCTGAACAAAATTCATGATGTCTCACACAAACATTACGTTTTATTTTGTTTTTAGCCTCGACTCGAATCCGAACATTTTAAATATCCGAGCCATGCAGAGGAAAGCTTGGTCGACACCGATAGTCGATACATAAAAAAAAAGGAAGACAAAAAAAGGGAGAGAACTCATCGTTATCGAGGACAGTGTCGAAAGGACTAATACGGAGAACAGTGTAAGTTAAAGTCATTTATTAAATTCGATAAAATGATATAAAACGGAACAAGTAGAAAAAATCATTATTAATTTAACATGTTTTGCTATTTACTGAGTTTCATCAAAAGTTTATTCAAAGTGGAATAAGGTAAAGTTATTTCGACTTTTAATTTTTTCTTGATTTCTTTTCATTGTAGAAGTCACGTGTTCATTTTATGGCGTTAATACGTATGTATGTATAATGTTTTTTGTGGGCGTTATGTAATGAACACAGTCAATCATCCAATGATAAAAAACGGTTTCTGAGTCATAGGGTCCGGGTATCCTTCCCCTTGATAAAATAATCATTTGAAAATAAATATTTACCTTTCTTCATCCAATGGGTCACGTTCCCGCCGACAACAAACACATGCATCATGATCCTTTTGAAGACTATATAAGCAAAATCACCAGGTCATTTTAATCTGAGGAAATAAAGATAACTTTTTTCCTCCAGTAGACTTTATACAAGTTGAGATGTTGAACGTTTTGTCGTTATTACTTTAGCTTTTTTTTTTTTTTAATAACCATTTCACCCCGAACAAGGCGATAAAGACACTGAGACGCAAGGGGTTTCTGGGGATGAAACACAAAAAAGAGAAGAAAACTGAGATGATATTACTGAGGAGAAAGGACAATAAAAAAGAACAAGATTCAAAGAGACAGGAAATGACGATTGACATTACATCTAACTTTATCTACATTGTAGTCGATAGGAAAGCAAGTAGCTGGAATTAGACGTGCGAGCGAAGAGGCTATTAGAACAGAATTTACGATTACATTTTAGAATTTTCACAATAAAATGATGAGTCCTATCACACCGAAATCCCTTAATTCAAGATGCCTAAGATGGAGGGTCATCAGCACAATTGAAATGAAAATATTTGTAGAAAAGGCAAAGAGAAGTTATGGCGGTGGAAAAATGATTGAAGCCGCAACGCCAGATCGGAATACAGACATATGCTTTTCATTTTTTTTTCCAGCAATATCCATTCAAGATATTGTCAGTCATAGCTTTCCATAACATTGTTTTTTACTAACATCTGTAAATTGTGAATAACTGTGATTATTCTCGGGAAATACTGTCTGTCCCAAAAGTCACGCAAGAATTGGTAGGAAACGTACACTTATGAAATAGCAACCAGGGAAAATTTGTATGACATCAATAAAATTTCTTAATATATTGCCGCAAAGAGAAACATGATTCCATTTGGTAAATAAATACAAAATTTACAAGGTTATCACCAGTAATGCGACTTTTGGAACATCATGAATAGTGGGGTAATTTCACGTCGGGTTCTCCGCGGTTTTGAATTCAAAGTTCTTTCACCTACATTGCTTGCTTTACACCCCCATACCTCTATAACTCTCTATCCCCCCCTCTCTCTCTCTCTCTCTCTCTCTCAAAACAAACAGTACTCTACAAACTGATAACATAAACATTTTGAAAATTCGTAGGTGAAAATGGTCATTTACTAAAGGTATGTTAATTCCAATTGTAAAGAAAATTTGCTGTTTCATGTAAATAAAAATGGAGCGCTCTTTTGTGAGTCAGTTTAAACATAATTCAAATTCTAAGTTGTGTTAATAGGACTCACCTGGATTATACCAACGGATTACTACGTATATATATATATATATATATATATATATATATATATATATATATATATATATATATAGGGTGTTCCAAATATGCCCTAACTTTTGACTTCCTATAACTGCTTCAACTGTTTTCTTTTTCAGATTCACGCGTTTAATATTGAATTTAAACAGTTAATCTTTATCAGTTTATAAACATAGCTATTTAATAATTTTAACAATTAATCTTGCTTGCAAGACAATAAACACTGCATTTATTGTCATTTAAAGGGTACACATTTTTGGGACACACACTCTATATATATATATATATATATATATATATATATATATATATATATATATATATTATACTTTTATCATATAGACAAAAGCATTTTACTCACTACAAAGATGCATGCAACTTGGTTTCAGTTCATTTCAACTGCACATCGACGGGTGAGGGTCGAAAATGGTTATGAACAATCCTGCTTGTTTGTTCATAACCATTTTTGGCCCTCACCCGTCGATGTGCAGTTGAAATGCACTGAAACCAAGTTGCATCTTTGTAGTGAGTAAAATGGTTTTGTCTATATGATAAAATTATAATAAATAAAGAATTATCGCTCTACTATCGGTATCGAGCTCTTTTTTTAATTAACGCTGCGAACGTTGGAATTTATATATTACTTTCTTTCTCATCGCATCGGATATATATATATATATATATATATATATATATATATATATATATATATATATCAGAATGAATTGATTTTATTTTTTAATCACACATTTTTTATTGCTTCAATCGTCTGCCGTTCTGCATACACGATAAAATCTAATAAATAGGGCACATTATCTTTATTAAGCTTTTTCGAGTACGCAGGCTGATAGACGAAATAAATACGATTTAAAATAAACGGAGCGTCAACTCGGATATGGGTATCAATTAAAAATAAAGTTTGAAGCAATAAATATATATATATGTTTATGACTTAAACTTTATTTTTAATGGATAAACATATTTGAGTACACTCTCCGTTTTTTTATTAAACAGTATATTTATTGATTTTCTTCTACCGGCCTGAATATTCGAGAAATCTCATGAAAGGAAAGATGACCCTATCAAAAACTGAGGCAGCCAAATTGTTCACATGAAAATGACAGATTGTCATTATTTGCAAGGGTAAAAAGAGGAAAATAAATAAATTTCAACACGGAGATATCTATATGTAACTGATAAATGATTAACAAAAGATGGAAAACTTAGCTATGAGGAATTGTGTGTGATACACATGCACACAGATGTATGTGTGTGTATGTGTTTGTGTGTATGTAAATATATTATCCCAGAAGGGGCAAAGGCTAGTGTTGACGGATACAAAAGAAAGAACGAAAGAGAAAGAGGAAGATTATCTTCTTTCTTTTATAGTCCTTAAAATACCCGACATCACCGGCGTCTTGGCAGACTACATGATGGTAATTTCAACAGAAGCATTTCTATTTATCCAACCAACAGTGACGGAGAAAAATGACCCAAAACTGTGTAAGGGCATTGCTTTCCATTTTCTGTGACGATTATTATTATTATTTGAAAGAAAAACGGATAGACGACTGATTTTAGTGTTAATGTTGATTTTTATTACAAATACTGCTCTTTATATTTCTCGCATTTGGACACTCAGACTAGATGTCTAGTGGTTAACATTGGAAAGAAAGTAAGAGTAAATATCATTAAATATCCAGCACCTTCCTCAGTATCGTCTTAAAGCAATATTTCAAATTTCCTCGAATTTTAATCTCGTTTCCTGAACAAATGACATAGCTTCAAATGCGACAACTGTTATGGATCTGCTCTCTGATCTTCTCGTTTTCTTAACACCTGAACTGGTAAATTTTCACTTTCTTTCCTACTTCATCCTATAGTCTCCAGGTACAGTTATATTTCTAATCATGCAAGTCCTTCTTTACCGTTCACCATTATCAGATCTACTTTTCCCGTTTGGATGGGGAAGTCAGTTATGACACCAAAGAGTATCTTATTTTATTTATACGATTTTTTTTTTCAACGTAGTCTCCCAGCACTGTCACACACTTTTTCCATCTGTGCACAAGCTTCCGTATTCCCTCAGCGTAAAAATCTTTGGACTGATGTCTCAGCCAGTCGCTCACAACACGTTTGACTTCATCGTCATTTTAAACTTCGTGCCTCTCGTGGACGCTTTCAAGGGACCAAACAGGTGAAAGTCTGAAGGGACAAGGTCTGGGCTATAAGGGGGATGATGGAGCAGTTCCCAGCCCAGCTCGTTGATGGTCTGCACCGTTTGGCTGCTGTGTGAGGCCTTGCGTTGTCATGATGCAAGATGACTCCTTCTGACTGATGACCCCTGCGTTTGTCCCAACAAATAAGCTCAAAGCCCTTGCAATGTCATCCACTGTCACCCTTCTGTCAGACTGAATGAGGTCATTGACTGATACGATCACCTCAGGAGACCTCAATTCTGTAGGCCTCCTAGGCCAGTCTTCATCCTCAACACTACTCCGTCCTTCTTTAAACAATTTAGCCCACTTGTAGACATTATTTTGGCTGAAACATGTGGCACCATACACAGTTGACATTCTCCTATGAATTTCAACTGGTTTGCACCCTTCAGCAACCAAAATCTTGATAACTGACCGCTGTTCAATCCTGGAGCGCACTTCTTGGTCGGCCATCTTTGTTAATCGCCAAAACTCTCAAAGTTTTTTTTTAATCTGCAAAAGAAATTAAATCCATGTGAAAAAGAAGTAAAATAAAAAAAATAAAATAAAAAAGAGTAAGCTTCTATCTCTATTAGAAGTCCTTATACCGAAAAATTCAACTTATTTATTGAATGACCCTCGTACTAAAACATTTTTTTAGATTATCAAAAATCAGTTGTTTGCATAGTTCCCTGCATACTACATTTCTTAACCTATCATGTCTGCTTTTATATTTCTTTCGCGCAAACTTGCTTCATTCATTCATTTTCTATGTGTTCTTTGTTCCCTAGAAATATAACTTTTACTGTTTTTTAAATGTTTCCTCTCTTTTTCTTGCTTTAATAATTACTTCTGGTATATTATATATTTGATTATAAGGGACTCAGTTTCACACAGATAGTCTCCTCTGTACAACACCATACATAATATTTCATTTCCCTCAGATCCAATCTTCTTAAAATTTCCGTGAAAAGTTTTCTTTTATCATTTTTTCTTTTTCACGTTTTCTTTGTTACTGAGATTTATTTCTGCTGTTTCACCGTTCCGAGCTTATTTTTTATAATATGATCATACCGTTCCTCGATATATAGTCGAGACATCAAGAATTCTAAAGACACGCATTTATGAACTCAAAAATAACCTAAGCTCAGATAACGCATTCAAAAATTTAGTAACATGTTGAAATAAATAAACGCATAAATTTGATTTTTAAAAATTCACCCTTTAGTAAAAACAAAAAAGTTAACACAACCTATTAAGTAGAAAATAATGAAAAAGAATATTAATAAATAACTTACATACAAATGACACATGTCACTCTCATTTTGCTGTATCATCAATAAATGTAAAACCTTTAATCAATGATTGTAAGATCCAAACATTTAAAGATTATATAAATTAGTACTACACATTAACTTCCAAATTTCGTTATATTTATCCTGCAATTAAAATACAATATGCTATCTTTCAAGAATTAAACACTTACATAGACGCCATGAGGTAAATACATTGTTGCACATTTAAATCAATCCAGAACAAAGAAAAGGACCAAAAGGTTTTTAAATGTAAAAATATAAAATATTTTTATTTTTATGATTTCATAACTAATTTTTCCCAGCGTGTACGAGTGTTAAAGTTTTTGTTTGTAGTTGTTTGTTAAGATGAATAGAAGCCTGATTTCTTCGCGTATATGTGTAAAAAAAAAGAGTCAGGGGAGAAAGTGAGGAAAAAAGTGTAAGTGTCACGAATCTTGGTGAGGGAGAGTGTAAGTGTCACGTAACTTGAGAAAGTGTGTACATACCAAGTAGCTTGGTAAGGAAGAGTGTAAGTGTCACGTAGCGCGGTGAGGAAGATTTTACGTGTTTTGTAACTTGATGTGGAAAACGAGTGAAATAGCACTTAGCTTGGTGAGGAAGAGTGTAAATGTCACATAGTTTGGTGAGAAAAACGCATGAATGAGTAAGGGAATTTCTAAGCCGTGTTGTAGTATGTTGCTGCTCTTTTTCTAGCATGAATACCTGATTCCGTAACCAAATTTTAAAGCAAAACGCTATAGTAAGGAACTGATATGTGTGAATGACGCATTTACTCAAAAGACCTATTCTCTAGCAGGGAAGTCGACTGTTACAAATGTGGTAAAGAAAAGAATAATTGTACGTACTCAGTTAACTTCGGTCAGTCTGGATGTGAGCTTCTCCCGTCGAACACCAGTTAGACACATTCTCCTGTGACGTCTGAGAGAGACTGTTTAATTTACCTCTAGTATGGCAGTTTTTACAGTGTGCGGCAGAACTATCTCCCACATTTTAAAGTGTCACCTGCGTGTTGCTAGAGAACTTAAGCAAATCGCAATAGTGTCTTCGGCTAGTTAATACCTTACCATTGCTTCAAATACCTCCGTTATTCTCTTGGTTTGAACCGGTGCACACGCTGTGATTGCTGATGAACCGTCCTTTTAAGACTGCTGAATATGCAATTACAACACAGGGTATTTTTGTGCTCATTTCAAGTTAATATCGAAAATATGCTGTTCGGGATAGAAAATCGATACTGCTATGGTTTGACGATTTCAGGGCCACAAATTCCGCGCGTAAAAGAAAGTCACCTGGAAGACTTCGAAGCGCTCAAACTCCGCAAAATGTCCAGGCAGTGAGACAGCCTGTTCTGAAGTCTCCTCCACGTTCAGTCCGTAAAAATGCTTTTGTTCTGGGAATATCTGATCGAGCAGTCAGGAGAATTATATTGATCGGTTTGAAGTTCCATCCATCCACATTAATAGTTGTTCAAGGACTGCAAGAACGCAGATGGGAAAATTGCATGTTTGGGAGAAACTCCAGGTCAACACCTCAGTAAAGATGTCTTCCTTGGTTGATTGGTGAGACATTGTGTGCAATGTTTATACTGTTCTCATACTTCACAGGGAAAACAGCCATCTGATTGCCTGAATTTACATATAAAATATATACATGTTGTTGGGTCGTGCAAACTTCTCACAAGTACTCAGTATAGTCAAGGAAAGATAACTCACTCCCGAATGTAGATATCTTCCTACTTATATACAACCTAATTTGCATAGAACCACATCTCATGCCCTTGGTAAATCTGACATACATGTAAATTATTATAAAATATTTCATCAGAAAACTCTTAGAAACGTTTATATATTTTTTTAAATGTGAATACTGTCCGCGATTATCGTTTTTGTTACAAAAACAGATTATATCTAATTTCTATTTGAATTTGTAGCATATGGAACAATCATTGCGCTTATAAAAACGACTTTACTGTGCCTCGCTTTGCTTTCAACAAGAGGTTTCAACGTATCGAAAATCTCCTATCTCATTATGTGCTCTAGAAAGTTCAAATTTCTTATTCGAAACCGTAAATCTAAATCTAAATATCTTTTTGTTTCCATTTTCCCAATTTTTGTGGTGTAATATATCGTCTTGGCATGAGAAATCGGAGCGCCGAGTTCGAATCCCAGTTGAGTTCGTTACCTTCACTTATATGCGGAAATAACCTTAGTAAAGGTATGAAGCCGTCTCTTCTCTCCACCAAGCTACGGAATGAGAAATCGGAGAGCCGAGTTCGAATCCCAGTTGAGTTCGTTACCTTCACTTATATGCGGAAATAACCTTAGTAAAGGTATGAAGCCGTCTCTTCTCTCCCCCAAGCTACGGAATGAGAAATCGGAGAGCCGAGTTCGAATCCCAGTTGAGTTCGTTACCTTCACTTATATGCGGAAATAACCTTAGTAAAGGTATGAAGCCGTCTCTTCTCTCCCCCAAGCTACGGAATGAGAAATCGGAGAGCCGAGTTCGAATCCCAGTTGAGTTCGTTACCTTCACTTATATGCGGAAATAACCTTAGTAAAGGTATGAAGCCGTCTCTTCTCTCCACCAAGCTACGGAATGAGAAATCGGAGAGCCGAGTTCGAATCCCAGTTGAGTTCGTTACCTTCACTTATATGCGGAAATAACCTTAGTAAAGGTATGAAGCCGTCTCTTCTCTCCCCCAAGCTACGGAATGAGAAATCGGAGAGCCGAGTTCGAATCCCAGTTGAGTTCGTTACCTTCACTTATATGCGGAAATAACCTTAGTAAAGGTATGAAGCCGTCTCTTCTCTCCCCCAAGCTACGGAATGAGAAATCGGAGAGCCGAGTTCGAATCCCAGTTGAGTTCGTTACCTTCACTTATATGCGGAAATAACCTTAGTAAAGGTATGAAGCCGTCTCTTCTCTCCCCCAAGCTACGGAATGAGAAATCGGAGAGCCGAGTTCGAATCCCAGTTGAGTTCGTTACCTTCACTTATATGCGGAAATAACCTAAGTAAAGGTATGAAGCCGTCTCTTCTCTCCCCCAAGCTACGGAATGAGAAATCGGAGAGCCGAGTTCGAATCCCAGTTGAGTTCGTTACCTTCACTTATATGCGGAAATAACCTTAGTAAAGGTATGAAGCCGTCTCTTCTCTCCCCCAAGCTACGGAATGAGAAATCGGAGAGCCGAGTTCGAATCCCAGTTGAGTTCGTTACCTTCACTTATATGCGGAAATAACCTTAGTAAAGGTATGAAGCCGTCTCTTCTCTCCCCCAAGCTACGGAATGAGAAATCGGAGAGCCGAGTTCGAATCCCAGTTGAGTTCGTTACCTTCACTTATATGCGGAAATAACCTTAGTAAAGGTATGAAGCCGTCTCTTCTCTCCCCCAAGCTACGGAATGAGAAATCGGAGCGCCGAGTTCGAATCCCAGTTGAGTTCGTTACCTTCACTTATATGCGGAAATAACCTTAGTAAAGGTATGAAGCCGTCTCTTCTCTCCCCCAAGCTACGGAATGAGAAATCGGAGAGCCGAGTTCGAATCCCAGTTGAGTTCGTTACCTTCACTTATATGCGGAAATAACCTTAGTAAAGGTTTGAAGCCGTCTCTTCTCTCCCCCAAGCTACGGAATGAGAAATCGGAGCGCCGAGTTCGAATCCCAGTTGAGTTCGTTACCTTCACTTATATGCGGAAATAACCTTAGTAAAGGTATGAAGCCGTCTCTTCTCTCCCCCAAGCTACGGAATGAGAAATCGGAGAGCCGAGTTCGAATCCCAGTTGAGTTCGTTACCTTCACTTATATGCGGAAATAACCTTAGTAAAGGTATGAAGCCGTCTCTTCTCTCCCCCAAGCTACGGAATGAGAAATCGGAGAGCCGAGTTCGAATCCCAGTTGAGTTCGTTACCTTCACTTATATGCGGAAATAACCTAAGTAAAGGTATGAAGCCGTCTCTTCTCTCCCCCAAGCTACGGAATGAGAAATCGGAGAGCCGAGTTCGAATCCCAGTTGAGTTCGTTACCTTCACTTATATGCGGAAATAACCTTAGTAAAGGTATGAAGCCGTCTCTTCTCTCCCCCAAGCTACGGAATGAGAAATCGGAGAGCCGAGTTCGAATCCCAGTTGAGTTCGTTACCTTCACTTATATGCGGAAATAACCTTAGTAAAGGTATGAAGCCGTCTCTTCTCTCCCCCAAGCTACGGAATGAGAAATCGGAGAGCCGAGTTCGAATCCCAGTTGAGTTCGTTACCTTCACTTATATGCGGAAATAACCTTAGTAAAGGTATGAAGCCGTCTCTTCTCTCCCCCAAGCTACGGAATGAGAAATCGGAGCGCCGAGTTCGAATCCCAGTTGAGTTCGTTACCTTCACTTATATGCGGAAATAACCTTAGTAAAGGTATGAAGCCGTCTCTTCTCTCCCCCAAGCTACGGAATGAGAAATCGGAGAGCCGAGTTCGAATCCCAGTTGAGTTCGTTACCTTCACTTATATGCGGAAATAACCTTAGTAAAGGTATGAAGCCGTCTCTTCTCTCCCCCAAGCTACGGAATGAGAAATCGGAGCGCCGAGTTCGAATCCCAGTTGAGTTCGTTACCTTCACTTATATGCGGAAATAACCTTAGTAAAGGTATGAAGCCGTCTCTTCTCTCCCCCAAGCTACGGAATGAGAAATCGGAGAGCCGAGTTCGAATCCCAGTTGAGTTCGTTACATTCGTTTTATCTCTTTCTGATCAGTCCTTCTCTCCCTCAAGCTATGGGTTGTATTCCAGGATAGGCTAGATCCTATTACCTTCGTTGGTTACCAGTCTATCGCAGAAAGAACTGGCAACCGACTGCGGGAAAATTTCTGCCAATCAGTCATGATTCGAAAGAGACATGATCACCTAAACGTGTATCTCGCATGTAAATTAATTGACTAACAGAAACAATGAATGTCTTTTGCTTGAAGTTAAAACACTAACAATAGCTATTCAAGTGCACTTATTATTATTTAAGTATTCTGTAGGTCACCCTTAAAGGTACCTTTACAGCTCGACTCATAGACGAATATTTGAGGCAATTTTCATTTTTTTATTCTTATTTCTATTTTCTTCTGATTTGCTCGTATTTTTTACTCCTTTTTCGCATTTTAAAACACCTAAGGATTTTGTTTTTTCTTTCTTACTTGAATGCTTTGTTTGTTCTCTTATTTTTCTTCTTTTAAAACCTCTTTTATTTAGTAATACATATCGTTTCTCCTTCGTCTTATTATTATTATTATTATTATTATTATTATTATTATTATTATTATTTTCACATTTTAAAACACTTAAGGATTTTCTTTTTTCTTTCTCACTCGAATGCTTTTTTCACTCTCTTTCGGATCAGATCTTCTTTTTCTATTAACAGCTCTTCTTTCTGTAGCGGGATTTATTTCTTTATTTTCTTCCTTTTCTTCATATTATAATTATTACTTTTTTCGTATCATCGTTTCTTTTTATCTTTTTGCACATCCACTTGCTATTCTTACTTCTTCTTCTTCATATTATTATTATTACTTCTTAGTAATAATATTTCTTCGTTTTCTTTTTGTCCTTGCTGTTGTCTGTGTCTTCTTTTTGGTCAATTTTTCTTCTTCTTCTTCTATTAAAACCTATTTGATGTCGTAATATTTCTTATCTCTTCGTCGAAGAAGAAGAAGAAGAAGAAGAAGAAGAAGAAGAAGAAGAAGAAGAAGAAGAAGAAGAAGAAGAACAACAACAACAACAACAACAACAACAACTATTATTATTATTATTACTACTACTACTACTACTACTTCTATTATTATTTGTTCATTCTATTGTTTGTTCTATTTTGTGGTAGTTGTTATTCTTGTCCACCCCTTGTTGTTGTTCTTCTTCTTCTTTATTCTTCTTATTATTATTATCATTATTCGTTTTCATCATCATCATCATCATCATCATCATCATATTATTATTATTATTATTATTATTATTATTATTATTATTCCTTCTTCGTTTCTTCTTTTTCTACTTGTTCTTGTTCTTGTTCTTTCTAGAATACCTTTTTATCTCTTTCTGATCAGTCCTTCCTCCTCTTCTTTTCTTCTTCAAAACCTATCTATTTATTTATTCATGATCCTCACTTCCCCTGCTCCGGTCCATCCTTCTCTCCTTGTCCCAATTAGAGACAGGTCTGTTTAAATAGACTCGAGTGCGTAACCAAGAATCAATTATTCCCACCGTTTCACATTATTCGTCATTCCCTCTCGTATCAAGCTTTTTACTGGTAAAGTAACGCGTTCAATAGAACTTTACTTCAGCGAACAATACTCTGCCATCCGCCACACGGGGTGATAGCTATTCGTAGGCCAAATAGATTCATATTAAGAGTTCCCGGTAGCAGTTCATTATCCATAATGCACCAGTCATTATTTCCTCTTTGGTCGCTGAATAGGAGAGAATAGAAAAACACCAACAAAAAGCAAGAAAATAAAATTTTAAAAATTCCACTTTATCGTGAAAGAAAACAAAAATGCGGACAAAAGTTTGCATTTCCACAAGCATGAACAGGCTGTATGCAAGCAGCATGGAGCTGCCTGAGTCGTTGTGTTTTAGTTCACATTATGTAACTTGTACTGATCTACGTTCGTTTGAAAATTGATTTCTGCGGGGAATCATTGTTTAAACGCTATTTGACTGTCGACTTAATTATCTCCCTTTATTAGAGACTTTTCGGTTAAAACTGACGTCGCCCGTAACATCCGACCTATGAATTCATTTCGCAAATTCCGTACACACAACAACGAGGACTGTTCTCCCTCTGACCCGCATCGAAAATTAAGCATAAATTTAACTCTCCGTGACTTCACCGTTTCCGTTGTGTTTACAAGGAATAACCTAATTTCTTAAAAACAAAGAGAATTTAGATTGTTAACAAATTATTTACATTCCAATTAATGTCTTCGTTTTTACTGTTATCACTACGTTTCTTTGTCTTCTAACGATCTGGGTTCGAGATTTAACTTGACCTTCCACTTAGGTTGGGACACAAGGTCGGTTTTTAACCTGGATACCAGAGTGTTTCCACTCGGGCCGCTGGTCTAAGCTGGTCTTAACTTGTCTACGCTGGTCAAAGCTTCTGTAAGCTCGTCTTAGCTGGTCATATCACCGCTACGTAACAGGGAAGGGAGACTCAAGGAAGGAGAGAAGGCCACCGGCACGGAACAGATACTACAATCGCAGCATCTACTCCGACGGGACCCCGCTTTCTCATCTTCTGCCAATCCCTCCGGGATAAATCCGCTAGGAGAATCACCTGTCGATCCGGGTTCAATGAATTTCGACTTGAACCCTTTAATCTACGGTAGTAGATTTTTAAAAGACGCTAGAAGGATATGAACATTACTTCTTCTTACACAGGCTATATCATTTCAGGACTTGGGAGTTCATAGTTCTCCACAACTTCCCGGTTTACTGCTGTCACTACTGTCCCTTATATTACAAATATTTATTTTATATTACCTGTTCAGTTACCAAGTCAATCAAACGCGTCAAATCGTTTACTTACTGTTCGTTATGGCTACTCTTACTTTCAATAACACCTGTGCATGTTGGTTTGTTTAGCGGCATATTAACTACTTAGGGGTCATTTAATGGGTGGACCTGGGAACAACAGCAATTAAGTAGTCGTTTCACGCTCGTCAAAACCTCCCGATCAGAGGCTTTGCTCTCGGATTTAGTTGTCGTCATACCCAGGACGACACTGTGCGTGTTAAATTCGCCAAGCACTTTTTTCCTCATTAGACTGTCCCGTGAATTCTGTTTCTTTCTGATTGTTAGCATCAGTTTCCTTGTAGGTCACTTAATTCATTTTCCTCCTTAAAACTTCCAGTCGAATCCATTACATTCACTTACGTGCTAATACAATTGGGAAAGGTATGAATCCTCTTCTTCTCCCCCCCCAGCTATGGGTAAAAAGCAGGACAAACCGGGTTCTATAGCCTTGGATGGCAACCGCACAACTGCAGAAAGAAATGGCAAACTACTGCGGGAAAAAATCTACCTCGTCAGTCATGTATTAAAAGATATATGATCACCTGAGCGTGTTTCACGTATGGAACATAACTGACTGACTTCTCACATACTCTGTTCAAGTTACTCTCAGCATTCATCTGTAGAGCTATGCTATGTCTCTGTCGCTTTGCACTTGTCGTGTGGTAAATTTAGGATTTATTGACTTCAGATCAACAATCTGCAGGCAAACAGGATGAAGGAATCGTCTTATATAAAAGTTGTTCAGGTGAACAAAAGTCATATGATTTAGTTTAAAGCTCAGATTGAGATAAATCAAAGCAAAATGCCGAGGGAGTAAAATGAAATAAATAAAATAGAATAAAATACATAAAATAGACTAAATAAAATAGAATGAAATAAAAAATAGGTTAAATAAAATAGAGTAAAATAAAATAGAATAAAATAAATAAAATAGAGTAAAATAAATAAAATAGAGTAAATAAAAATAAAATAGAATAAAATAAATAAAATAGAGTAAAATAAAATAAACAAAATAGAGTAAATAAAATTAAAATAGAATAAAATAAATAAAATAGAGTAAAATAAAATAAATACAATAGAGTAAATAAGATTAAAATAGAATAAAATAGAGTAAAATAAAATAGAATAAAATAGAACAAAATAAATAAAATAGAGTAAATAAAAATAAAATAGAATAAATAAATAAAATAGAGTAAAATAAAATAAATAAAATAGAGTAAATAAAATTAAAATAGAATAAAATAAATAAAATAGAGTAAAATAAAATAAATAAAATAGAGTAAATAAAATCAAAATAGAATAAAATAAATAAAATAGAGTAAATAAAATAGAGTAAAATAAATTTTATTTATGCAGAGATTCTAAAAGCGTCTTGAAGCGTCTATGACACCGTACATAACGCGATTAACCGTTTTTTGTAAAATTTTAATTCTTTTTAATTTTAATTTAATTTTAATTATTTTTTATATTTTCAATAATTCATGATATTATCAACTCCAACTTATTGTTTAGTAGCGACTGACAAAGTACAAGCAGCCGGCTCAGTTATGGCATTTCTCACCGAATTCATTCCACATCTGCAGTGAAGTAATCCCGAGAGAATAAGATGTCCTACCGGGATTCAATGTTAGCGGCTAAAATAAAATATGCAGATGGCACAGACGTAGAAAGGAAACTACAGAAACTCCTACAGTAGCTAGTAAAGGCAAGTATGTATTGATTGATTCGTTTTTTACGGATTATCAACACTTTGCAGGATTTGAGATAATAAGTCTTACGAATTAACCCATAGCTGGGGGAGAATAGATCGATTTATAACTTTCTTAAGGGTATTTGTGCATAAGTCAGTATAACGAACCTAACTGGAAATGGAAATCAGCATTCTGATTAAGAATTCCGAAGCGTTATTCATTACACCAACCGCACATCCCTTCTTACAATACGAGATATAACCACGCGATCACCCATCTAGGTACTGACCACGCTCGACGTTGCTTAACTTCGGTGATCATACGGGAACCGGTGTTTCAAAACGATATGGCCGTAAGCTGGCATGTATGAAGAAAGGACCCTACATCAATTGTAGAAAGACTGTATAGTTCTCAGTCGAAAGAACAGCCGAAAACATCAAGTATATGGCACCAAAATCAAGCAGGTAAGTAGATTTGAACAGTTGCGAAGTGTTTTAACAGAGGACAGTAAATGTGACACTAAAATCCGAGGGCACATTGGAATAGTGAAATATGCCTCTCCAAAGCTAAGCAAAGTATTACGAAACGGGAAGATTTTGCTAGAACCAAAGGTCCGCGGAAGTGTTATGTAATATCAGTCCTGCTATAACAACCGTGAATGCTGGAAAATCTCCTCACAGAAGAAGAAGAAGAGACGTAAAGAAAGAGAGAAATGTGGTGCTACAGAAGAATGCTGAGAATATCATCGTCTGAGCTCGTAAGCAACGAGGAAGACTTAAGGAAAATCGAAACAAGGAGACAGCCATTCAGAAAAACAGAGACAGCTGAAATTTATTGGACATATAATGAGGAAAGAAGGCAAGGAGAATTAGATACTCACAGGACATGTTGAAGAGAAGAGGTCCGGAAAAAAAGCAGCGAATAATCTACCTAACTAGCTCGTTTGCAGAACAGGGTTAGGAGTGATAGCAAAAAGCCAAACTTTAGTAATAGATACAAAGGTTAGGAAGTTGTGGAGAGCCACATTCTAAAGGTACATGGCATATGGAAGTACAATGTAAAATAGTTTAAATATAACATAATGATATTGTTTTAGCACATGGTCCTTACAACTAACCGATATAGAGCTTCTAGAAAAAAGGAATTTTCTAAATGTTTTGTATATCATAAAATAATTGTGTTTTGATGCTGAGTTACGGATAAAACTTGGGCCAACCTTGGGTTATCGATAAAACCTGGGCCAACCTTGGGTTATCGATAAAACTTGGGCCAACTTTTGGTTATCGATAAAACTATGGCTAACCTTGTGTTACGGACAAAACTTGGGCCAACCTTGGGTTACGTATAAAACTTGGGCCAACCTTGGGCTACGGATACAACTTATGCCAACCTTGGGTTATCGATAAAACTTGGGCCAACCTTGGGATACGGACAAAACTTGGGCCAACCTTGGGTTACGGATAAAACTTGGGCCAACCTTGGGTTACGGATAAAACTTGGGCCAACCATGGGTTACGGATAAAACTTGGGCCAACCTTGGGTTACGGATAAAACTTAGGTCAACCATAGGTTACGAATAAAACTTGGGACAACCTTGGGTCAAGGATAAAACTAGGCCCAACCTTGCGTTATGGATAAAAGTTCGGAAACCTATGTGAGGAGTCATATCTGAAATTTACATAACCTTTAACAACGACAAGCGTTTGAACTTTACTCGTCGGTCGTCTTATATACGGGTTCTTACAGAAATCAAAGAACAACGAACAGAAAGGAGAAAAATGCCAGCAGAAGTAAAGCAAAACTAAAGATAAAATAAGAGAAATAGAAGAGGAAAAACAGAAAAATATCAATAAAAATTATTGCACTGAATCACAAAACAAAAGAGGAGTAAAAGGCAAGGGAAACCCATTAGACAGCAGAGAAAAAAAAGGAATGAATTATATAACGGTATTAATTGTGATTAATTAATTCTGCTTCGTGCTCAGCAAACAATTATATCAATTATTTAGGAGGCCGTGAAATAATGTCTAGTAAAATTTTCTTTATAATACCACTACTGATATAGGCAGTTTCCACTCAAATAGTCTTACGGCCACATCACGTTGAAAAGCCGCTTCCCGTACGATCACCGACGTTCAGCAACGTCGAGCCTGGTCACTACCTAGATGAATGACCGCTTGGGAATACCTGGTACTGTAAACTTGGATGAGCGGGTGGTGTAGTGGATCATGGCTCGGAATTGTTTATCGGAGAGTCGAGTTCCAATTCAAAGAGACACTTATTCCGAAAGAGAGAGAGAGAGAGAGAGAGAGAGAGAGAGAGCTGAAATTACTTGGACATATAATGAAAAAAAAGGGTCTGGAAAATCTGATACTTACGGGCCCTATTGAAAACAGGAAGGTCATAGGTAAACAGCGAATAACCTACCGGGCGAGCTTGTGTTACGGTTAGTAGAACATGGGGTAGCAAAAAGCCAAAAAATTACTAAGAGGTACAAAGGTTAGAAATATTCTAAAGAGACATGGTACATAGAAATACTGAAGTACTGGAGATATACCGTAGTCATTTTCCCTTTGGCGCACCGTCCTTGCGACTTCTTGACGTAGAGTTTTAAAAGTAGGGGTTTTCCTAAAATTTGTTTTGTATGTCATAAAATAATCAGTAAACACCGGTTCTCGTACAATCACCGAAGTTAAGTAACGCATTGTTAGTACCTAGATGGGTGACCGCTTGGGAATACCAAGTGCTTCAAGCTTAGAGGTGCGGTTGGTACAACGGACAATGGCTCGGAATTATTAATCGGAGAGCCAAGTTCCAATTCCAGTGGGTATCGTTATATTCATTTACTCCCTTGGGAAAGGTATGAATCAATAGCTTTTTTTCCACAGCCATCTATTGGTTGTAGAGTAAGACTTGTATCGCTAAATCTTTATTATCTAAAAAAAAAAAAAATTCTTACAATCTAAAAATATTTTCTATCTTTAAATATCCTGCAAAGGATTGATAAGTTGCAAAAAAGAAAAAAAAAACAAGAAAAAAAACGAATCAATGAATTCAAATAAGTGTTATGGGTGTAAATTAATCCCCTGGCTCATCCGGTGCACATGGCCTGTAAACATATAGAGAAATAGTAGATTTTCTTTATTACAGCGAAGATTCACAGGTTCTATTTGCTTACTATATTTTTCAAATCAATTTACTCCAAGCAAGATGATAATGTCACGGAAACGCACGTAGCTACTGGGTGTGTGAGAGAATGAAA
>OZ038488.1:75643598-75653598 GCA_964036315.1 Acanthosepion esculentum
CTTATATAATTAGAGTATTGGAAGCGCTTAAATAATTAGGGTATTGGAAGACTTTAAATAATTAGGGTATTGGAAGAGCTTACATAATTAGGGTATTGGACGAAATTAAATAATTAGTGTATTGGAAGCGCTTAAATATTTAGGGTATTGGAAGAGCTTAAATAATTAGGGTATTGGACGCGCTTAAATAATTAGGGTATTGGAAGAGCTTATATAATTAGGGTATTGGAAGAGCTTAAATAATTAGGGAATTGGAAGTGCTTAAATAATTAGGGTATTGGAAGACCTTAAATAATTAGGGTATTGGAAGAGCTTACATAATTAGGGTATTGGAAGAAATTAAATAATTAGGGTATTGGAAGCGCTTAAATAATTAGGGTATTGGAAAAGCTTAAAGAATTAGGGTATTGGAAGAACTTAAATAATTAGGGTATTGGAAGATCTTAAATAATTATGGTATTGGAAGACCATAAATAATTATGGTATTGGAAGAGCATAAATAATTAGTGTATTGGAAGCGCTTAAATAATTAGGGTATTAGAAGAGCTTAAATAATTAGGGTATTGGAAGAGCTTATATAATTAGGGTATTGGAAGCGCTTAAATAATTAGGGTATTGGAAGAGATTAAATAATTAGTGTATTGGAAGAGCGTAAATAATTAGGGTATTGGAAGCACTTAAATAATTAGGGTATTGGAAGACCTTAAATAATTAGGGTATTGGAAGAGCTTATATAATTAGTGTATTGGAAGAGCTTATATAATTATGGTATTGGAAGCCCTTAAATAATTAGGGTATTGGAAGAGCTTACATAATTAGGGTATTGGAAGCGCTTAAATAATTAGGGTATTGGAAGCGCTTAAATAATTAGGGTATTGGAAGAGCTTAAATAATTAGGGTATTGGAAGCGCTTAAATAATTAGGCTATTGGAAGAGCTTAAATAATTAGGGTATTGGAAGTGCTTAAATAATTAGGGTATTGTAAGAACTTAAATAATTAGGGTATTGGAAGAACTTAAATAATTAGGATATTGGAAGACCTTAAATAATTAGGGTATTGGAAGAGCTTACATAATTAGGGTATTGGAAGAGCTTATATAATTAAGGTATAGGAAGACCTTAAATAATTAGTGTATTGGAAGAGCTTATATAATTAGGGTATTGGAAGCGCTTAAATAATTAGGGTATTGGAAGACCTTAAATAATTAGGGTATTGGAAGAGCTTACATAATTAGGCTATTGGAAGAAATTAAATAATTAGTGTATTGGAAGAGCTTAAATAATTAGGGTATTGGAAGCGCTTAAATAATTAGGGTATTGGAAGCGCTTAAATAATTAGGGCATTGGAAGAACTTAAATAATTAGGGTATTTGAAGCGATTAAATAATTAGGGTATTGAAAGTGTTAAATAATTAGGGTATTGGAAGAGCTTTAAAGTCTAACAATCGAATGAACGAAACACTCCGCACGAAAACATATTTCCTTTTGTCATAGTTTCCCTAAAATTGTTCCTGATATATGAAAACTAATATAAAGTTTTCCCATATATATATATATATATATATATATATATATATATATATATATATATATGCTTTCGTTATAATTCCGAATCTTAAGATCCCGGATGTCGAAATCCTTAAATTTAAAATCCAGAAATTTGAAATCTCGAATGCATCAAAATGCTGAAAAATTAAAATCCCGAAATTTAAAATTTAAAAAAAAAAATGGAAACACCTTTACTTCTAAACATTTACAAATATTGTTTAAATAGTATTTATACATTTTTAAAAAATTCAAAATTCATTAAAAAAATGTAAAACCTGAATATGTGAATAATTTATAATGAATTGCACAAGAGCCCTAAGATAGTCCATAAGATCTGGTCGGTTTCAACAATCGTTAAATATATTTTTAAGCCTTTCATATGTGGCTTCCCTCTCCCTTTTCTACAAATATTTTCATGGTAACTGCTCTGAAGAACTATTTTCGCTGGTACCCCAACAGTTAAATGCAACCGCCTTTTCTACTCCAACAGCTTTTTCTCTCTCGCACTTCCCGACAATGGAACTCGCTTCCCCTTAATCGCTTCCCTGGTAGATATAATCTTCAAATATTCAAATGTCATGTCAAACGACATCTTCTGATACCTTGAGCTCGATACCCGTCATTCTCTTTATCCTTTCCTCAAACACACCTCTTTACTTTTACTCTCACTATATATATATATATATATATATATATATATATATATTAAGCTTTTCACCCCAGGCAAGGCTGGAAGCCACTAGCACGCAAATGGTTACAGAGGATTTGGAGCGAGAGCAAATAGAAGTGTTAGAGGAAAGGATGTGGAGAAGGATAGAGGATAGATCAAGGCAACTGGAGATGTCGATTGACGTTACACTTAAATAGATGGAGATCATAGTCATCAGGGAAACAGGGAGTTCCATAGGCGTGAGGTGCGAGATATGAAGCTATTGGTGTAGAAGAGACGTCTACATTTAACAGTTTCAACAGTGAAAGGGTGGGAACGGGATATATATATATATATATTTCACTGCCAACTGAAGGATGAAATTTGGGTGACTAACAAGCAAAAAGAGAATGTCTAATATCGAGAATATTTAACACGGAAAAACTGAAGAAAAATTAATTCAATTTAATAATATGTGGAAATATCCACTCTTTGCCTGATGAAGGTCGCGAGACCGGAAACACATGTAGGAAAATCATGGAAAATAAAGCATAATATATTTTTTAAAAATCCTCATTACAACCAAAAACGTTTGCGGTTTCCCTCTTCTTTTTAATATACACACTTTTCCCTCGTTGTAACTACTATAACCTCTTCCATTTATATATATATATATATATATATATATATATATATCTTATATTAGATATATATATATATATATATATATATATATATATATATATATATATATATATATATATATCTTATATTATATTATAAAGAGATAGTCATACCTTGAATCAATTAGCAATATTAATGCAATTAATTGCGAAATCCCTTCGGTAATAGACATATTATTGGCATTATAATACTAATAATCCACTGAATGATGAGATCCTTATGTATAAAATTGTCAGATGGATATGGTGTATTTTTTAATTCAGCTACTACTTTCAAAGAATCATGTCTTCATCATCAGGCTGTATTTTTTTCCGTTCAGAATCAAAATTGGAAGACGAAATAAATGTGTTTCCGACCGAAATATATTTTTAAGAATGAGCTATTTATTAACGGTTGTGTAGTGTTGGAGCGTGCAAGTCGCAACGCTAAAGTTCAAATATTTCAAGTGAGAATTTTGTAATTTGGTAAATCCGCGAATTCTTTTATTATAAGTGTTTTTCAGTTAACATGACATGAACTGAGTAGATAGTTCAATTAATAGAGTGATATGACTTAGTAGTTTTTTTCTCAGGAATTTTGTACTGCGGATCAATTGTTTTTCATAAACATAATAAACTAGCCAGAATATATTTTATATTATAAAGAGATAATCATATTTATGTATATATATATATATATATATGTGTGTGTGTGTGTGTGTGTGTGTGTGTGTGTGTGTGTGTGTGTGTGTGTCTCCTTTGCTGCCTGCATTCGTTCGATTTATTGACTTGGCTTAACCAAAAGTTGGTCAGTTGAGGGACCTAATTGATCAGCACTTGCAATATAGGCACAAGGAGCGAATTTACCTTTCATTACAACAAAATACAAGCACTGTTTTCTTTTTTTTTTTTTTTTGTTTTCCTGTCGTGTATGCTGTTGCTTGGGACTCGTCGCGCTTATATTTTTCTTACTGTAAAATAACCTCAGCAAAAAACAGTGCATAACGAATTTGAAACTACTCAGCCGCGCCGACAATTGTCAAAAGAACAAAAGAAAAAAAAATAAAGCTATACTTCTTCGGCACGGATATTTTGACAGTGAGACTGTCTGGTTGGTTTATTTATCAAGTTACATCTTTAGAGAAACAATGGCGAAGAAGCAGTTCTTTTATCGCATTTCCCTGAAGCCAAACAAGTATGAACCACCATCAGATTAAATCCTTAAAAGAGCAGACATTTTCTGTTTTCCAGAAGAATAGAATTGACAGAATATGATCAATATTTGTTGTCAAAATATTTCTGAAAAAAAAATCAACACAGAGGCTGGCACAAAATACATGTAATTAAACAGGAGATAATTATGAACAAATCGTGGTTGAGATGAAGACGATATGATTAAGCGAAGATAGAAACAAGGGTAAATATAAAAACCCATTGGCAAAATGATATTATAAACACAATGAAATCAATATAAACATACATAGATAAGCAGAGGGAAATATACATACATACATACATACATACACACACACACACACACACACACACACACATATATATATATATATATATATATATATATATATATATATATATATATATATATATATATGGACAGAGACTGACAAACCGCTGTGGAATAGATAGATAGATAGAAAGATAGATAGATAGATAGTGTTGTAACTTAGGGAAGGTTACTGAATAGAATAATCAAAAGAAGGTTGGTAATTGACGATAATACTTAGGATAAGAACAACACATATAAGAACACCAAAAGTAGTAATCAACTGCTAGAAGTGAGTCAAGTGAATTCCAAAATGAATCTCCAACTGCAGGATATCTACCAACCGCCCCACGCGATCAGATGTGGCACAAGACCGAATTTAATGTGGGGTTATGCGAGCCCGTGGGCTCGGCCAAAAATTCCCCGTAGACCCCGTATAAAACGGGATCGGGTTGCTTTTTCCCGTGAAGCGACTCTAAACTTCGACATAGCCTCCTCTGGGGATCCTCTCTGCCCGGAAGCAGTGAGTTTGACCAGCATAGCTGGAGACGAATCTCCAACTGAAGACCAACATACAGTATTTACTAATGTAATGGAGAGATTATCGTCCGAAGGTATGCTACAACAGATAGATAAATAGATAGATAGATAGATTGGTCCATTTTCTACGGCTTATCAACCCATTGCAGGTTATTTAAAGATAGAAAATATCTTTCAGATTGTAAGAATTTTTTTAGATAATGATTTAGTGACACAATCTTATTAATTAACCCACAGCTCGAGGCAGTATAGGTGGATCCATACCTTTCCTAATGGTCTTTGCGCATAAGGGAATATAACGAACCCAAATGGAACTAGGATCTCCAAGCCATTAAACCACATCCATACATACAGCGCCTGGACATGATCGATGTGGCTTAACTTTGGTGATCGTACTGGAACCGGCGTTTCAATATGATATGTCTATATAAGTAGATAAACAATGGAGAAACATAGATAGATAGATAGATAGATAGATAGATAGATAGATAGATAGATAGATTAAGACAAACACAGATAGATAGAGAGTGAGAGGGGCGGATATGAATCAATTGTTTATAGCAAAATAGTTGGGCAAATAGATATGAACAAGACTGTAATACGTAAGTAGACAGATTGATAAATAGTTACAGTTGTGAAAGGCTTTCTGCGCTCAATTTCCACGAATCTGAGAAATTGACGTAACATAAGCATCTCATTGAAATCCTTACTTGGTCGAGCTGAGAAAACTTCAGCATCCCAATTTTCGATAGATAGATAGATAGATAGATAGATAGAAATCTATGGTGAGGTAGAAAGAAAGAAAGAAAGAAAAAAAGAAAGAAATCCAGGATGTGATATATATATATATATATATATATATATATAGTGAGAGAGAGAGAGAGAGAAAGAGAGCGAGAGAGAAAGAGAGATAGATAGATGCAGCGTCAGATAGATAAATAGATATCCAGCGTCAGATAGAAAGAAAGAAAGAATGAAAGAAAGAAAGAAAGAAAGAAAGAATGAAAGAAAGAAAGAAAGAAAGAATGAAAGAAAGAAAGAAAGAATGAAAGAAAGAAAGAAAGAAAGAAATCCAGGGCGTGATAGATATATATCCATTTTGTGATAGATAGATAGATAGATAGATAGATAGATAGATAGATAGAAATCTATGGTGAGGTAGAAAGAAAGAAAGAAAGAAAGAAAGAAAGAAAGAAAGAAAGAAAGAAAGAAAAAGAAAGAAAGAAAGAAAAAGAGAAAGAAAGAAATCCAGGATGTGATATATATATATATATATATATATATATATATATATATATATATATATATATATATATACAATATTAGTGGTGAAGATACACATACATATGCAATTATATATGCACATACACATATGTGTATAAAAATAATTCCAAGAGAATATGATCCAGGTAGAACTCGATGTCCAGGACAGAGTAAGGATATAATAATCACTATATATATATATATATATATATATATATATATATATATATATAGTGAGAGAGAGAGAAAGAGAGAGAGAGAAAGAGAGAGAGATAGATATCCAGCTTCAGATAGATAGAAAGAAAGAACGAAAGAAAGAAAGAAAGAAAGAAAGAAAGAAAGAAAGAAAGAAAGAAAGAAAGAAAGAAATCCAGGGTGTGATAGATATATATCCATTTTGTGATAGATAGATAGATAGAT
This sequence comes from Acanthosepion esculentum, assembly GCA_964036315.1. Taxonomy (NCBI): domain Eukaryota; kingdom Metazoa; phylum Mollusca; class Cephalopoda; order Sepiida; family Sepiidae; genus Acanthosepion; species Acanthosepion esculentum. The sequence goes on from OZ038488.1 coordinate 75,650,185, forward strand.
AGATAGATAGCGTGAAAAAGAAAGAAATGATTGATACCGATCGACTTCTAACATTATTCCTATAATCTGATACGGTCGCGAATAAAATATAATTACTATTAATATTTTTGCTTATGAAATGAGTTGATTCGGTTTCTTCGCAGTAAACGTCTCGCTTTGACAATTAGAATAATGCCGAAGCTTGCCCATTGTGTGTAAGGACTAAATCTTCGCAGGATATTCATTTCGGTTTCATTTGTAAGAAGCGGACGATTAACGCCGTCGGCAATTTTTATCTAATATACCAAATGATTTTGTGTATTAAATAATAAGGCGAATATTGCACCGTACGCTGCCAAGTTGGATATTCGCCAAAGGCAAGGCTGCATTAAAAGATAATGTCTTGCTGGCAGGCGTTCTCTTGCCTGCCTAGAATTTTCTTTGTTAGAGACTTGTTATGTGGTTTAATCAACGAAGTTAATTATATGAACCTACCGCCGTTGACAATTGTATATTTTGCCATTTGCTGGAAACTGTCAGGCTCTCTTGATTTGTCTCCCCTGAATAATTAATCATCACGTTGAAAGTAATCTCAGGTGAAAAGCGGGTCCTGAAAAATGAACCTACGTCCGACAAGATATTAAGTCGAAGCAAAATGAGTTTAAAAGTTAATCCTGAAGTTGAAATTTGGAATAATAATCGAGGTAGAAAAAATATTTCAGGAAATTGTCAACGACCGCCATTTTTTATTTATTGAACAGTATGTATTGTGTCTACCTACGCATTCGAAAAATCCTAGTAAAGAAAGAGTTCCCTGCCAAGGAACGAACCTGCGTCACTCTTTGTAGGGGAAATCAGTGTTTTATGTGGCATGCTGTGCCGCTCGTCCACAAAGAACGTTGATATAAAAACAATTTATTGAAGTAAATGCTCCGTTTTTTAATTAAGGAGTATTAATTACATTTACTGGTCTGACTGTTCGAAAACTTTCATAGAAGATATACGTTCTCCGACAGGAATCGAACCTGTATTCCTATACAGAAACCGTCAATTGACCTGGCGTGCTGTACCATTCAGCTACAGGGAAGCGCCGGGTTAATGTAATTAATAACGTTTAATTAAAGAACAGTGCATTTACTTAAATAAACTGTACCTATAAAAATAACGTATAAACAGAAAATATATTAAATAATTGTCGGATTTAATTAATTTCATTATATGTTGTCGTTGCTTACGTTAAGATACATTTCGCAAGTAGAACGGATCGATCGAGAAAAATCGTCGAAGATTGTGCGTTTATAAGCAGTAATTAGGACTTTGCTAACCAGATGATTCTTGTTTGAGAACGCATATTTTTTACGAAATTTCTCGAAAATTCAGGCCGGTAAGTGTAATTAATATATTTTGATTAAAAACGGCATTTACTTGAATAAACTGTATCTAGAAAAATAACATATAAACAGAAAATATATTAAAATACACACACACACAAACACACACACACACACACACACACACACACACACATATACATATATATATATATATATATATATATATATATATATATAGTCTTAAAGTGTGCTATATTTATGGGATAAAGTGGTCAATATCAGAGATAGAGCGTGTGTAAATATAAAAGTGAACATAGATTCAACACTTAGAGGCGACAGTCTGTTTCATGCTAGATGCAATCGTCAGGCAACCTGACGATTGCATCTAGCATGAAACAGACTGTCGCCTCTAAGTGTTGACTTCTATGTTCACTTTCATATATATATATATATATATATATATATATATATATATATATATATATATATTATGCAGTGTTACATTAGAACATGCACATACCCACTACAAAACTGTACATCTTGTTTCAACGTTAAAAAAATTAACGTTTCATCAGGTGGGAAATCACGATGATACTCAATATTTTTCCGATGTGAAAGAGTTCGGAAGTCCTTAGATTTTCAACCGAGGTAATAGTACCAACCATATACTATGGATGTTGTTAAACACCTGTTGGATAGCTGGCACTGGTTGGGTTGGGATTTTTACAATTACACAGGTTATTTGTAGGAGACCCAGTAGGATCAGCCCAAGTATATCCGTTACTGTTGTTATGTAATTTCAATATTTAATATTGTGTGATTTAATTATTTTTTCTAAATTATTCGTGCAACTATAGATAAGTTTTAGAGTGTTACGGTTGAAAATTTAATTTTTATGTCCTAATTTAGTGCGCACTAATTGATTGTAGGGAGAGTAGCATCGGGATTTCCAGCTGATGAAACTTTTTTTTAACATTGAAACAAGATGTACTGTTTTGTAGTGGGTATGTGCATGTTCTAATGTAACACTGCATAATAAATAACTCTTTACGGCTCTACTTTTGTATTGAGTCCTGTTTTAAATTAATGTTTTGAACGCTGAAATCTTATTCTTCGTTCTTTTACATTTGGATATATATATATATATATATATATATATATATATATATATATATATATATATATATATATATAATTAAGTAATTCATTGAGTCTGAAAGAGACCTCAACAGAATGCAGAAAGCAATAGGCGGCAGTTTCGTCCTATATTTGGGACTCATCAGCAGGGCGCATCCACTACCGAGAATTGAAACCCTGACAGTAGGTTGTCAAGCAAACATCATACCAACTGTTCCAGCGGGCCTAGGTAGTGGATGCGCACTGCTGATGAGTACCAAATATAGGACGAAACGGCCGTCCAGTGCTTTCTGCATTCTGTTGAGGTTTCTTTCAGACTCAATGAATTACTTAATTATAATTATCAAATCCTCCTAACATTTTCTATCATATGTATGTCATTGCTTGACCCGGCTTCTAATGCTTTAGTTTGAGCGGCTTGGTGATAGTAGTCGTGGTTCCGGGGGGCACAGTCCTATGGTTACAAAGAATTTCAGTTGAGTTCCACCGCGGAATATGTGAGCGAGCGGCGCTATATTGTGTTTGATTTGCTATCTCTGCGTCACCGAGGCCCGTTGGAACAGATGGTATGACGTATAACTCAACTATCAGGGTTTTAATTCTCGGTAGTGGATGCGCACTGCTGATGAGTCCCAAATATAGGACGAAACGGCCGTCCAGTGCTTTCTGCATTTTGTTGAGGTTTCTTTCAGACTCAATGATTTACTTAATTATCAAATCCTCCTAACAATTTCTATCATATGTAAGAGAAATTTTGGATTTATTCATTTTTATCAAAACGCTGTTCGGCGAAACATGATAATAGTTTTCAAGATTGTCTTATATTTTTACGATTCTTTTGGATTCGCATCTCAATTTGAATCACAGGCGCCAGTAGTTACTGTGTGTGACAACATATGAGGACAAGACAAATCTTTATTAAGAATAGGGAACAATAAAGACAGGAAATAAAACGACAGAACAA
>OZ038488.1:75658598-75678598 GCA_964036315.1 Acanthosepion esculentum
TTCGGCTAGTTTGCATGGTATGACATGTCCTAGCTATGAAGGTCAGCAGCATTAATCCATTTTTGGTCTGATCTGACTCTTATGAAGATAAAGGATAGCAAGAGGTGTCAGGTACCTAGTGGAGCCGTACAGGGAACCGACCATATTTCCAGCAGGGATGGATCGTATATACAAGTTACACTTGAGCTCTGGGCTGCGTTTGTACTATGAGGCGCTCATGGGAACATCTTCTTTAGCAAACAATGCTGGGGCTCAATAAGAGTTGATAAATTCAGTAAATCATGATTATATTTCAAAGTACAAAAAAGCCATTCTTTGGAGTGGAAGCCAGCATTATAGCAAATTTGATATTTTTCTGAAAGAAGTGCTATATCTTACTTGCTGAAATCTCCTTTCAGAGGTTTATTATTTTTACGACGATATTCACCTTGTGCAAGGCCCGAGGACAACTTCCGATAGAGAGTTACGGAGAAAGATGCATAGCATATGTGAATATGAGTAAAAGATAATGGTTAATCATAGACATGAACAGATTAAGATTATAATGATTGGGAAAGCATCCACTTGGGAGTCAGTTCCAAAGAGCAGTGGGAAGAAGCTGTTTGAATGAAACTAACATCTCACCAATGGAACACGGAGGGAATGTGGGTAGTTTGCTACAATGTGCGTGGTATGTCGGGCCCTAGCCGTGAAGGTCAGTAGTGGTGGAACTAACTGAGCACTTTCCATGGAAATAGCGATAGAGCAGCGAAAGGCTTGCGGCGTCTCATCTGTGAGAAAGGGTTTGTAGCGTGGAAAATAATTCATCGTCCACAAAGAAGCAGAGACGCTTTCGGATTCTGTCGAGAGGCGAAGGCGAAAGCTGGGCAGCAGCTCTCCATTTTCCGTCTGATTTGGTCTTGAGGTCTGCGCTGAGTTTAAGTTTCAATAGACGTCCAAAGCACGAACCCGGCCCGAGGGAATATCTGTTCATCGCGATTTGTAAAGTTTTGGTGTCCAGTCGGTGATGGTGGAATGTCAATTGTTTGTTTCTTCAGGCGTTGAATCTAAGTACTCAGTTCCCACCCAACTGAGCTGTTAGAGCTAGGTCAGAGAAGAGATCAGCCGGAAAGCTCTGGTCATCAAGGGTTCAAGATATTTTACATCTGTGCAAATAAGAGGAGATAATGTTTCAAATTTACAATTTAATTTAATTCACAGTTTAATGAATTCTAACAGATTTTATAAGATTCACATTACTAACAAGAAGAAAAAGAAAAACCGTAAATATATCAATGAGCTCTGTACGAAAATATACAATATATTTTAATAAGAGGGGCCCACTGGAATTCGTACATAAGACTTGTAGTTCAAGGCTCTTTGAGGGGCTAATGGAAAGTTCTTCTGCTGACTAAGACATCCTTACAAAGGAAAACAAATAATTTGGTCATTTGAAATGGATCAGTTCAAGAACTTTGTAGTTCCACTATTGTAATTGAGCTGTTCTAAACAATGGAAAATATATGCAATCTGTAGAACTTTGATATTCAAATGAATCACCCAGTTCGGGGACATGCGGCCATATCACATTGAAACACCGGTTCTCGTACGATCACCGAAGTTAAGTAATGTCGAACCAGGTCAGTATCTAGATGGGTGGCCGCTTGGAAATAAAAGGGGATCTAAGCTTGGAGGTGAGGGTGGGGAAATGGATAAGTTTCTCGGAATTGGAAATCAGAGAATCGAGTTCAAATTCCAGTCGGATTCGTTATATTCATTTATGCGCAAATACTCCTGCAAGGTAGGAATCCACCACTTGTCCCCCTTTCTATGGGATAATTATTAGGATTTGTGTCAGCAAATCATTATTATCTCAGTTCTTATTTCACGCCCTTATTTCAAGAAGTAAGAGGGTACAAATGAAAAAATTAAAATTTTACAAACTTTTCCATTTCATTGAAGCAGATTTAAAACTCATAAGAACCATATAACCACTTTCTCCCTATCTATCTATCTATCTATCTATCTATCTCATTCTCTTCATATCTATCATTCTAATTAGCTCTCTCTATATCTATCTATCTATCTATCTATCTATCTAATTCTCTTCATATCTATTATTTTAATTATCTCTCTCTCTCTCTCTCTATCTATCTATCTATCTATCTAATTCTCTTCATATCTATTATTTTAATTATCTCTCTCTCTCTCTCTATCTATCTATCTATCGATCTAATTCTCTTCATATGTATCATTCTAATTCTCTTTCTATCTATCTATCTATCTATCTATCTAATTCTCTTCATATCTATCATTCTAATCATCTCTCTCTCTCTCTCTATCTATCTATCTATCTATCTATCTAATTCTCTTCATATCTATCATTCTAATCATCTCTCTCTCTCTCTCTATCTATCTATCTATATTTTGTTCTTCTCATCATGAATAATTTCTTTTTCCCATTAAAATCAAATAGAGTCTCTCATCTATAATCATTTTCTGTTTTCCCTCGTAGTTAGACATGAATGGGTCATTATTTATCCGAGGCAATGATATGGCATTATGCGCATGCTAACTAAATTACTAACTAACGGAGGAACAAGCAGAGTTGTTGTTGTTGTTGTTATTATTATTATTATTATTATTATTATTATTATTGATTGAGAGAGCTCAACCCCCAAATTGTCAAACAGTTACTAATATACTAAACCCAATATACATATCATGACACACAGCTTGGTGATATATCAGGTACAGGCATTGCCGCCGATTATTATTATTATTATTATTATTATTATTATTATTATTATTATTACCATTTTATTTCCTTTGGTTTCACGTATGTAATCATTTCTTTCCGGGTCCCGATCAGAGACCTAAGTTCAGAAGTGAGATCATGACATTTTCCACTGAGCAGTTTTGAAAAAAAAATCACACATATTTTACATAGATAAAGCCCTCGTAAGGAGTGGGCTGTACTTGTGTGTACAATTTTTTTTAAGGCATGGGCTACCAAAGATACATTGAATGAGTCTATTTAAATGAGATTTCGATTTAAAGGTCCTTGTATTTTGATAGTTTTTTGAAGATGTTCAAAGATACATTGTAGTCTGCAGAGACTACCATGTCAATAAGGAGTCACATTTTCTCTTTGCTTTCTCTAATCACGATATCAGTGCGATTAACTTTGATTGTTCTGGGTGTATTGTGAAGTCACATAAAATTCTTATAAGTCATATCTCCGTAAACGAGTCTGGGAGGTGTTCATACCAATTTCTTGCAGTTTCCTTTCCGTAAGTGTTGCAGATTTTCCAATGCAGATATTGGCCCACCCTGTCGTGCTGTGTTTTATATTCAGTGGGTGCCAATACCGCGCAACCTGATACAAGATGGTCAATTGTTTCTGGATATTCATCACAGAATCTGCATTTTGGACTAACACCATTTTTCAGTATATGTGATCTGTAATTTCTAGTTAGCATGCATGAGTCCTGTGCAGCAAGAATAAAACCTTCGATTTAAGCTTTTAAACATGCACAACGTCGCCACTGATGGGTACTGGGTTTGTCTACATCTGCTTGTTTGAATAGAGTATTGAACGTGAAGCAGTTTATCATGACATCGTTTCTGTATCTGGTCGGTTGCATTTGCCTTTGCTTTCTTTTTTAAGTATTTTAAAGCTTCGGTCGGGGTATTATGCTTTACTTGTATTTCTTCACCCGCTTGAAACTCCATTTTGAACTTGTTGGCTTCCTTTATTATTGAATAAAGTCGCTTACTACTTTCATGTTCTTTGATACATCTCACCATCCAGTCTTCTGGAGTTTCTATGTATCTTTAAAGGTCAATTGTTGTAGTTTTGTAAGCCCGTTCTAGTTGAACTAATCCTCTGCCTCCTACGGATCTGGGCACATCGAGACAATCAACATCAGCCTTGGGATGATGCATACGGTGACATGTGAGATGCTTTTTTTTATTTTGGCGTCCATTCGCTATGGTCCAGTTAAGAATGATTAAAATGTATTTCACCACAAGGACAACCAAGATGTTTATGGCTGATATACTGTTTTTCTTTAAATTTAGCTCGGTATTCAGTACAAGATGGACATGCCTATACTACTCATTTGTTACCTCCTCCTTCATTTGGGTAAGCTGTATTCAATCTGCTTCGCAAATTCCTAAGTACCTATATGGTCCTTCTTGTTTTTTTTAATCTGATGGCACTGTAATAACTGTGTGAATATATATATATATATATATATATATATATATATATATATATATATATATAAAATTTTGTCGTTATTACTGATAAAGTTCGGTCTATTAGATTCTAAATGTGTTAGTACAAATGTTAAAGTCCTAAGAAATAGCAACTTTATGGACTACAGTTACTGATTCTGGGTGATGTTCATACCATTTGTTTCATGTCGGGTAATATAATATTGAATAGGACGAGATAGGTTCGCCTACTGCCAGGTTTACACTCCTCTCCGGTCTTTTGAAAAGGAATAAAGGTTTATCTCTTGTTTTCTGTCTAGAATTGGGTTTCCAGTTCCTTCTAATGTCTTCTCATTCTTTTTCATTCCCAGTATCCACTTGCGACTTAATGACATCATCGTCTTGCTTGGAAGTGAATTGACTAATATATATATATATATATATATATATATATATATATATATATATATAATCATTTATTTAAATATTATAACATAAATATGTTATAAAATCACTACAAAAATGTGTCGAAACGAAATGGCTATTTTTGTAGTGATTTTTTTAACATATTTATGTTATAATAGTTAAATAAATGATTATATCTGCTCTACACTGTATATAGCACTCTTTAAAGAATAATAATTGTTGGTTATTGGAATTTACTCCGTATATACCAATCCCACACTTGTATATATATATATATATATATATATATATATATATATATATATATATATATATATATATATAGAGAGAGAGAGAGAGAGAGAGAGAGAGAGAGAGAGGGAGAGAGAGAGATATTGTTCCTAAATGTATCATGTCGAACTTCTTCACTTCTTCTTCTTCTTCTTCTTCTTCTTCTTCTTCTTCTTCTTATTATTATTATTATTATTATTATTATTATTATTATTATTATTATCATTGTTATTATTATTATTATTATTATTATTAATGTATTTGCATGCTAACTCCAAAAATCTAATGATACTAATGATGTTTAGTGTGGATGTACGCGTAACGGGGCTGTTCTCGATACCGAAATTGGGATTGACGTGTCGAGTTCAGATACCAGCCGTGGCTTTTGCGTTCGATGTCACACAATTATCCTGCTAATCTGCACAAATATTCACCTTATCTGCACCCCCGTCTAGGTGTTCATAGCATCGTAGACTGAGATTTCTAGCTTTGGTTAGTAATCAGTCTAGGAAGAAAGAAAGACACCGCTGAATCCAAAACCGTTTCAACATGAGACTAGCAAGCTTATTCCTTTATAAAACTTCTTGCTATTGATACCACCGAGTAAAACCTAGCGCGGTGAGACTGAGGCACTTTCCTATATAGTCTACAGCAGTGATTTGCAACCGCCGTGCAGGGACTGTGTTACTTTCGTTAAACTCGTAAAAATGCAAAACGAAAAAAAAAATGGCGGAGATTTCTTTCTGAGTTTTATTAAATACTTACATCTTTTATGATTTAAAAATTATTTTAAAATAATTTTCTCCAGGGGCATTCCCTTTTACATCAGCAAAGAGAGCTTAACAAAAATTCTTCATCACAGCGGCCGTGGGTCTCATTCACATTGAATCCGTTTCATTTGACATTCTTTTGCCAATTAGTTATTCCTATTCAACGACAAATAAACAAGTGAAATGAAAGAGAGCTTGCTAATCAAGCCTGCAGTAAAATATCGTTGTGGAGAGAGAAACGTATTTTTCTTTATTTTTCCCTCAGTAATTTCTTCAAAAGTTTATAATGTTGAATCATTTTTTGTTCAATATTTTAAAAGTAACCCGTCGAGGCTAATAATATATTTCCATATTCCAGGAGAAAGAAAAGAAATTCTTTCAGATCAATAGCCTTAAATTCAAACACTTGCGGGTAAAGCCCCGATGATAAAGTTATTAATGATGCAAATGAATTTTTAATTTGACAGCAAAGTAATTAATTCGAGAAATTCTTCATTGTAAAAAGGATAAAAACTAATGACACTCTTATTTTTCTTTCAAGGGTAGGGATTTCAAAAGAAAGTTATGGATATACGCGTGCCGTTTTTCACTCAACGAGCGAAAAATGCATTAAAGGGAGGAAATAAATTGTTTTTAAGAATCGAGGAATTAAAAAAATAATAGAGAAAAGTTGGAAAAACAGAAAATACACAAACTCCATAAAAAGAAATAAAAAGAAAGGAAAAATATCACTTTCAAACAAAGAATGTCAGAAAGTAAAAAGAGAGACTATATATATATATATATATATATATATATATATATATATATATATATATATATATATATATATATATATATATATATATATATATAACTATGAACCTAAAGAGCCAGGTAAACCTACCTAGGCTTCACCTACGTGGATCGTTATTTTTCCTTGGGTATTGGTTTGTTCATTTACAAGCCAAAACACCTAAGGTTTTTTCCAGATGAGTATAATTACTTATATGTTTTATTATATATATATATATATATATATATATATATATATATATATATATATATATATATATATATATATATATATATATTTGTGTATTTAGGCAGCAATCCTTCTTTCATGCACATTTCATTAAAAACGACTGACAAGGTGCTTTTATTTAGTTTTTTATATAATTTTTCATGCGATCTAATAATGTTTTTCTTTTCAGATGATAAATTTTATAAAAACTCTCCGAAAGATCTTTTTATCCGAGCGCTTTCGGCTATACATTTAGCCATTTTCAAGGATTATATTTCAACTGTTAGAATTAGAAATAGTTTGTTATATGGATGTTTTATAAAATGTTTCATTTTTTGTTTCAAAACACGGTCAAGATATTATGTCCATGTTCAAAGTTAATAATATTAAGTGTTGGCTTGTTTGTTTTTATTAATAAGGCTTCCATTATTTTTAGCCATTTTTTGCATGTGGATGATGCCATTATATTAGCGTTGTCGACAAGTATGTTCCGAATAGTGTCCGGTAGGTCTCCATGAATATTTAAATGAGATCTAATTGAGCTATTGTCAGAAAGGTGTAGAGTTAGTCTGCGTGTTAAACAATTTGTAGCCTGGCCTATATAATTATTTACGAATACAATTGAGGAATACAATTCCTTAATGGGCATTTGAATTCGTAAATAATATTTGCTCTATTTAATTTTGTTCTAGGAGGTGAATTGTTATTTTTAACTATAAGGTTAGAAGTTTAAAATTTTTTATAATAAATAATTAATCTAATTTTTTTGCTCTTGTCAACTGATGTTATGCATTTTTTAATATTTTTTATAATGTTATTAATTCTGCATTATGACTGAGTAAAATTAAAAATAAGTTATTCCAAAATTTGCTTGAAGATGAAACAGAACTAATGCTTTCAATTTAATTATATAATTAACTTTGAAGTTTTTAACTTTGGTTTTTGAAACAGGGTAATTCCTGTGTAGCGAAGAAAACATATTTTAGATCGGTTAACTTCTAATATTTATGCTCTGTAAATTTATATTGAGCACTGTTTTGCAAAAATAAAAATATCAATAAGAACACCGGATTATATATCTTACTGTTCTTTATTTTTAACATATATATATATATATATATATATATATATATATATATATATATATATATATATATATATATATATATGTATGTGTGTGTGTGTTTGTGTGTGTGTGTGTGGGTGTGTGTGTGTAAACCTAAAAACAACCATAGTAATATCTGCAAACTTTGTCAACAAGAAAAGTTATTTATAATAACATTTCCAGACTAAATAAAGATTTTGAATGGGCGATCGGAAATTATGATCCGTTGCATACACACTAATAAGTTGTTTTTGAGTTCATATGCACGGGGATGAAATTAAGGTATGTACATTTCATTTAACCGCAACAGATATATTTTCAATACCCTTACTTTTCTCCTCCTCCTCATCCTCCACTTCTATCACATGTTGTGCACTTATTTATTTATTTTTAAATATTTATTATAGCGTTCATTAATTTTTTTCAAAATAAAGCGTTAGGAAATCAAATCAAATTACCAAAAGGTTGAAACCAAGGTAGCGCAATCGGCTGCATATGACATATATATATATATATATATATATATATATATATATATATATATATATATATATATATATATGGCATAGAGGTAAAATCTTCGACTGACACCAAATCACTCGGGTTTCTATCACTGCTTGATGCAATCGGATGACTAACTACACTGATGAGCTGTGAAACAGCGAAACCGTCTGTCTGTGGATGACAATATATATATATATATATATATATATATATATATATATATATATATATATATATATATATATATATAAGGAAGAGGTTAGAGTGGTTCCAACGAGAGAAAAGTGTGTATATTAAAAAGAAGAGAGGTACCGCAAACGTTTTTGGTTGTAATGTGGATTTTTTAAAAAAAATATTATCCTTTATTTTTTATAATTCTACAACACGTGTTTCTGGTCTCGCGACCGTCTTCAGGTAAAGGGTAGAGATTTCCACATATTAATAAAAATAATTAATTTTTCCTTTATGTTTTTCAATGTTAAATATTCTCGATATGACACATTCTCTATTTTTGTTTTAGTAATCCGAATGTCTTTCTTGAAATGGTAGTATATATATATATATATATATATATATATATATATATATATATATATATATTCTATTCGAGGAGAAAAGGGAATTTGTCAACTGTGACTATTAATGAGGCTGATGCAAGACTCTTCGTGTTGACGAATCGAGTTCTCCGGCCACTGGCTTGTTTGTCTAAAAATAAATGTCTAAATTCACCTTCATCACTACCGTGCGCCATTGGTTTTGGGGTCAATTCATCGACTGATACCAAATCGGTCAGGTTGGGGCAATCGGATATCTAGTCACATTGAGACGCTGTGAAACAGAGAAACAGGCTGTCTGTGGATGACTATACATATATGATAACATTTTTACTCTCCATTAGCATCTAACCTCCACATGACTGACTCATTGCGCCTTCCCGGACTAACTTTTCCGCTGACATGGTGATTTTCAAAGCGTAGCTAAGGTGCGACACAAGGCCGAAAGTGTGAGGTACCCAGTGGGGATAGAACTCACTACTCAGTCGTAATTGTTCTCGCGAGACAAGCTTGCTCAACATTATATGACTTCGAGGTGCCGTTTTCCACTGACATGAAATGGAAAGATTATATTGAAACAATTGCTAGGTTTGCTGCTAGGAAAGTTTGTTCACTGTGTAGTTCTAGACAATTTCTCCAAAATGTCCTTCTCAGATATTTATAAGTCTACCATTTATCCTTGCTCTGAATATTGCAGCCACATCTGGTCTGATGTTCCTACTATATATTTAGAGATACTTGATAAAATCCAAAGAAGAATCTGCAATGTTATTGGTCATGACCTGGCATCTCGGCTTCAGTCACTTTCCCAATACCGTAAATTATCTTCCTGTGCCTTTTCTATAAATACTTTCATTGTTCTGATGTACTTTCCTCTTTGGTACCGAGAACTTATCACTTTACGCGCCTTACTAGATTGGGGCCAGGTCTCATCATTTGACAGTTGAAATGCCTAGATGTAACCGTAAGTTCTATGCTAACACTTTCTTCTCTCGCACTTATCGCTTGTGGGCGTCTATTCCGGTTTATTGATTCCCAGTCAAATTTCATCGGCAAAAATTTGGATGTAATGCCAATTGTTACATTCTATCTTCTTAATTCCTGAAAACTTATTGTTCCTTCTCTGTAATAATGTTTTTTTTCTTATATTCTTTTAGACTAAGCCACGCCTTGAGTCTTAGTAGATTTATTGCCTTGTTTTGGCTGAAATTATTTAAAAAATGCAACACGATATGCATTGTATCAATTTGCCTGTTTCACAAAGCCATTATATAAAGATATAGATATATAAGTTTTACATGATATATATATATAGAGAGAGAATTAATCAACATGTGCCTTCTAAAATACGACTTGGCAAAATAGATAACATGTGTTATCTTTCCTCTACAAATATGGAATCGGCTATTGCGCAACACCTAGTAGAGAATATAGCCTGCGCCAAGTCGTATACGAAAGAGTGGTTCAAAATTTGAAGATTTTAGAATCAATCTGTATAAGATTACGGAAACCTTCTCTTTGCCGGCAGAAGGGTTTTGTGAAGTCCCTTAATTTGTTGGGGGATATTTTGTTTTAACTGTCTCTCGGTAATTATTTACACGCAATTTCCCCTTTCCTCGTTATAAGTATATATACTTATACTTTATTGATTTTAGCGTGTTTCCTCACCCTTTTCTTTTTTGCTCTTTATTTTCGTTGCTGTTCTTTTCGTTTAATTTATCAATTTTTCCAACGATTTTCTCCTGATGAAATGTTGGACGAAAGGGCCTTAGGGACTATTACAATTAATAAATTCCTTGTTTTTAAAATAGTATTATATATATATATATATATATATATATATATATATATATATATATATATATATATATATATATATATATAATGTGTTGAGACAAAGTGAAAAATGTATTAATGATGCGTTTAACCGGAGAGCTTATGCTCACTTTTGCTTCTCAGGTTAGGATGAAATAAAGGAAAAAAAAACACTGTGTGAGGAAATGCCTTGGGATCTCTGATGATAAGTGGAATCATTTTCTCTAACACTCAATAATCCCTTGCACTTTAGCGGCTTTATTGCCTTGCTTGGGTTGAAAAGATTAAAAGAATAGATATGAACAAATTGACATATATATATTTGTTTAATAATGAAAGAAACAGATATGGAATAAAATATAGATTTCACTATTGTTTGGAAATATTTCGGTTCGGAGAGGCGAAATATTTTGACGAAAATAATAATATAAAGATTGAATAATTAATAAAGTGAATTTAATTCTTACATTTGCGAAAATATGTTGAATGTGACAGTAAACATTTAAAATGAGGTAGTTTAGATTTGACGAGAGATTTTTTTTAATGTCAACCTAAGAACAAAGGAAATATACAACAGGAGGTATAGGAAAGTTTCAAAGTTATCTATTTAATTCAACACAGCAATAATTGGGTTCAGAGCGTTGACTATGTAAATGAAGAGACAAAAAGATAGAGGAAATGATTGTGAAATAGTTATTTCATTTAGTTTAATAAGATACAGACGAACTGAGTTAAAGGCATAGAAAAGGGTAGATTTATTATGTAAGTTACTATCAGGAACTTAACAAGGACAATATACAAAGACGTGTTGCTGAGATGTTCAGCATTTCGTCAACCCTGCTCCAAATAGGGTAGACGCTGTAATTCGAAAGATCCAAGCAAAGATAGTCTCTCGAGGACTTCAGTACGATGTAAACCATGTTACAAACAAGGGACATAATGATCTTCGAAAGGACATGATAATAGACGTATTGTTATGAGAGATACTACTTTTATAAAGACGTGTGGACATTGGTTAATTACGTGTAAAAAAAACCATAAACGTTAAAGCGTGAGTAGAGCTCTACTAGTTAACCTATATTTGGAGGAAAATGGGTTCATGCCTTTTGCAAGGGAACTAGAGAGATGTGAACGAAACAGTAAAAATGAGGACAGCAGACGGAGCAATTTAATTAACCTTCCATTACGTCAGGTCTTAGATAAAGACTTGGTTAAGGATTGTATCGAACAATTGCCCCCTAAGTCTTTTCCATTATTGAAACTGCTCGGCATACATTTCAAGTCGTTTATGTGTGAATTAAATCCTCAATTCTTCCTTCGAGTTTTTGGTATTAACTCTTCTCGTTTCAATGTCTCTCAGTATATAACGCTTTCTCATATTTAACAATACTTTCTTCCGTTTTACCGAGACAACGACAAATAATATCACAACTGTATAAATAATTCGTACTTTTAAATCTTATTTAATTAAAATATTTTAAAATCAGATTATCTTAAAAAAAATTTTTTTTAATATGCCACAAATATTTTTAAATCATATTCACTTGAAAATACTTTTAAATGTGGTAAAAATATTTTTTTAAATATTGAAATTTTTTATGGTTTAAAGAAAGCGGAAATATGAATAAGCACGTACGCAATCACAGAGAGGTTGAAAGCGAGAGAGAGAGAGAGAGAGAGAGAGGTGGGAAGAGAGAAGTAGAAAGAGAGAGAGGTTGAAAGAGAGAGAGGTGGAAAGAGAGAGGTGGAAAGAGAGCGAGGTGGAAAGAGAGAAGTTAAAAGACAGAGGGGAAGTGGAAAAGAGAGAGTCAGGTGGAAAGAGAGAGAGGGGGTGGAAAGAGAGAGGTGGAAAGAGAGAGGCGGAACGAGAGATAGAGGTGGAAAGAGAGAGGCGGAACGAGAGAGAGAGGTGGAAAGAGAGAGGTTGAGAGAGAGAGAGAAGTGGAAAAAAGAGAGGTGGAAAGGGGGGTGGAAAGAGAGAGAGCGAAGAGTGGTGGAAAAAGAGAGGTATAAAGAAATTTAAATCATTATGCGCCTGATGGCGAATTATTAGCGGTCGTGAAGAAGACAATTGTTCACCATATCTTATAGACTGCCGCTACATAATCACAAAGAATTTTACCAAAGGACAAAACCGACATTACTTGAAGACTTCTCAAAGTGACAAAAAATGGATAGCAGTTGTAACTAGAAAGGCAATGATTGATATGATCAAAATTCTGATTTCCACATTAACTTAATCAAAAAGTTACGAAGGAAACTTCCATCACTGCGAGAAAGAGTAGTAACTGTTAGTGGACATGAAAAATCTAGTTTCCTGTGTTGTAACCTAGGAAAGGTTACTGAATAGAATAATTAAACGAAGGTTGGTAATGAACGGTAATTCTCTCGACAAGAACAACACATATAAGACTCGCTAACGTAAAAGAAGTAGTCGACTGCTAAAAAGAGTCAAGTGAATTCTACAATGAATCTCCAACTGCAGGATATCTACTAACCGCTCGACTCGGTCAGATGTGGCAAAAGGCCGAATTTAATATGGGGTATCCGAGCCCGTAGTCACGACCAAAAATTCCCGTAGACCGCGTCTAAAATGGAGTCGGATAGCTGTCTCCCGAGTCGAGACTCTGCCCTTCGACATAGCCTCGTCTGAGGCTCCTCTCTGTCCGGAGGCTGAGAGTATGACTGGCACAGCTGGAGACGAATCTCCAACTGCATGATATTTACCAACCGCCCCACGCGGTCAAATGTGGCACATGGCCGAATTTAATATGGGGTATCCGAGCCCGTAGTCTCGGCCAAAAATTACCGCTTGACACCGTATAAAACGGGGTCGGGTAGCTGCTTCCCGAGACGAGACTCTGCCCTTCGACATAGCCTCGTCTGGGGAACATCTCTGTCTGGAGGCAGAGAGTTTGACCAGCGCAGCTGGAGACGAAACTCCAACTGCAGACCAACATACAGTATTTACTACTGTATTTATGTGAATGGGGATATACCTATTATCGTCCCTAGGTATGATACAACATCCTGGAAAAAACATTTAAGACAGTGATTTTATAAATTTCAACCGAGAGAAACGCTAAAATTTCGGTCAACAAATGCCGAATATTTCCTAAATAGAAACGATTAACATCAACATTACCCTGTTTTTGTTTTTTTTGTTTTTTTGCAGTGAGGAAAGGGTCAGAATAAACCAATGCCTTCAAGAAACGGTCGCGTGTCTTTTTACCCCCAATATTCACTCAATACGAGACCTAAAAGTCAATCAATGTATCGTGTTACTGAATGAGTTCTGTGATTTGAAACGTAAGAGGATGAAACCGGGAGTAATAGATTATAAGGAGATGGAGGATAGATAAACGATTGAACCGAGAATTGAAAAGGCTATGATTCTCGTGTTCGAAGAAGCAGTCAGGTGGGTGTCTATTCAAAAAAATTAGCAGTTTTCCGGAAGAAACTCATGTCTGTGTAGAACTTCCTCTTGTAAGCGAAATACGGACGTAATGAGTGTGAATTCCGCTGTGGACATAACAAACTGGTGGAACTAAAGAATAGAAGAAGAAAAAAGAATAGGATGCAACTGCGAGTCTGTCCGAAAAGGGTTGTAGATCTACAAGGCCACCTAAACGATTTTGAACCGACTTTCCTCGTAGCAGAACTAGCAATTGGTTCGATATAATCATCTCAAAGTGAGAATTCTGCAATTTCACCACAGGTATGGCAGCAGTAGATAGGGAATATGGCAGAATGAGTTAGGTACTCTTGGAGCGGTTCAAGGAGCTGACCATTCTCACGAGATCTTTACCGATGGAGCGAAAAACTTGTCAAATCCTTGTGATCACCCTAGTGTATGTTTTTGTCTTTCTCAACACGTACACGTTTTGACATTGTACCACATACTACCCTGCGTGTTGTTCATGATGACGGTAGTCTTTGAGTATAGAATCCAGATTTTGGCAGTGAATATTTCGAAGACAGTAGGGAAGCGTAGTTCAGGTTAGCAGTGGATATCCCGATAAAGTAGCAGAGCGCAGTTCTTCCTTCCGTTCTTTCGCCTGACAGGTTGGCACTGGATATTCGGAGAGAGTAAACAAAATGGCCGCCTTTATACACAACGGATTTAATATTTCACGTCTCCTGATTGGTTAACCTTCTATTGGGGAACTATAAAGTGATTCAAGTCATTTGGGTTTGCTCACTAGTACACAAGTATACAAAATAATCTAACACTGCGGACATATCTACACCCTTGTGCAAATTAATTGAAACAAAACAAATAATTCCGTTATAGTTTACTTCTTTTTTCACATTTTCCCAATGAAACTTGACCCAGTGCACATGTTAGTACTTCGTATGTCCATTCCGAGAAGTTGTTCCTTGCAGATTGACCAAAGATTCTCGATTGGATTTAAATCAGGAGAGATTCCGGGCCAATCTATAGTACTTGGATTTTAAGGCTTGCCAGTGTTTTCGTGTAGCGTTACAATTTTCGTAATTTTGGAGTAACTTCCGTCGCAGACAATGGCCGCAGGACAACTAATTGACAGTCGAGACAATATTATTTGGGCGGGATAAAATCTGATGTATTCAGGGATGACGCAATATTTTTCAAGGCCAAACACATTTCATCATACACGCCGAAAATAGATTCATATTACTGCACATCAATGCAAAGGACCTAATCTGAGACAAAATAGAAATCGATTAGACTCTGTCACTTCAGTGGGTGTAAATCTGACCTTATGATGAAATAAAGAAAATAAAGCGGTTGTTTCAATTAATTTGCACAAGGGTGTAAACGGGTTTTAGATGTAAAGTCTTGAACTGGTGGAACTAAAAAATAAAGCCAACCAGAACATTTGCCATGGAAATAGCTGCAGAGTAGCAATAGGTTTGTGACGTTACGTCCGTGGGAAAAGATATGTAGGGTGGAAATATCTCATGACCTACAACGATTTTGAACTCTGTCAATGCAGTGAGGTGAAGATTTTACAGCTCCAGAATAGATATGCAACAGTCAGTGCAGAAGGATTTAGGTACTTTCTGGAACAGTTCAAGGAGACGGCCTTTTATCGCTGGCATCTTAACGATGGATTGTAAAAATTCTTGAATCCGTGTACCACTCTAGGAATGGGCATTTTTTTTTGTCTTTCTCAACACATAACACGTGTTGGCCATGAAGCTAAACTGAACATATACCGAGTGCTTTAATATTGGTTTAACCACAACAGTATTTTAATAATGATCAAGAAATATGCTAACCTTTATTTTTTGCTTTGACTCTGCGAAATAATATACTTATTCTGCGAATGGGCTGTTTCCTTCGTACAAGAGAGTCTTGCGGTCAACTGAACTCCAGATATGGGATAGAAATGAAGGGAAAAGAAATGATGTAAGTGGGAATAAAAGAAAAATAATAAAACGGAGAAGCGACAAACATAGACATTATATAAAAAAAAAACAAAAAAACTAACAAAGTACCGGTTCAGTGAGAGTGATAATGACACCGTTAAGAATAAATGATCTTTGCCTCGTGTAATGTAATTCTCTTTCTGGCATCAATGTAGATATTTTTACGCGTATGTTCCTATTTAACCCCCACTACCCACTCCACGTTTCTCCAAATCGATGGATATGTTTTTTGTCTTCTTTAATTTTATATTTGGTCTTTTTTCTTCTACTTTTCCTTTCTTATCTTTCCATTCTTTCATTTCTTTAATTCACGATACATTTTCTCTTTACAAAGGTTGTATCATTCACTTTGTTCTCGGCTGACATTTTTTCATTAAATTCTACCTTTGTTATAAACACTATTTGAGAATTCTTATTCTTCTTCCTCTTCTTCTTCTTCTTCTTCTCCTTCTTCTCATTATTATTATTATTATTATTATTATTATTGCGAAACGAATCGACGATAGGGTTGGTTCGGAGATTGGAAGACGTTTTTGGTAGAGATGGAAAGAAATTGTCGTTGCTGTTAATTTTTGGAAGCCCCATCGATACAATTTAGATAAAATTGAATAAAATACATGGACAGAATTGACTCGGATTCATTCGTATGCCTCCCAAGAGTGAGCCAACAGGACATGTCAATTTGGAGAAATAGAAAGAATTACTTTGCATAGTCACTTAAAAGAGATACATAAATAGAAGAGATGATAGCAAGAGACAGCGAAGATAAATAGGGTGGATCGATATATAGATTTGAATGAAGACGAGATAGATAGATAGATAGATAGATAGATAGATAGATAGATAGAATTATAGATAATGAAGAATTTGAATATGAAGTGATTGAGATAGATAGATAGATAGATAGATAGATAATGAAGAATTTGAACATGAAGTGATTGAGATAGATAGATAGATAGATAGATAGATAGATAGATAGATAGATAATGAAGAATTTGAATATGAAGTGATTGGGTTAGATAGATAGATAGATAGATAGATAGATAGATAGATAGATAGATAGATAGATAATGAAGAATTTGAACATGAAGTGATTGAGATAGATAGATAGATAGATAGATAGATAGATAGATAGATAGATAATGAAGAATTTGAACATGAAGTGATTGAGATAGATAGATAGATAGATAGATAGATAGATAGATAGATAGATAGATAGATAGATAATGAAGAATTTGAATATGAAGTGATTGGGTTAGATAGATAGATAGATAGATAGATAGATAGATAGATAGATAATGAAGAATTTGAATATGAAGTGATTGCGATAGATAGATAGATAGATAGATAGATAGATAGATAGATAGATAGATAGATAATGGTCTGCTGAAATTAATTTGGTCCATGTTTCTGGCTTAGTTTTCATTGAATAATTACGCTGCCAGCAAACATATTTACAGGTGCGACTTAGAGATACATAAACAGAACAGTTGATAACAAGTGACAGTGAAGACAATAGATTTGAATTAATACGAGATAGATAGATAGATAGATAGATAGATAGATAGATAGATAGATAGATAGATAGATAATGAAGAATATGAATTTGAAGAAGTGACTGAGAAAGAAAGAAAATGCTCTGCTGAAATTAATTTGGCCCATGTTCCGGACTTAGTTTTCATTGAATCATTACGCTGCGAGCAGACATATTTGCAGGTGCAGCTTAAAACCACATGACAACTAACTTTGACCTATTTTCGTATAAATGTGTATGGTTATCTTAATATGACATAATGCGGAGAGTGTAACTTTGGACGGCTCGGAAAGTGGAATCGGAGTGCCAACTATAAATTCCGGACTAGTGTGAGACCTTCGCATTAATGCCCTTGAGAAAGGCACGAATCCCCCATCCCAAACACCAGCTATTTTTAAGCTAGTTAAATAGCGAATTAGACTGGAATCTCTAGCCTAGGCTTATAACCCCCTAAGAAATGCCATAATCTGTTTATTCACCACTCAGCAGTTTCTGGGTTAAATATCAGAATAAAATTGGCCCTCTAGTCTTGGATGGCAACTCGTCTGTGTGTAAAACAATCTTTTCCATCAACATGGCTGATGCTAACTTCTAAAGAGAGCAAAATCATTGTGTCTGCTTGGGCGGATTTCCCCCTGACACGAAATAGAAGGATTATACTGAATAATTTGCTAGACCCGCTTCTCGGAAAGCTGGCCCGTTGTCCCGCTCCAGATATTGTTTTTTTTTACCAGGATCTATCTGTAATAAAATATCATAAGTCTACCATTCATCAGTGTATTGTATATTGCTGCCACTTCTGGTATGGTGCTTTTGTATTTGTCAACTATTGGCAAAATCCAAAGAAAAATCTTCAAAGTTAACGGTCCTGACCTGGCATAGTTTCAGTCACTTAACATGACTTCCTTTTGACTTTTCTATAAATAAGTTTAAGGTAATTGTTTTGACGGGATTTTCTCTTTGGTGCATTGAATTCATAAATGTAAGCGCAGTTCATGATTGGCAGATAGGTCTCGTTATTATACTGATGAAATTGCTCCATGGAACTGTACGTTCTCTGCTAACAGGTTTTTATTTCTCGCACTTCTCGATTCTGGAAATCTCTTCCAGTCTCTTGTTTTTCTGTCAACTAGAATTTTGATTTTCCTCGCTTCTCAATGAAGTTTTTCTCAAATAGTTTCACTAAAAATTCATCGTGTCTCATTGGCATTATTGCCTTGTTAGGGATCAGTTATATTATCGCCTTAATTGGGATCAGTGGCATTATTACTCAGCTTAGGATGAACGGCGTTATCGCCTTTTGGGATCAATAGCACTGTCGCCTTGCATGGGATCGGTGGTATTATCGTCTTGATTGGGATCAGTGGCATTATCACTTTGCTTGCTATCAATGGCATTATTGCTTTTTGGGGATACGTGGCACTATCACACTTGCTTGGGATCAGTGGCATTATCGTTTTGCTTGGAATCAGTGGCATTATCGCCTTGCTTGGGATCAGTGGCATTATTGTCTTCATTGTGATAGGTTACATTATCGTCTTGCTTGGGATGAATGTCATTATCGCCTTCTTTGGGATGAGTGGCATTATTGTCATAAATGTGATCAGTGGCATTATCGCCTTCTTTGAGATCAGTGGAATTATTGTCTTCATTGGGATAATTTACATTATCGCCTTGCTTGGGATCAGTGTCATTATCGCCTTCTTTTGGATCAGGGGCATTATTGTCTTCATTGGGATGAGTTACATTATCGCCTTCCTTGGGATCAGTGACATTATCGCCTTGCTTGGGATCAGTGTCATTATCGCCTTATTTGGGATCAGTGACATTATTGTCTTCATTGGGATAAGTTACATTATCGCCTTGCTTGGTATCAGTGACCTTTTCGCCTTGCTTGTGATCAATGGCTTTTTCGCCTTTCTTGGGATTAGTGCCATTATTGCTTTCCTTGGGATCAGTGGCATTATTGTCTTCATTGGGATAAGTTACATTATCCCCTTGCTTGGGATCAGTGGCATTATCGCCATTCATGAGATAAGTGATATTATTGTCTTCATTGGGATAAGTTACATTATCGCCTTCCTTGGGATCAGTGGCATTATCGCCTTGCTTGGGACCAGTGTCATTATCGCCTTCTTTGGGATCAGTGACATTATTGTCTTCATTGTGATAAGTTACATTATCGCCTTGCTTGGTATCAGTGACCTTTTCGTCTTGCTTGGGATCAGTGGCTTTTCGCCTTGTTTGGGATCAGTGCCATTATTGCTTTCCTTGGGATCAGTGGCATTATTGTCTTCATTGGGATAAGTTACATTATCGCGTTGCTTGGGATCTGTGGCATTATCGCGTTTCTTGGGATCAGTGGCTTTTTCGCCTTGCTTGGGATCAGTGGATTTTTCGCCTT
>OZ038488.1:75683598-75718598 GCA_964036315.1 Acanthosepion esculentum
ATATATATATATATATATATATATATATATATATATATACAGATATATATATACAGATATATATATGTATATACATACATACATATATATATATGTATACATATATATATCTATCTATCTATCTATCTATATATATATATATATATATATATATATATATATATATATATATATATATATATATGCATACAAACTCATTCAAGGTGGCGATAAATTCACCATGCACGTACTTACAATAACAATTAAGACAAAGTAATTAACCCAGAAAATTATATTTAAAATGGTTCTGGTTAATTCTGGTTAATACCATAAAATGCTATGGTTAACAGTAGTATTAAATAATAATATAATTTAAATACGTTCTATTTGTGCCATTGAACACTATTACCCCTAAATATGGTACACCATAAAACTATATTTTATCATTATATATACATATATATATATATATATTTAATTCTTTCATTCATATATATATATAAATAAATATATATATATATATATATATAATTATTACTTTTATATATATATATATATATATATATATATATATATATATATATATATATATATATATATATGTATATAATTCTTTCTATAAATATATGTATGTATCAAAATCCATTTCGCTTTAAATATATACACATATTTTATGAGTATATCAGCGATACGATATAGATTTTAATATATTATTCCTAGGTTCATGCATACACGCTCATCGTGAATTATATGTATAAATACATGCATACATGAACCCAATATATATATATATATATATATATGTTCGAATTCCAATAGCATCCATTACAGTCACTTACGTTCTAATACTCTTGTGAATGGTGTGAATCCTCTTCTTCTCCCCCCACGTATGGGAAAATAGCAGGACAGACTGGGTTCTATAGCCTTCGATGGCAACTGGTCTAGGAGAAGGACAACTCTGAATTCAAAACCTGCGGAGGATCAATTGGTGACCTTGTGGCAATTAGTGCACCAGGGCTCTGTATTCGGCCCTTCAAAAAGTGTGGTTGGTTCTGCACAAATCCTTCACTACTATAATCAAATCTCATGTGCTGTTGTCCGGCTGTCGGTTTCCTGTGAACTGATCTGCTTGACCCTCTTAAGTTGAATTCGACGGGAGAGTCGAGTAAATATATATATATATATATATATATATATATATATATATATATATATATATATATATATGACACACCCAAAAATCCAAAATTACCTCATTTGTGTATAAATCTATTTCAACCAACGCTAAGTATGTTGGTCTTATTCAACCCTGGTGGATGGACTTTGTTCGTATCGGAATCAGCGATTTAGAATTTAACTTAGCAAACTAATAGTAATTGATAGCGACCTACCCGAATTCACGCTTCCGCCAGACAAAATAGCCTGGTCGGTGGTAAGGCGGGGACGGAAGAGAAAAAGAGAAAAGACTCAACTGATTTAAACCGGGTATCAACATTATGACCCTAAGTTGGGGTTCTATGCAGAATAAAGTGTTGAATGGGAACAAAAGGATGGCCGAATATGGACTTAATGTACAAAGTTCTTAATGATATATATAATAAATTTAGTTTCCTACTAAAAAATACTGTATTATATTTCAAAATGAGATGTATTAACAAAATTAACAATAAATCGATAATTAATATAAAAAAAGAATAAATTTAAAAAAAATTATATTATTAAGGAAAAAGTAATTTAAAGATAAAACAATGAATATAAAGATAAAATGTATTATTTATTTGTAACTTTAATTATTATGAAATCAAACTAAATATTAATATCCCCCCCAAAGAAAAAACACACACAAACATACACACAAATATATATATATATATATATATATATATATATATATATATATATATGAAATATGTTAAAACTGATTGACAAAATGTTTATTTTCATTAAACAGGGCCAAATTTTGTTTACAGTTTTAATTAAGATACCTTTAGTTAGTGACCATATTTATCTACGAATTTTAATTTGAAAATTCGCAGGATGTTTCAAACTGTATACAGTATCAGTTCGTAGTTGGAAACAGTTATATATATATATATATATATATATATATATATATATATATATATATATATATATATATATATATATATATATATATAAATTTTACAGATATATATATATATTTATATAAATGTAAATTAATAAAATAAATATAAATTAAAGCAATATTTTTTTTTATTTTTAAAAATATGTCGCTAATGTAAAAGTTTGGCATACTCATTCTTGAAAACATTATTTCTTGATGAAAATCTACATGGAAATATACGCGAATTAATTCTTCATTTTTCTTCTATATATCTTCTTTTTTTTATATGTGCTTACCAAAATTTTGGTGGCTGTTGATAGAAAAAAAATCTTTTCTCTAATATATTGGATAGACTTGATTAATTTTCTAGACGATGAAAATTGAATTGATTCTTAATTTCTGCCATCTGCGAAATAAATACATATATATTTACAGCCTTGGGACTTTTTCTTTTTAGAAGAGAAAGCAAAATAATGCCAATAACATGGGAGTGTTCAATTGTCACTGTCTTGAGAAAAAAAAAGCCTTTGTGGCCAGAAGTTAGCGAGGCTTTGTTGTTAACACTTTATTCAGAGAGTGCTAAAGGCGACAAAGGCGTTCCTGGTCCCATCGGCAGACTTAACTACAGCAACAGTGGAGGTCGAAGTATCACGGTTAATAAATATATACATTCATAAGAATATTTCAATATACGTCGTCTCCTAAACACATTCGCACGCACTCGCGAACATACAAACACACAGACAGACATACACACACACACGCACACATCCCACTCACACGCATTGGCGCGAACATATATAATATATTGTTTAATATTTACAATATTTTTGAGTGAAGCGTGATCAGCATCCTGAGACGGAGTTTGTTGATGAAAACAGATTTTACATAAAAACTAAGAATGTATAATGGATGTCTTAAGCGATCATCAGACGCAATGCCTGATGATCATTTCAGGTGTGAAAGTCACCCTCCATCCAGTTTTATTTTGAATATACATACCATATCTATCTATCTATCTATCTCTCTCAATCACTTCAAATTCAAATTCTTCATTATCTATCTATCTATCTCAATCACTTCAAATTCAAATTCTTCATTATCTATCTATCTCTCTCTCTCTCTCTCTCTCTCTCTCTCTCTCTCTCTATATATATATATATATATATATATATATATATATATATATATATATATATATATAGTCAAACCTAATGAGCCAGACACACCTACCAAGGTTTCACTTAGGCAGATCGTCAGGGTCGGCTGGCTCTGACGATCTGCCTAAGTGAAACCTTGGTAGGTGTGTCTGGCTCATTAGGTTTGACTAGGTTTGCTCTACGCTTGTATTGAGCTCTTTAGTTAGTTGTTTACTCGTATCGGGGTTTTTTCTTTGGGCCTTGAACCTGTATCTGTGCGATTATTTTCGACAGACTTTCATGTTCCTGGCTCTTTCTTTTTTTAAAACCTTCTTTTCCTTCGTGATTGATTTGGCTGTTGTTAAATCAAGAGTTCGAAGGTTTTTCGACACGAGTATAGTTACCTATATTTATATATATATATATATATATATATATATATATATATATATATATATATATATATATATATATATATATATATATATATATATATACATATATATATATATATATATATATTAACAATTATAACAAAAACATGTTATAAATCGCTACATAAATGCAAGCTGTTTTTTAAATATAATGTTGGGACACTGGAATTAACCTAACTTACATTTGGATATATATATCGTGGACTCACCCGTCGTTCATCGACACGGGCTGTTGACCCTTTTACGACGTATGAGGATCAGGCCACTCAGTTCCTAGGAGCCGACAGCCAGACAACCTTCACATATGATTTGATTATGATGGTGAAGTTTTTGTGCAGAACGGACCACACTTTTTGAAGGGACGAATACAGAGACCTGGTGCACTGTGTACCACAAGGTCCCCAAACAACCCTCCGCAGGTTTTGAATTCAGTGTTGTCCGTCTCCTAGACCAGTTGCCATCTAAAGTTATATTTCACCTTAGCTGTGAGAAGAAGATGTATTCATACCTTTTTCAAGGTTAATAGCACGTGAATGTAATGGATTCGACTGGAATTCGAACTCGGTTCTCCGATTCCTCAATCCGAGCCGTTATCCATTACGCCACTCTCTCTCTTTCCCTCTCTGTCTCTGTCTCTCTCTCTCTCTCTATATATATATATATATTTGTCATCCACAGACAGACTGTTTCGCTGTTTCACAGCTCATCAGACGTCCGGTTGCCTCGAGCTAGGATCGAAACCCGACAGAATTTGCGTCAGTCCGAACTTCTCCCGCTAAGCCGTCAGCGTACGGTACGGAATGAAGGTGAATTTTAGCGTGTTTATTTTTAGATTCGGATAAACACACAGTGACTGAGAGTGACTCAATTGTGTCGAACGATATATACATTTTTATATAACAGGAACAATATATGGAAAATCTATGACTGGAAATTCTTTTCGTTGAAGCATCTCGACATTTAGGACTTGATCGGACTAAAGTCTTGTTTAGGTTGATGTGATTAGACATGTGCATGAAGGAGAGAAGACGCTGCAATGATATATATATATATATATATATATATATATATATATATATATATATATATATATATATATATATATATATATATATACATACATACATACATATCACTTCACACGACATTCTTTCTTTTGAACAGTATGACTTCTGTTTCTCCAAGTCTACTGCTGATGTCTCAACATCTATTACTGAATTTGTCTGTCAGGCTTTAACACAGATTTTCTATTACATTTCTCGGATATTCAGAAATGCTGTTATTATAAACAGAGGATTTACTTAAATATTTATATCTATAAAAATAATGTATGAACAGAAAACATCTATTGATATACATGTATGTATATAATACAAATATAGTTTTAATGTATGATATATATTTATGGAATAAAGTGTTCAATATCAGAGATAAAGCGTCTTTAAATGTAAAAGTGGACGCTCAATCAGCACTAAGCAATCTTCAGGACTGAAACTGGACAATGGACTAGTGGACTGAAGTGTTGGTTTGTGAATTTGGGGTCCTAGTCATTGTGAGTGCCATCCCTGGGTTGGACAGTGTGTACTTACTGAAAAGTACTAAATAAAGAACAAGTCGATATCCTTAGACATAAGCAGTAGAATGAGAACAGTATACACACGTAGATTAAACAAAGGGTTCAGTTCACGATTCCCTCTAGGTTAAACAGGTCAATGTACACCTGAGGAAGACCGGAGGACACAACGGCCGAAACGTTATGATAAAAACAACAAAGATGAGGACAATAGTCCGAATGTAAAAAGTGTTAATAATAACTCCTCATCCCAGAAATACAGACAGAAAAAAAGAGTACATTTTTATTAAATGTGTTTGTTTTGTTTTGTTTTACTGCATATCAACCTCAAAGGGTCATTTAATGCCGATGGCTTTTTTTTTATTGCTTTATTAGAAAACCATTTCTGTTTCTCCTTTTTTCTTTTTTTCTTTTTTCTTTTTTCCCTTTAAACGTATAACTAAAGTTATTAAATGTGAAATTTTGATAAAATTATGACTTATTTAGGCGAATCTGTGTGTGCGTGCGCGTGGGTGTTGGTGTGTTTATCCTACTCTTTTTGGACCAAAATGAATATTGTGTGGTGGACACAGACGGATATTTCAAGACTTGTTCGAAGGCAAATAACCGGGCTTTTGTTGTCGGTGTGCATTCGTGCAACGATTGGTATTTTTCTGTTAAGTCCGTCCGGAGCGTCCAGATCTTCACACTTTTCGAACAGGAGATTCCCGCGGAAATTAAGTCCATATATGAGGAATGCAACAACTAAGCAATCGACAAAGACTGACCTTGATTTCATTTTCATATTGAAGGAGATTTGGGCTTTGTGAATATTAGATGATTACTGTCAGAAACGCCGTTGGCTGGCCAATTCGTGCCAATACTCTTTCGACAAAACCGAAGAATCTTCTTTTTCTTTTTTTTTCTTTTTTTTCTTTCTTTTCTTTCCCCCATTTTTTGTTTATTTCATTTTAGGTAATAAAAATCAATCTTTTTGATCAGTTCTTATTCTTTCTTTGATTTTTTTTTCTTAATTGTACCTTAGTTTTCATTAATTTTTCTAAGTTCTCTTTCTCGATTTTTTCTTCCTTAATTTTTTTAATTTTTATTTTTTTTAACTTTCAACAGATTTTATTTTCTGTTTTTTCCCTAATTTTAATATTTTTCCCTTATTGGTATTTTTCTTTCTTCTCATATCCCTTCAGACGGGGAACTTCAACGTGATGAAATAGTAAGCATGTCTCGCTAGATCAATTACAACTGAGCAGAGAGTTCAATCCTCACTATGGTGCTCCATGCTTTCGGCCTTGTGCCACATCTATGCTACGCTTAGAGAATTGCTTATGGGCACTTCGACGTGGTGTAATAGTAAATTTGTTTCACTGGATCAATTACGACGTAATATTAAGTTCTATTCTCACTGCGAGCTACAAACTTTCGGCTTTGTGTCAACATCTAAGCTACGATTAGAAAGCCACCATCAAAGCGTTATTCGTTTCACTTGCTAGTTTGTTTTTTTTTCTTCTATTCTTATGTCATCATTATCGGCGTGTTTCCTGTTAATTTTTAAACGCTTTATCAGAATGTTTTTCACTTTCTTATCCGTACGTTCTTTCTTTCTTTCTTTCTTCCTTTCTTTCTTCTAATCTTTTGCATTCTTTCTTTTCTGGCTTATGGTCATATCCCTTCGGAACACCGGTTATCGTACGATCACCGAAGTTAAACTACGTGAAACCTGGTCAGTACCTAGATGGGTGACCGAGAATATCAAATGCTGTAAGCTTGTAGCGATTTTCCAAGTGCAGCTTAGATGTTGCACACAGCCGAAAGTATGGGACACCCAGTGAGGATCGAACTTACTACCCAGTCGCAATATACTAGCGAGATAAGCTAGCTAACCATTATACCGCCTCGAGGTGCCCCAGGTACTGTAAGTTTGTATGTACGAATGATGTAATGCATCACGACACGGATTTGTTTGAGAGTCGAGTTCTAATTCCAGTCGAGTTAGTTATGATCACTAACGCGCAAATACCCTTGAGGAAGTTGTGAATCTATCTCTTCTTCCCTCAGCTATGGATTAATTAGTAGGGCATGTATCAGTAAAACCAAAAAAAAACATTTCACTCTAAAATTATTTTCTGTCTTTAAATAACCTGCAAAAGAGTTATAAGCAGTAAAATACGAATGTATCAAATTTTCGTTTTCATACTTTTTCAATTCTTTCTTTCTTGCTTTCTTTCTTTTTCATTTCTCTTTTGTCTTTCTTCTAATCTTTTGCATTCTTTCTTTCTTTCTTGTAATGCTTCGCTTTCATTCTTTTTCATTGTTTATTCTATTTCTTTCTTTCTTTCTCATTTCTATTATTTTCCTTTTTTCATTCTTTCTTTCATTTTTCCTTCCTTTTAGTATTTTTTGCTGTCAGTAAACTGTAATTTTTCTTTCGTTTTAAATTTCTTTCTTTCTATTATTTCCTTTCTTTCTCGTTTCGACTGCTTTTCTTTCTTTATTGTTCTTTTTTTCTTTCCTTTACTTTTCTTCCAATCTCTTTGTTTCGTTCTTTCTTGTAAACCGTCGATTTTTTAAATTTTCCTTCCTTTTCCCCTTCTTTTCCTTTCTTTCTTTCTTTCTTTCTTTACTTATTTATTTATTTATTTCCTTCCTTCATTCTTTCTCTCTTTTTCCTTTCTTTCTTTCTTTCTTTCTTTCTTTCCCTTTTTTCTTCTTTTCTTTCCTTCTTTCTTTCTTTATTTCCTTCTTTCTTTCTTTCTTTCTTTCATTCATACTTTATTTATTTCTTACCTTCATTCTTTCTCTTTTTTCTTTCTTTCATTCATTCATTCTTTCTTTCTTTCTCTTTTTTCTTTCATGTTCTATTCGTTTTGCTTCTTTTTGGTTTATTTTTTGTTTAATTTTTATTTGGTTTTGTCTTCTTTTAATCTTGTTTAACCTTTTTACTCCTTTCTTTCTTAATAATTTTTCCTCTCTTTTTCTAATTCCCATATGTAAAGTATTTCTCTGTCTGGAATATATATGACTTCATTCAGTCATTTATTCGTTCCCGTTTCTTTTACAGTCAATCTTTTCCTTCTATTTTATATCAACTTCTACTTACCAAGCCTTGCTTAAACTATTGTTCTTCATATTTATTTCATATTTCAAACGATTCCCTTTTACGGATTGGTCCCTATCTTTGCTTTCCATCACACTCCCAGCTTTTCTCCCTTGTAACATTTGTTTCCTTTACAGAGCTTGCTTAACGATTAAATTAATTTTTCTAACTTAATTATCTATATAATATTAGAACCTTTGCGTACTTCGAGCTGGCGTAATAGTTAGCAAGGTTGTCTCACAAAATCAGTTTACGACTGAATAGTGAGTTCGACCCTCACTGGTACCTTATACTTTCGTCTAAGCTACACTTGGAAAATCGCTATAATACTAAATGTCTGTAAATTGTGTGTACGTCGGTCAGCGGGCGCATACTGAGTTAAATCTCTTTCCCTCTAATTTGCTCTATTTCCATTTCTCTGTCTCCGAAAGTTTATTTTGCACGGAACCGTCATATAGCCTGATCTTGCTAAGCAGACGCATCCATTGTAGCTAAATGGTATTGCATTTCAGGCTACATGACGGTTCCGTGTAGGATATAGGTTCGATTTCTGTCGGAGGACTCATATTTTCTATGAAATTTCTCGGGCATTCAAGTCGGTAAATGTTGTTAATATTGTTTATTATGAACAAAGCATTTACTTAAATATTTGTATATATAAATATAACGTATAAACAGAATATATATATATATATATATATATATATATATATATATATATATATATATATATATATATATATATATGAAATCCAATATATATATATATATGGGAAAGTAGGTTTTCCTTGGACGAATAAATGTAAATACATTTACTAAAAGGTTTACTAAATGTATTTGCATTAATATGTTCACACAAAAACTACTTTCCATGGACGAAATGATCATCTGTATGAGGTAAATTGTTTGGATCTCATTAATTATAATTAATTTATATGCTCTATAATAATAATTTTACTGAGCTCTCTTTTGTGGATCAGTTTTAATATTTCATAATAATAGGATCTACTTGGATTACTTACCCATGGGTTTTATATTTATAAGTTTGTGTCCTTTATTAATAACACATTTCAAAACACATATTTCGATACGCATTACATTTTTTTGTTTCAGATGCTATCTGAATTTTACCAAAAAACATAATAATTTCCATGCCTGAGGATGACTGAATATACAGTCGAAAGTACTTGCGTATTTAAGAAAGACCTTATACAGCTTATTATTTTAAATAACAACAATCATAAGGTTCATCGAGTGATTAGTAGATTAATGCATCTTTAAAATTTGTTAGCGAAGGTATTTCGCCATTTTATATCATTAACTTTACTGATTTTCTTTTTGTATGAATGATTCATTGCAATATATATATATATATATATATATATATGAAGAAATATAGTCTTAAAGTGTGCTATATTTATAGGATAAAGTTCTCAATATCAGAGATAGAGCATGTGTAAATATAAAAGGGAACATAGAAGTCAACACTTAGAGGCGACAGTCTGTTTCATGCTAGATGCAATCGTCAGATTTGCCTGAAAAATAAAAAATAAAAAAATAGGAAAGAACACGTTAGGTAAATAAGCCGCTGTTCCTTAGTATTTTTGCTTTTGTTTTCAAAAAGACAGTGCTCCATACAGAAGTAGAGCTTATATTATAATATTTTTTGTTTTAAACATATGATTCCTTCGCTACATAAGAGTTCTCATGTTTCAAAAGCGAGAGCCGAGACCCCTAATATAATTTTTGAAATTATGTTGAGTTAAGGTGTCTGGTCACGCTTCCTCGTCAAGCGAGAATTTGGGAATAAGCTATCTTTTGGATAGCGCGTGTTTATAAGTGTGGTCTCTTGGAACATTAGTTGTTATGGAAACGGCTAGTGTCGGCCATGGTGGTCAAAGAGCTAAGAATTAATTTTTATCTACAGACCAGTCCCCTTCGAAAAATTTATGTCAAGGTACATTGGGAGGTCTATTTCAAGACTGATAGTAGGACGCCTAGCACGTTAAAAGGCATTTTTATGGCTTTGCCGCAGGTCGGTAAGTATCGAGAAGGTTTTGTTTCATTATTATCTGTTTAATCTGTTTGTTTATTTGTTTATTCAAATGGCTTTTTTTTCTTCTTTTTTTCTCGAAAGGGTTTTTCTCATTAATTATTGGGCTGAGCTTTTAAGGCTTTTAAACTAAAGACTTTATTTGTTTATATATATTTATTAATTATTTAATGCGAAAATTTGTTGATGTCGGCAAAAAACCGTTAACTTATGTCTGTGGTTTAATAACTTTTCATTATTTAGAAACTTAATGATGTGCAGTTTTTCATGTAGGCATAAGGGGCATGGGTCGTCCCAGGTTTTACAAGTTCTTGTTCTATTTATTATTTTCCATTTTATTTTCCGTGTTTTGTTCGTTTCTTTTAAATGCCAGTAGTATTGTATTGTGATAGAGATGTCTGATTTCTATTTTGGATGTTGTTGAAGGAGCTTTTGTGTTGTCTCCATCTAATTTTAAATTTATTCTTTGTTGACCCAATGTCAGTGTTAGGACTCTCCATGGATGAGATAGTGCATTGGTATACCACGGATTTAGTGAGGCATCTATTTTCTAACGGGCAGTTATTAGGGTTTCTACAATCACATGATTTTTCATTATTTTTGTCTAATTGCAGTTTAGGAGTTTTATTGACACTGTTTTGGCATGCGTGTTTTTCTAGGATTTTATTATTATGCTTTTTATGATTCTTTCTAGGTTTTCAGTGCAGCTGTAACTTAACTTTAGGGTGTTTTTATTAAAGATTTCGCTCAGTTTGCTATTTGTGGGGAAGTGTTTACCAATTAAAGCTAGGAACTTATGCCCGAGTTTAGTACTGACCATTTAGTTGAACGGAGGTGTATACCATATCATCTTTCTTTTCCTATTCTTCTTACTATTAGTACTATTGTTTGTATAGCTTATGTCAGCGTTTTTGTATCTGTATTCTGAATATATATATATATATATAACCACTTTCCCATAAACACATGAAAGAATCTTCCTAATTATTAAATCTGTTCCCTGACGTAGGACCACGAAGTGTGTCGTTAATGGTCAGTCTTCAAAAGCCCATGGGTCAATGTAGGCACGACCAATTCTCTCACCAAAGTTCTACCTGCTTTCTATTTTTTATTTATTTTACTTTTATTACCGAACTACCTGATAATATTCGCAGATCATTTGCAAACATCTATGCGTAGGATACCACTGCTTATCCCCTGCAAATATCAAGATGTTCGTAGGCCCGCAGGTGATCATTTCATTGATGTTTCCCTAAGAGTTCAATGGGTACAAAACTGGTTTGTAACTACCCGCCTCTCAAAACCCAACTTAGAATCATTTTATCATCACCGATCAGATCCTAAGTTTTCTCCATTCTCGACGAATTATCGCTCTCACAATAAAGCTCCTTCCTTTGCACACCCATTGGTATTTAAGTTTTCCCTGAACCTAATTACAAACAACATCCAAACGATCCCTTGTAAAAGCTGCCAGGAAAAATAGTCTGCTTGTTATATCGCTCCAGAAGCTACACGACATCTTCTTATCTTCCTACGCTTTACATCTACAAGAGTTAGACTAAACAAAAAGGTATTTTTTTTTGCCATATCTGGACTCGGGCTTTTAAATCCTCACATTCCAGCATTGGTAGAGTTCAATTTTGTTTACGTAGCTTTGTGAAATATGTCTTGTTTTTCTACAGGGTTCTTTTCGCGCAAACCAAACGATAAAACCTTCTC
The DNA here is from genome assembly GCA_964036315.1 of Acanthosepion esculentum. Taxonomy (NCBI): domain Eukaryota; kingdom Metazoa; phylum Mollusca; class Cephalopoda; order Sepiida; family Sepiidae; genus Acanthosepion; species Acanthosepion esculentum. The sequence goes on from OZ038488.1 coordinate 75,695,673, forward strand.
GCTTCTCTGACTCTATTTCCAATGCAGACGTTAAGCTCTATTCTTCAGTTTGGCCATTCCCGACCTTTATAGATAGAAAACGTCATGATGCTTCCATAGATTCAAATCAACCTCATTTCTTTAGTGTTCCAACCGTTCTGGGTATGACGATAAACTACATCCGGCAGCAAGGTCTCTAATGGGGAAGTTTTGAGGAGCGTGGAAACACTTTTAATTGTTGTTTTTCCCAGGTCTATCCTGACACAGGTTGGTAGCACTTATTAGAATCCAGACTATGGGTAAATAGTGAACCCCAAATCTGTTGTCAAAAAATGGTTGTTTGTTTGTTTTGTTTTGTTTTGTTTTACGGTATATCAAGCTGAATGGATTATTTAATGCCGATAAGTTTTTTTTACAATAGATTCGGATGAATAGATAATACATTCTTTGTAAGGAAAATGTTTGTAAATCCGGTTTCATTTATAGGCTTTTGTAAAGAGGGATTTTGTCAAGAGTCAAATGTATTTCTGTTAATATTTGTTTTCTTTCCTAAAATGTATTGCTTGTAATTTAAAAAAAAATGTATTGCTGGTAATAACAGATTTCTCCTTCCTACCGCCCCGAGTCGGGTGGGAGATTTGAGGACAACAGCAATTAAGAGGTGGTTCCACGCTCTTCAAAAACCTCCTGTCCAGAGGCCTAACTATCCGATTTAGTTTATCTCACATCTTTCTGTAGAGCCACATTTCTGTTACCCCAAGCTCCTACTTCCTCCATGACGAGATTGTCCAGCGCTCACTGTCATATAAAAAGAAGGATATTACATAACAATTAAGTATTCTTTTCTCTGTTTCTAACGTAATTGCTCTCTTTCTTAATACTATGCTTAGGTTTTGGAAGGCATTTTTGATATTCCAATGCGCCTTCGAATTTCGTTGTTGCATTGTACGTCCACTGTTAAATCATTTCATAGATATTTCAATTGTCGCACTTGCATGCATTTGGTTTCTTTTGTTTTACAGCATATTAAGCTGAATGTGATATTTATTGCCGATAGGTTTTTTACAATAGATTCCTATGAATAAAATTAATATTCTTTGTAAGGAAACAATTTGTAGATTCGGTTTCTTTTATATACTTTTGTAAAGAGGGATTTTGTCAAGAGTCAAATGTATTTCTTGTAATATTTTTTTTTCTTTTCAAAAATGTGTTGCTTGTAATTTTTTCCAAAAATGTATTGCTGGTAGTAACAGTTTTCCCATTGCTACCACCCAGGTTAGTTGGGGATTTTTTGAGAACACCAGCAATTAAGAAGTAGTTCCACGCTCTTCAAAACCTCCTGTTCAGAGGCCTAGCTGTCGGATTTAGTTTCTCACATCTTTCTGTAGAACCACATTTCTGTTACCCCAAGTTCCTACTTCCTCTATGATGAGATTATCCAGCATTCATTGTCATATAAAAAGAACGATGTTACATAACAGTTAAGTATTCTTTTTTGCTGTTTTATTGTTCGCTTTCTTAATACTATGCTTAGGTTTTGGAAGGCATTTTTGATATTCCAATGCGACTTCGAATTTCGGTGTTGCATTGTTCGTCCTCTGTTAAATAATTTCATAGATATTTAAGTTGTTGCTTGCATGCAGATTGTTTTGTTCCTACGGTATATGAAACTGAATGTGATATTTAATAAAGATTAGATTTTTTACAATAGATTCGTATGAATAGAAAATAGATTCTTGGGAAGGAAACTGTTTTTAGATCCAGTTTCATTGATATACTTTTGTAAAGACGGTTTTTGTCGAGAGTCTGGTTTCATTGATGTATTCTTTTCAGATACACGGTTTGTAGGGAAATTGATTTTGATATTGTCATTTGCTTTATAATTTTTGGTAGAGTCCTACTATTTCGAGAAATGATATTATATCATCCACTTTTGCTTTCTCGAACAGCGCATACATACTATTTATATTATTATCATATATATATATATATATATATATATATATATATATATATATATATATTATATTTTTATCTTCAGAGGGCAGGATCACGGTTTATATTTGTTTAATAGTATATGCAGTTTTACATGCTTGGCATACTGGTTGATCTTCTTTGTTTAGTAAGTTTTTGTTTTTTGTTTAGTGGGTTATTTTCGTATGACCAATGCGTACGCGGGCCATGACCACTTTTCCTTACAAGATTTTCTGGGAGCTAACATTCATTGTAAGGATTTTGTCAAGTGTCAAATGTAATTCTGGTAATATATTTTTTTCCTTTTCAAAATTGTATTGCTTGTAATTTTTTTCAAAAGTGTATGACTTGTAATAATTTTTCAAAAATGTATTGCTGGTAATAACTATTTGCACGTAGCTGGGTGATATGAGAATAACAGCAATAAAGAGGTGGTTCGACACTCATCAAAAAACTCCTGTCCAGAGGACTTGCTGCCGGATTTAGTCATTTCCCGGGACGCCTCATTGGTGTGCGACTGTCTTACCTCTAAGCAGAGGTGCAGTCGGCGTAATCCGAGGCCCTAGCCGAATGGGTGATCCAGTCAAGAAAATATAAAAATACATTACAAAATATAACCAGTAATAAATTTTCATAGCAAATAAGTAAATAAATAAACAGTGCCAGCAATTCATTTTTGGAAAAATAAAGAAGTACTGAAGCTCACAAGAAAATAAAATTTCGGCATTAAATGACCCATAAGGTGTTGATATACCGTTAAACAAACAAACCAAATCAGTGTTTCAAATGTAAGGAAAACTTATTTTTCCCCAATAACTGTCCTTTGTTTCGCTAAACTATTCCAACATGACTTCTTCACATTAACTATCAATCGTTATCTACTTGACTTCCTAAGCCGGGTACTCTCATTTTCCGAAAGTACCCGTCTGGTTGGCTGGTTAAGCAATTCCTATCGCGGCCACCTTTTCAACATCAACAGTTTATACAGCATTCATGCACAGCGGATCTTAGTTACAGTTTCTGGGAGAGAGCACGTAATCTTTCGCGAGTGGCAGTTTGAATAATATCAGTACGCTCAAACACCTCGGTCACGATGACTTGTAACTTCTTGCGAGCACAGCCATTGACGGCTCCCGAACAATTACAAATCAATCTAGCCAATTCTACTCAGAAGGATTGGGTCAACCCGTGCTATGCTTTTCAGTTGATATCTTCCTAACAGATCTTGAGATTGCAAATCCAGGCCTGATATATATATATATATATATATATATATATATATATATATATATATATGTTGATGATTTTGTTGTTGTTGTTATTATTATTATTATTTTTATTTCCTTTGATATCTGGCGTTTACACATTTCTTTCCGGGTCCCGCCCAGGGACCTAAGGTTAGAAATGGCATCATGACACTTTCCACTGCAAAAAAAATAAATAAATAAAATAAAAAAATAATTACATAGATAAATCCCTTCATAAAGTGTGGGCTGTACTTGTCAGAACAATTTTTTGTATCTCTTTGAGGCATGGACTTCCAGGGATCCCTTCAATCAGCCTACTGGAATCTTTTCCAACTAGTCCAAGGGCTCCAACTACAACAAGGATTGTTGATGTTCCCATGTGCCACATTTTTGAGATTTCTATTTCAAGGTCCTTGTATTTTGACAAATTTCGAATATCTTCAAAGATACATTGCAGTCTGCAGGGACTGCCATATCAATAAGGAGGCACTTATTTTGTTTATGGTCTTTAATAACAATGTCTGGGCGGTTGGCTTTGATTGTTCTGTCAGTGTGTATTGTGTAGTCCCATAGAATTGTAAAAGGTCCTATCTCCATAACGGGTTCAGGGTGGTGTTCGTACCAGTTTATTATTATTATTATTATTATTATTATTATTATTATTATTAATTAATTAATTAATTAATTAATTAATTAAAGAACACTTAAAATCCCATAGGTAATCACTTTATTTCATGAGAAAAAAATTTTACCTCTGGGATTTTAAGCGTTTGATATTCTTTAATTAATAATAATTTTTGACATAGAGCTCTCCTTGGATAGAAATCCTCCTGGGAATTCAACATGGACTACTATATATATATATATATATATATATATGTGTGTGTGTGTGTGTGTGTGTGTGTGTGTGTGTGTGTGTGTGTGCGCTTGTGTGTGTGTGTGCGTGTGTGTGTGTGTGTGTGATGGATAAATTGCCATCTAAATTGCGCAAAAATGAATATAACACTGACATCTCATTTTAAGAGCTATATTTACCAAAATAACATAAAATTATTTTGAAATGCTAAAGATTAAATTTGTTCAATAAAATCGCCATTGGCTTCAACCAATGCCTCAAGACGGCTTTGTGTTCTCTTGCATTTCTTCTTGACGGCCTCCTTGTTTAAGCTGGTGAAGGCTGCCTTCAGTTCATCTTTGGTGTTAGGAGTTTTGTTGGTCTTCCGCTCAACTGCGCCCCAGACATAATAATCAAGAGGAGGGGTTGCAGCCTGTGGAGATAGGTGGACAGATGTAACGGGTGATGTGGTCACAGAAATTGTCTGACAGCAATGACTGTGTTCATCTGCTATTGTCTTGGACCAAACAAGTACAATTTTTCTGAAAAATTCATCAGAGTTAACGTGTACAGAAATACAATATGTATAAATGTAAAAGACAATAGGAAAACTGTATTATTAGCCGAAGCGTTTTGTCCAAAGAGGACATTTTCAAGGAAAAAACGAAATGAATTTATTAAAAACAAAGTAACTATTACCAACAACCAAAATGTCATTAGCAACTAGAACAACAGAATATATATATATATATATATATATATATATATATATATATATATATATATATATATATATATATATATGTATATATATATATATATATATATATATATGAAGAAATATAGTTTTACGGTGTGCTATATTGACGGGATAAAGTGCTCAATATCAGAGATATAACGTATGTAAATATAAATATAAAAATGAACATTGAAGTCAACACTCAGAGGCGACAGGCTGTTTCATGCTAGATGTAATCGTCAGGCCTCTGACGATTGTGACTAGCATTAAACATCCTGTGCTGAATTCAATATTTACTTTTATATATATATATATATATATATATATATATACATACACACACACACACACACACACACACACACACACATATATATATATATATATATATATATATATATGCGTGTGTGGGGCGAGTTTTTGTGTGCATCTTTGTGTGGTTGAATTTGTATGTGTGTGAATTTGTGTGTGCACAAATCTACGTATACATATATCTATGTATCTCTATCTATCTATCTATCTATCTATCTATCTATCTATCTATCTATCTATATATATATATATATATATATATATATATATATCTTTGTGCGTGTATGTGTCTACATTTGAGCGTGCATCTTTGTGTGTATGCGCGTTTGTTTATCTCAATCCATACTTTTCAGTCAATTTATCAATGACCATAATCTTGTCTTTCTCTTCACCTATCCTCTCTCCTTTTTCACTCTTTTTGCAAATTTACCCATTTATCATTTCTTTTGCTAATCATGTTTTGCTTCTTCCTATTACAATTTGGTCCTTCCTCTGAAAAGTTCCATTTTCATTCACTTTCTACCCCTTTTTTTTCAGTCCCTCATGTCATTGTGCCTTCAGCCTCTATATTCACCTCCGTCATCATCCTCCATCTCCTCCTCGTAACATTTCTTCTTCGTCTTTTTCTGTTTTTTGACTGAAATTCCAGGCTGGCTAGAGGAAGTGGAGAAAGCGTTGTACAGAAAACTCAAGTCAATATATCTTCAGATTTTGATCTTTGTAAAAATATGGCCGACACTTCCTCAATATAACTAACTCGGATATTACTCGCCTTTAATATAGTCCCAGTTTTTCATCCTTTTCTTCTGTGACATTTTTTTTTTTACATGCGAATCCATCATTTCTTACAAAGAGACCTATTCTCAAAGTCCTCCCACTTTTTTTCCCACGCTTTTTCGATTTATTTACCAAGAGATTGGTGATGAAAAAAGGCGAGAAAATATTTTAAAATGATATTAAGGAATAAAGCTGTGAGTTTTTTAATATCAATAAGTTGAGCGATAAATAAAAGAAAGAATAAATAAGTTGATTTCTTTTCGATTGAGTTGTTCTGAAAATGCACACACATACACACACACATTTGTATATATATATATATATATATATATATATATATATATATGTATGTATGTATGTATGTATATATATATATATATATATATATATATATATATATATATATATATATATATATATATATATATCATGTGTGCGTGAGGAGGTTGTCGTGAGTCTTCGTATGCATGTGGATATATAGTTATATTGGTTGAAGTTAGGTGAGGTGAATATCGGGACATTGTAGACCTTTATTACGATTGGCATTCCGCCATAATAGTGGGCCAACCAGCAAGGATCGAACTAACAAGAAGTGGTTGTATGTGTGTTTGCGTTTGCGTGTATGTGTTTATGGGTGAGTGTGTTTAGGTGTTTGTGCGTGTTTGCGTGTGTGTGTTTGTGCGTGTGTTTCTGTGTTTGTGAGTGTGTGTATCTGTGTGCGAGAAGAGAGAGAAAAAGAGTAAGAGAGCAAGACTAAAGTGCTAACGGTGGCTCTACGGGAAAAAAAAATTGCTGAATATTTATCCGGCTTTCTGAAGAATGTGTGGCGTTTTTAAGATCGGAGCATTTTTAAGATAACTTTCTCAGAAGGAAAGATAGGAACAAAGATATGAATAGATAGATAGATAAATAGATAGATAGATAGATAGATAGATATGAACAGATTAAGATACACATAGATAGATAGATAAATAGATAGATAGATATGAACAGATTAAGATACACATAGATAGATCTATAGATAGATAGATCGATATGAACAGATTAAGATACACATAGATAGATAGATAGATAGATAGATAGATAGATAGATACGAACAGATTAAAACACACACACACATAGATAGATAGATAGATAGATAGATAGATAGATAGATAGATAGATAGATAGATATGGCCCGAATGAAAGAGATATATACAAAATGATACATATGAAATGATCAATGTTGATTAGAAAGTTAGAAGTCTGAAGCTAGATCCACTAACGAAGAATGCGATAGAAGAAACTATTAGCATAGAACTTACGGATACTTGTAGCAATTGCAACTGTAATATGCTGAGACCAACCTGTCAATCTAGTACCGCGTTTAATTCGAGGTACCAAAGAGGAAAGCTCATTCGAATCATTACCATGAAAATTCTTATAGAAAAGGCGCAGGGAAGTCGCATTACAGTAGTGGGAAAATGACTAAAAGCTAGATGCTATGTCAGACCAGGTAATATTGCAGACTATTTTTTACATTTTATCAAGAATCTCTAAATACAGTGCCGAGAGAACCAGACCAGATATTTAAGCAATATTCAATGTATGGACGAATAGCATTATAAATATGTAAGACAGATTCTGACAAGGAAGATTGTCTAGCACGATCGAGTGAACAATCTTTTAGCAGTAAAAAAACAAAAAGATCCAATAACATCGTTTCGCTTTATGGCAATTCTTATTTTGCCTTTCTACTCATTTTTTTAAAACTTTACACGTTTTCTTCCTTTTTCTATGTTGATTAGTTTTTTTTTCCTTTCGTTTTCTTTAGATATCCAATAATTCAAAATAAGGACTCTTTTTCAAAACGTCCGCTCCAGTCACATCTAGGATGTTTCGCTCGATAACAAGTGGTAACAACTCCCTTAAAATCCTATACACTCTTCAGATCCTGCTAAAGCACACGGTTTTATCAATCATGTATCGAAAGATACATGATCGCCTACGCGTGTATGACGTAAGGCACATAACTGAATCTGGTTTGAAACAATTATTACTTGCTTTTAACCCGAGATATGTCTGATGTGAAAATTCCTAAAATATAATAGACACTGAAAAAAGTATTTTACAAAATGTTAAGCGTCATCAAACGCACCCACATTCGAACACACAAACATAAAAGACAAGCTGTATGCATGAAAAAATAAAAAAAAATGTTCATGTAGCTGCCTCAAAAACCACAGATTGTTAGAATCTTTCTTGATCGTAAGACTGAGAAATTGGAGAATTGTCGAAGAATAAGATTTGGCATTGAACAAAAAGATTAAAGAGCGGTTTCTTATTTTGTCGTATGATTTATTTCCAATTGATAGACATCGAAGCCAATCGAGAAAGAGAAAGCCCCAGAGAAACAACCACAATGAAAACAAACAAAATATACGACACTACAGCGAGATTTGAGCCAAGGAAGTTTGTAAAGAATGAACTGGAAAGGGTGGAGAGTGATGTTGAGAAAGTAAAGAAAAGAACAGGAAATCGGAGAAAAAAAGGCGGGAAATAAACACGAAATGGAAGAGAAAGCAAGAAAACCGTAATGGCGACCAATGTTCATTTATATTATGTATGAATGCGGAATTTACTCAAACCGAACCTCATTTTCGTTTATGTCACAGACGCACAATGCTTGCAGATCTGAATAATGTCGGTTCAGCGGGCCGAGATTATTTATTTAGCTTTATTCTTTTGGTTTTATTTTGTTTCGTATATTGGCTGTGATGTGGCGGCTCTGGTTAATAAATCAGTCGACATGGTTTAGTCAGTCCGGAATAAATACAGTCAACGGTTAACATAATGTGCGTATGAATTCGCCATCGAAATAAGATTTATAACCCTGGTCCTCTTTTCAGAATTTCACCGGATGAGTAAACACATCCCATTTCACACGTACTTTAGAAAAATAGAGAGAAAAAGACGGGGTAATGAAGAACAAGTTCTAAAAAAACAAAAATAACCTCAATTTTTGTGAAAAAAAATAAAAATAAAATGTCTATTTATTTTTTTTTTTTTTCGCGGAGACGGGTTTACTTTAAACATGCACGCAAAGATACAATGTAAAATGTAGATATGGGAATATCTCGAATAACATAGGAATGACAAAAGCAAAAACAACAAAATAAATTAAGAATTAAAGCAATATTCTAAGAAATGTTTAGAGAATATTTATGCCAAAGATGGTCCTGTGTCTCTGCTATTTACCTTGAGCTCCTTGATAAAATCCAAAGAATAATCAGCAATATTTTCGGTCCTGATCTGACGGCTCGGCTTTGGTTTCTTTCCCACCGCGCTAAGGTTGCCTCCCTGTGTCCTTTCTATAAATAATTTCATCGTAATTGTTCGGATGAGCTCTTATCTATGGTTCCCCATACTCATTGGGTCTACATTTTAGAATTGTTGTTTTATTCCCCTCCCGCCTCACAGACAACGAATTGTAAATATGGGGACTAGTTAGTATTTTCATAGAGACAGTGAGGTATTATGGTGGATGTAGTAAGAAAGGTACGTATGAATGTGTTTTGGTGTAAGGAATATTTTTCGTACGATTGGGTCAGTGTTTCCGGCTAGCTAAGTTATAGTTAAGACAGATGACGACCGTCCTTTCCCCAGTCCCCCCCCCTTCTGCCTTGTGTCACATTTCTGTATATTTAACAGAATAAATATCGCTCTTATCTATGGTTCCCCCTCCCCTCCCTCGTTAGGTGGTCAGTGATATTAGTTCGCTGTTGGATGCGGGGCGCCTTTCGTTTCGCGTGAGTGTTTTCGTATTTGTTGCTTGGTTTGAATGAGTGCGTGTCAGTGTGAGTGATTAGGATGAATGAATGTTTTATATTATTATAGACCGGCATTGTTGTCTGCCAGAGAACTGATATTTCTGCTACATTTAGTGATGGGGGGGGGGTTATTACTAATATTATTTTCTTTAGTTTTTGTAAACAATTTTGTTTTCATATTGTAAATACTCATTGGGGCTAGTTTTTAGAATTGTCGTTTTATTCCCTTCCAACCCACAGACAATGAATTGTACATATGGGGACTAGTTAGTATTTCCATAGAGACAGTGAGGTATAATGGTGGATGTAGTAAGAAAGGTACGTAAGAATGTGTTGTTTTGGTGTAAGGAATATTGTTTGTATGATTGGGTCAGTGTTTGTGGCTATTTAAGTTATCGTTAAGACAGAAGAAGACCGCCCTTTCCCCAATCCACCCTTTTGGCCTTGTGCCACATTTCTGTGTACATAACAGAATAAATATTGCTCTTATCTATGGTACCTAGAATTTTTCGATTTAAGCAAAATACAAGACTGGCGTTGAGATCTCATCAGTTTACAGTTGAGCTGCCTACGTGTAGCCGTAAGTTCTATGCTGACAGATTCTTTACTCGCACTTCTCGCTTGTGGAACTCCCTTCCGGCTCCGTGCGTTCCAGCCAACTTTAATCTGCAAAGAATTTAAATGCAATGTCAATCGCTATCTAATGTCCTCATGATTACTTTTCTCTTGCCGCGCATTATCAAAGTTCATGTTACTAATTCTTCCACGCGCAGTGACTCCCTGTGTCTTAGTAGCTTTACTGCTTTGCATGGGGTGAAATGGATTAAAAATAAAGAAAAAAGTATTTTCATTAATTTTATTTGGCCAGGACTTTTCTTGAAATCTGATCTACCAGACAACATCAAGGGGAGATACTTTCGCTCCAATGTAGAGGCGGTTTTAATGTATGGTGCCACAGCTTGTACATTAACTAAAACCCTAGAGTGTCTAAGCTTTATGGAACCTACATTTGGATGCTGAGAGCTATACTTAACATTAAGAGACAACATCCAACTAAATCCCAGCTCTCTGAATGATATCCATATTTATACAACCTTACGTAAACGCAGAATGCGCTTTGCAGAACTTTACTTGTAAGCAAAACAAGAACTTCTGATTGATCTATTGCTCTGGAAATCTCGCCATGGCGCAAGACAGTTTCGTCAACCAGCAATCACCGACATTGACCAAGAATTAAAAAAAAAATAATAGTTTTTAATTTGACTAGTCTTTCTTTTAGCTTTAGTATTTTCCACGTTTTTTGTTTATCAATTCATCCCAAGCAAGACTATAATCCTACTAAGACGCAAGCGGTTACTGGGAGTAAAAAGAGAATGAGAAGACTTCAAAAGGATCCGGAAGCCTAATCCTAAAAGAAAACAAGGGATAAACATGTACTCCTGTTCAAAAGACCGGATAGGAGTGTGAAGCGGACAATAGGTGAAGCTATCTACTCCTGCACGAAAGAGTAGTCATATAATAGTCTTACTTTAAACCTTGTGGATTGGCGCTACAGAATCGCAAACAAAGAACTCTACCAAATAACAGAAACCACATCACTTGAGGATCTTCAATAGCAGCAAAAACTAAAATGCATAAGAAAAATATTTTATAAATTTCAACCGGCAGTAGCGATGGCTGCTTGGTCAGTGAATGCCAAATGCTTCCAAAGAAAGAAACGGCTACCATTACCAGGGACGTTTTGCTTAACAAATCCATTGGACAATGATCTTGTATCATTTCATCTGTTTTGTTAACTTCCTTTTAGCAGACAACAATCGTGATATCGTCCGAATGTAAAAGGATCCTATTTTAAACAACATCAACAATTAAAAGGGATATCGAATGTCACTTGAAGAGAAAGAAATGACATTATCAAAATGTTGACGTTCCACAGTACTTCAAACAAAAGTTTAGGAAGGAAACGTCTCGTCATCAGTGGAAAAGGCGATAACAGCTACTGAACTTGAGAAACCTATTTTCCTGAAAAAATTGTTTTATTAGAAAGATTTTAGAAATTTCAACCGGTAATAGATGCTCGATCAATAAATACCGAAGGTTTCCTTATAAGGAGACGGCTAATATTGCCATTACTATTTTTTTACAAATTTTTTTACTATTTTTATACTATCTTTTTACTATCTTTTTTACTAATTTTTTATACTATTTTTGTACTATCTTTTTTACTTTTTTTACCATTTTTTGTACTATTTTTTGTACTGTTTTTACTATTTTTTATGTTCTTTGTACTATATTTTTTACTATTTTTTCACTATTTTTTATTTTACTATTTTTTACTATCTTTTTTTAATAAAATTTACTATTTTTTGTAAAATGTTTTTATATACTATTTTTTACGATTTTTTGTACTATTTGTTTTTACTATTTTTTATGATTTTTGGTACTATATTTGTACTCTTTTTGTACTACATTTTACAATTTTTTTACTATTTTTCTACTATCGTTTGTACTATCTTTTCTTACTATTTTTTTACTATTTTTTTACTATTTTTTACTATCTTTTCTTACTTTTTTTACTATTTTTAGCACTATTTTTAGCACTATTTTTTAAAACATTTTTAACTATTTTTATATTATCTTTTTGTACTATATTCTGTTACGATTTTTTGTTAGTTTTATTTTACTATTTTTTACTATCTTTCTTACTATTTTTTTATAATTTTTTATACTATTTTTTAATTTCTTTTATTATTTATTGTAATATTTATTTCTTACTTTATTTTTTACTATTTTGTACTATTTTTATACTATTTTTCTAGTATTTTTTATTGATTTTTACTATTTTTTCTATCTATTTGTACTATTTTCTTTTACTTTTTTACTATGTTTTGTCCTACTTTTTCCTATTTTTATACTATTTTTGTTTACTATTTTTTACTATTTTGTACTATTCTTTGTACTATCTTTTGTTTACTATTTTGTACAATTTTTGTAGTATTTTTTGCACTATTTTTTACTATTTTTTTTAACTATTTTTGTACTATCGTTTTTACATTTTTACTATATTTTTAACTATTTTTTATATTTTTGTACTATGTGTTTTTTCTTTTTTTTTCTATTTTTCTTTACTATTTTTTACTATTTTTTTACTATTATTTTACTATTTTTTTTACAAGTTTTTGTACTATAATTCGTACTATTTTTTTTAACTATTTGAAAACCTTCAAAATAATAGAACTAATGGATTTTTCCTTTCACATACAAAGTTTCCATAAAATTAAAAAAAAAAATCAAATAAAACAGTAGTATAATTTGTTTATAGTTAAAAATCTTCCGAGTCGGTGCACAGATTCGACCACCGGGATTTCTTTAATTCCTTGTAAATTGAACAGATTATAACTATCCAGTTTCTTGTCTCAGCCATACGAACCTCTGAACAAATTATTGTAATTTTACGCGAGGTTTAAGAAATTTGATTCCGTGATTCTTACTACCAGGAAAAGATAAAAAAATTCTCACAGTAGGTATAGAAAAAAAATCTCAGTAACTAGTTGAACATTTGGAAATGGACCCTTTTTATATTCACAGTAAATGGAGCGTTTTTCAGTACTTGTTTTATTCTCCACAGATAAATGGAGCTTTTCTAGATTCACAAATAATGAAGAAAAGAAATCTATGACTTTTCTAAAATTAAATTGAATCAGTGGATTTAAAATTCAAATGAGTCTTTGAATTTTTAAAAAATCAGTATATAATTTTAAATTCACATATAATAAAGAATAAAAACCACTTGATTTAGGCGATTATGGCTCTCCACATATTCCTTTTCGTTACTGTCTTCGAATTGCTATGGAGCGTTTTCCATTTGCCGTCACGATGGTTTTCAATTCAGAGTTATCTTCCTCCAAGATTGTATCACACTCATGGCTTGAGAGTACAGTCCACCCAGCTATATAATCCATAAAACTACAATAGGAGTAGACTGATCCGCCTATCGCCCGGTTACACTCCTCCTCGGTTTTTGAACAGGAGCATAGGTTTATCACTGGTTTCATGATTAGGATTGGGTTTCCGTTTCTTCCCAAAATCTTTTTCATTCTCTTCCACACCCAGTTGCCCCCCCCCCTGCGTCTTAGTGGCATTATTACCTTCTTTGTATTTGATTAAAAATAAATTGAAGGAGATGAAACGGATCATACCTTTCCCCGAGGGCATTCATGTGAAGTGTATGTAACAGACTAGGTTCAATTTTGAACGATACCTGTCACAAAACCCACACATCTACTTTAACGTCTGTAAATTAAAATATAATTTGCTGGTGTATCAAAGAGTTCTCCGACTCGGCTACAAGGAGCAAAATGAGGGAGTAATTCTAGTAAATTTTGTATTTACTACTTTTGGTCAATATACGAAGCTGTTTATAAAAAAAAAAAACAAATCTGTTTGGCACCAGAAAATAAATGGTCGGTGCAAATCAGCTGTTTATGAGGGTGCGAGCTAAATCAGTTGTTAAAAGGTGTGTGTTTTGGTGGGGGGACTCATTCAGATGCTAAAAATGGTCACCATGGTGGTGATGGTGGGAAGCTAAATAAGATCTTAAAAGTAGGGAGCAAATTCAGATGTTAAAAGTGGTGGTGGGGGTCTTATTCAGATGTTAAAAATACTAGTGATAAGGGGCATTATTCAGAATGTTAGGTTTAAAAAAATGCTGGTTAAAAACTTTACTCATTTCATTAGTTTTTTTGGTGGGTGGGGGATTACGGCCATATCATCGAAGTTAAGCAATATCGTGTCTGGCCGGTACTTTTATTGGGTGACCGCTTGAGAATACCAGGTCCTTTAAGTTTGGAGGTACGAGGAGGGTAATGGATAACGGTACGGAATTGGAAATCAGAAAGCCGAGTTCCAATTCCAGTCGAGTATTTTATATTTCCTTACTCGCAAATACCTTTGGAAAAAGAAAGAATCCACCTCTTCTCCCCTATGCATGGGTTAATTAGTACGACTTGTATCAGTAAAGTAATTATCTCAAAAAAAATTATTACAGTCTAAAAATATTTTCCAGCTTTAAATAGCCTACAAAAGGTTGATAAGTCGTAAAGCACAAATCATTCACGCTATCAATTTATTTTTTATCATCTCATAAATTAATACTTTTTAGACATATCATCCTATTTAGAGGATTATTTGTTGTGATTTTAAATAAACATTTTTGACTGATCTTTTCTAATTAATTTATACATTGATATTTGTGGAATTATTATTTCTAGCTAAAATAAAAGCAATACTAATCAAAATTCTTACATGTAATTGAAGAACAAATAAACAACATGTCTTTGTTTTAAATAACAATATATTTCCACAAAATAACAATGTTTGGAAATAATGAATATATTAATGAATATGGGAGAGTGTCTGTATGTAAAGTGCGGGTGTCTGTGCATATGCTTGTTACTGCTTGACAGTTTTGGCAAAATTAGGAAAGCAGAAAAAAATGAAAGAAGCGGGGGGGATTTTTTTGAAAAATGCACTGATTTTTATACGCATACCGCGTGACCTTAGTCACGTGACTAGATGCTTAAAGGAGGTAAACAGCCTCCGTTAGATATGTTCCTGTTTATTTATTTATGATTTTGGTTCCTACAGACTGTGGCAATAACAACAACAAAAAAAAAAAATAATAAAATAAAACAATTCTTCTTCTACGTGCCGCCCCCCTTTAGGACATGAGCGATCATGGCTCTCCAAAATTTCCTATTCATTGTGGCCCTTAGCATTTTTTTTCTAATTTTGCTAAGACTCCCCCACAGTTCCGCCATCCCTTCACAAAAGATCGCCAGGTAGGTGACTCACTGCTTTCCCCCATCTCTCTTGCTCTCTACATTCCCTGTGGCGCTTAAGTTTTCCAATCCCTCCTTCCTCATTATGCGTACAAGGAATTTCAGCTGTCTTCTCCTGATTATGAGCAAAAGACTTATGTTTGTTGCCATTTTCCGAAAGAATAATAAATAAATAGTATAGAATAAACCCTTTCAGCGTCATGTAAAAAAAAAATAAAACGCGAAACGGAAGCACCTTAATCAGCTGACCTTGATCACATAATTTCAAAACGAGGCTCTTACTCTTTTCATCAAGTGCTTTGGCTGTAATTACATCAGCGTAGAGCCTGTTAACCTGAACCCGCACAAGAATTTAAGATATTTTTAACGTCCTACATTCTCTTCATCTAAACAACAGCGCCCATCTCCTCTATAGCTTGTAGTTAAAGGAGAAGCTAATTCACCTTGTGAATTCTCGTTGAAAGACCGACCGTATCTCTTTATGAACAGCCGATGTGTTTACCTTAAATCTGTCACATGACCTATAGTTCTTTCGTTATATAAAACTTCTATAACAGTTTAGAGACATAAACGGAAAATAAACTTTTATTATTTCTTTGGAAAATAATGGCAGTAATGTTTTTAAACAAATGATAGATTTCAACTCAATAGCATTGTCAAAGATTGAGGTCCGGAAGACTTTTTTTTATGTTTAGGCTATTCTAGCAAAAGGTTTATTGAGCTTGAGTTTCTCCTTCCAGCCCTTGCTATCAATCCGTGCATAAAAAAAAGTCGCAATTAGCAAAATTCAATATTTACTACTGTTAGACATTCAAAATTAAATTCAGGCACCACTGGTGTATCAGTAATCGAATTGATCTTTCTGCTGATTCTTCTTCTTCTGTGCCGTGTTCTCTCATGAGGTAGGTGACCATAGCTCTCCATGACTTCCTGTCCTATATAGCACTTAATATTTTTTTTATTTTTGTTATATCTCCTAAAACCTGTTCCACTATCCATTTCCTCAAGTTACTTGATAGGTTATGCATTATTTTCCTCTGTTCCTCATGCCTTCAATCTGTTCTGTGAGTATCAGATTTTCCAAGCCGTCTTTCCTCATTATTTGCACCAGAAATTTCAACGGTTTCTTCTTGATGTTAAGTATAAGTTCCTTTTTTGTTTCCATTTTCTCTAAAACTTCGTCGTTGTTCACAAATTCGTTCAATAATATCCTTTGAAGCCTTGTGTAGAACTACATTTCTGTTGCTTCAAGTCAGTTCTTCATCTTTGAAAAGATTTTCCAGCATTCACTACCAAATAGGTGGACAGATATCCCATAAAAGTATAGAACTCTTATCTTTATTTCTAACGAAGTTATTTTTCTCTTCCTTAATAATCTGCATAGTTTTTGGAATCCATCTTTGTCTATCCCAATTCGTTTTTGTATTTCAGAGTCGCACTTTTCGTCCTTTGTTAGAACTTTTAACAGATATTTAATTTTTTGTACTTGTTTGATTTTGGTATCTCCGATTTGTAGTTTGTATTTTGGGCAGCCTCTTTTGCTAGCAACCATGTCTTTTGTAATGTATTTTTAATCCCTTCTCGCTTTCCTTAACTGCCTTCTGTAGGAGTTCATGTACTTTCCATTCTGTGTTTGCTATCAACACTATGTCATCTGCATATGTTATGTTGTAAAGATTGTGGCCGACAATTAAGAATCCTGATAGGACATCTAATTCTTTCAGAATAGCCTCGCTGTATAGGCTGAATAAGAAGTACTTGTCTTACAAACATTTTTATTTTTGTATATCTGCTGAACTTATTTTCTATCCGTATGAAGACGGTTTACAGCCAGTGTATGTTTTTGATTATTCTAATATCCTACCCAAATATGTATATTTCAATAATTCGATAGAGCATTTCCGTTATTATTCGAACCACGATTTTTCAGACTTATATTATCCGGATGAGAAATTCATTCCAGCAATTCTATATCCGTTCTAACAATCCTAAATCCATTCTAACAATTTTACATTCGTTCTAAAAATTCTAAATCAATTCCAGTCATTCTAAATCAGTTCTAAAAATGCTAAATCCTTTCAATCAATTTTAAATCCGTTCTAAAAATTCTAAATCCATTCCAGCAATTCTAAATTTGTTCTAACATTTCTAACTCCATTCCACCCATTCTAAAACCGTTTTAACAATTATAAATCCATTCTAACAATTATAAATCCATTCTAACAATTATAAATCCATTCTAAAAATTCTAAATCCATTATAACAATTTTAAATCCATTCAAACTATTCTAAATCCATTCTAGCAATTATAAATCCATTATAACTATTCTAAATCCATTCTGACAATTATAAATTCATTCTAATTATTCTAAATCCATTATAACAATTATAAATCCATTCAAACTATTCTAAATCCATTATAGCAATTATAAATCCATTCTAACTATTCTAAATCCATTATAACAATTATAAATCCATTCTAACTATTCTAAATCCATTCTAGCAATTATAAATCCATTCTAACTATTCTAAATCCATTATAACAATTATAAATCCATTCTAACTATTCTAAATCCATTCTAACAATTATAAATCCATTCTAACTATTCTAAATCCATTATAACAATTATAAATCCATTCTAACTATTCTAAATCCATTCTAGCAATTATAAATCCATTCTAACTATTCTAAATCCATTCTAACAATTATAAATCCATTCTAACTATTCTAAATCCATTATAACAATTATAAATCCATTCAAACTATTCTAAATCCATTCTAGCAATTATAAATCCATTCTAAATCCATTCTAACAATTATAAATCCATTCTAACTATTCTAAATCCATTATAACAATTATAAATCCATTCTAACTATTCTAAATCCATTCTAGCAATTATAAATCCATTCTAACTATTCTAAATCCATTATAACAATTATAAATCCATTCTAACTATTCTAAATCCATTATAACAATTATAAATCCATTCTAACTATACTAAATCCATTCTAACAATTATAAATCCATTCTAACTATTCTAAATCCATTATAACAATTATAAATCCATTATAACTATTCTAAATCCATTCTAGCAATTATAAATCCATTCTAACTATTCTAAATCCATTCTAACAATTATAAATCCATTCTAACTATTCTAAATCCATTAAAACAATTATAAATTCATTCTAACTATTCTAAATCCATTCTAGCAATTATAAATCTATTCTAACTATTCTAAATCCATTCTAGCAATTATAAATCCATTCTAACTATTCTAAATCCATTCTAACAATTATAAATCCATTCTAACTATTCTAAATCCATTATAACAATTATAAATCCATTCAAACTATTCTAAATCCATTCTAGCAATTATAAATCCATTCTAAATCCATTCTAACAATTATAAATCCATTCTAACTATTCTAAATCCATTCTAACAATTATAAATCCATTCTAAATCCATTATAACAATTATAAATCCATTCTAACTATTCTAAATCCATTCTAGCAATTATAAATCCATTCTAACTATTCTAAATCTATTCTAACAATTATAAATGCATTCTAACTATTCTAAATCCATTAAAACAATTATAAATTCATTCTAACTATTCTAAATCCATTCTAGCAATTATAAATCCATTCTAACTATTCTAAATCCATTATAACAATTATAAATCCATTCTAACTATTCTAAATCCATTCTAGCAATTATAAATCCATTCTAACTATTCTAAATCCATTCTAACAATTATAAATTCATTCTAACTATTATAAATCCATTCTAACAATTATAAACTCATTTTAACTATTCTAAATCTGTTCTAACAATTTCAAATCCATTCCAATCATTCTAAATCTGTTCTATAAATTCTAAATCCGTTCTAACAATTCTAAATCCATTCCAGCCATTCTAAATCTGTTCTAATAATTCTTATATATGTAATTTTGAGTACATTTAAAAACAAAACAGAGAGGGAGTTACAGGGAGATAACCGCAGATTCGAGGTCAGAACATTATCAGTGAAAACATTCTCTCTTTCAATTTGCGGAGCCGAGGTACTATACTGTTAATACTTAATATAATGCAAAAATATCACAAGGATAAAATCGGTCAATAATTATTTATCCTGGGACTCATGTATGCAATTACAAGTAATCCATAATAATGTTTTAAATTTTGAAAATCATAATTATTTTTGGCATATGATTTTTTAAAACTGTTTCTAAATATTTGATTGTATTTCAATAGTTCCGCCTCACCTGCTATCCTCTTCCGCCACGCCCTATAAGGCGCGCCGCACTGTTTGGGAATTACTTATCTCGGTATTCAGTTATCCGGAATTTTAAACAATCCAAACATGTTTTTAACCCGTGTCCAAAGTTATCTAGATAATCGAGGAAGTACTGTATATAAACAAGAGAGAAATTTTTCAGATCTGCGATTCTATTGGTGGAAAAATTGTTAAACCAGAATATGTTCCAATCACTTTTCTGTATAACGGCATGCAATTTGTGAAAAGAGATTTAAATTTGATATCAGATTTAAACATATTTTTGGTCACAATGTCAATTTTACAAATATCTGTGAGAATACTTACTATCCAATTTTTCCAAATATGCCTTTATATTGCAAAGAATTCAGACGGGGGACAATATAATTTATAATCTGACCGAAAAAGTTCTTTCTTCTCTTGGGAATAGGGTTGCAACAGACAAATTCAATTTCGTAACTTTCATTTTAAAATGTACAAGCTCCCATTGTGCGCCTACAGACACATGCGCAATTTCAGTGAATCCGTTTCTTTTCGCTTATGTCATAAACTTGAAGACAGGCAGGCATTGCATTTTATCTAAAGAAATATCAAGTTAAAGATGGTATTAGGTAAGAAAGAAAAAAGAAAAGAAAAAAAAAACTTTAATCTGCTTTCCATTAATAGAATTTTTAAATTCTGTTTCCTTCGCACGGTACGCATCAAAGTACGTGACAATCTGAATTTCATTAAAGAAAGAATTTTTTTTTTCTTCTTTTCGTTTTGTCTTTGACGGAGAATTTGATAAAAAAAATCTGATCAGAATCTTCGAAAAGCGATTTCGTCTCTGTGTCACGGGAAACGCAATTTTGAATCACTGTGAACAAGTTCCGATGTGAACATTTCAGTCGGCAGGGAACCACATATTCACTTGTTTTACAGCTATGGAAAGACAAAGCATGAATAATAATAATAATAATAATAATAATAATAATAATAATAATAATAATAATAATATCAACAACAGAAACAACATCAACGACAATAATAATAATAATAATGTGAATGGAAGGAAGATTAAGAAGGCGAAGGAAGAGACACTAGAAACATTGATAGTAAAATAATTCAAAATCAAAACATACAAGAAGAAAAAGAAGGAGGAGGGGGAAGAAGAGGAAAGAAAAAGAAAACGTGTTGAAAAACGATAGAATGAATAATAATAATAATAATAATAATAATAATAATAATAATAATAATAATAATAATATGAGGAACATTGTAGAGAAGATAGAAAAAAAAAGAAAGAAACATATTGAGGAAGATGAGAGAACGGGATTTGTTGATATTATTATTATTATTATTGTTGTTGTTGTTGCTGTTGTTGTTGTAATTGTTGTTATTGCTTTTACTTTTTAAAATTATTTCACCCCAAGCAAGGCGGGAATGGCACTAGTACGCAGGAGGTGACAGAGAGTAAAGAGTTACAGTGAAAAGACTGGGTGTAGGGTTGACCGGAGAAAGGATAAAATCTGAACGGGGTTCAATAAGATACAAGATGGCGATTGCCGTAGCAGTTACATTTCTGATGATTGTAGCTATCAGGAAAGCAAGAAAACGGCAAGGAGTTACACATGCAGGAAGTGCGAGAAAAGAGACTGTTGGCGTAGAAGTGGCCGTTACATTTACCTAATTCAACAGCAAAAGGGTGGGAACTAGATACCAATCTAGTAGGATGCTTAAACTCACATAGTCCGGGCACCAGGGTAAAAAGATCGTCAGAGCAGTAGCCATTAAAATATTTGTAGAAAAGACAGATGGAAGCCACGTCACGTCGGTAAGAAAGTGACTGAAGTCGATATGCCAAGTCAGGATTGATTATATTGCAGATTTTTTGTTGTACCTGTTGTTATGGTAGTAATTATTATTAATAATATTTATTATTATTGCTGATATTATTATTGCCATTATTATTATTATTATTATTATTAATAATAATAATAATAATAATAATAATAATAATTGTTCCTGTTTTTATGGCAGTAATTATTATTATTAATGATAATAATATTATTATTCATGTTATTATTAATATTATCAATAATAATAATAATTGTTCCTATTCTTATGGCAGTAATTATTATTATTAATGATAATAATATTATTATTCATGTTATTATTAATATTATCAATAATAATAATAATTGTTCCTATTCTTATGGCAGTAATTAATATTAATAATATTTATTATTATTTTTGATATTATTATTGTAATTAATAATAAGAATAATTGTTCCTGTTGTTATGGCAGTAATTAGTATTAATAATATTATTATTATTATTGCTGTTATTATCATTATTATTATTATTATTATTATTAATAATAATAATAATAATTGTTCCTGGTGTTATGCAAGTAATTATTATTAATAATATTTATTATTATTGCTTATACTATTATTGTAATTATTATTATTATTATTATTATTATTATTAATAATAATAATAATAATAATAATAATAATAATAATAATAATAATAATAATAATCCTTATTCTCGCGAGTTCAGACCACACCTTACGAAGAGCTTTATATATGTAAAATATGTTTTTTTAATTGGTCAGTGGAAAATGTCAGGATGTCATTTCTAACCTTAGGTCTCTGGGAGGGACCCGGAACGAAATGTGTACACACCAGAAATCAAAAGTAATATAATAATAATAATAATAATAATAATAATAATAATAATAATAATAATAATAATAATAATAATAATAGCGTAATGGTAAACGTCAGTAAAGCAAAAACAGGAGAGTGAAGACTAAAGGTCAGCGCCTCTTAAGAGAAAAGCCTAAGATAAGTGAATATATCAAATGCTGGTTGTAAAGAAATACATAATCAATCACTACAGATAAAATAGCACGACCTTGCTAGGATAGCGCCTCGGATTGAGGAATCGGAGAGCTGAGTTCGAATTCCAGTCGAATCCATTACATTCACTTACGTGCTAATATATTTGGGAAAGGTATAAATCCTCTTCTTCTCCCCCCAGCTATGGGTAAATAGCGGGACAGGCCGGGTTCTATAGCCTTGGATGGCAACTGTTTTACCGCAGAAAGAAATGGCAGGCCACTGCGGGAAAAAAATTCTGCCTC
>OZ038488.1:75721098-75732529 GCA_964036315.1 Acanthosepion esculentum
GATAGATAGATAGATAGATTCAAACAGATTGTTTAGATTTGAACAGATTAAGATATATTTGAACAGATTGAGATAGATTTGAAGAGATAGATAAAATGAATTTGCATATGAATTTAAAATTTTGTTTGATTTAGACCTCTTAAGAATTAACTAATTCTTCATCTTGAGTCTACTCAGGATGTATGCAATCATGGCTCACCAAAATGTCCTTTCCTTTGTAACTCTTAGCTTAGCTTTGACCAGATTGACTGACCCCAATGCGCCTTTGGAATTTAGAGTCGAACTCTCCGTCTTCTGGGATTTTGTACTTGTTTGATTTTGGTATCTCCGATTTGGAATTTGCATTTTGGGCTCATCCTTTTCGAAACGGCTGTGCATACTGTCTTCTTGTAATTCATGTTTAATCTTTTCTCGCTTTCCTTCACTGTAGTTTTCTTTCCTCGTCTGTTATCAAAATTGTATCATCTGCATGCCTTAAGTTGTTCCGATTGTGGCCGGCAATAATGAAACCTGGTAGATCTTTTAATTACCTCAGAATTAATTAATAGATATGATTAAATTTGAAGAAAATTTCGACTGGGCGCATCAGTCTAAATTGGAAAAATATTGGAAAGATCTGCGAAAACAATGTGACAGAAATGGCTGGGTAACAAATATATTTCCTGTCGAAGTCAGATGCCGAGGTTTTATTACGAACTCAACCACCTGACTAATCTTGGACTTACACCATCAGACTATAGGAAATGTATAAAAAAAGAAACATTCAGAATAAGGTTCTAACTGCATCAACACGTGTGGCTTCCCTCTGTCTTTTCTACATGTACTTTCATGGCAACTACTCCGACGAGCTACTTTCACAGGTTGCCAAACAGCATGAATTTAAGCGTATTACTAGGTTGGCATTTCAGGTCCAACCCATTCATTGTCGAAACGGCTAAATGTAGCATGTCTTCTACTCCAGCAGCTTCTTATCTCGCACCTCCCGTCAGTGGAACTCCCATCCTACCACTTTGCTTCTCTGGTAGCTATTATCTTCAAATATTCAAATGTAATGTCAATCGACATCTTTTGATGCCTTGACCTTGATCCCTATCCTTCTTTTTATCTTTTTCTCACACACTCCTCTTTACTCTTACTCTCACTCTCTGCAACCCCTTGCAAGATAGTGGCACTCCCGCCTTGCTTGGGTGATTTGCATTAAAAAAATCCCACAGAATGACAACTATCCAACAAAGCCTGGTGGTATCGTAAGGTACTTCTGGGGCGCTTTAGGCTAGTGGCAGTGATGCTGAAAGTATGGTTGAAGCCAGAGTCATCCTCTGATGAAGGCTTTGTTGGAAGCAACACTGCTGTGCAAACAGCAATCATTGTATAAATTTATTTAAAGATATTGCTTTATGTCTCTACATTCAACAGATTTACCAGTGCCCAGACAGGAACACGTATACACAGCTCATGACATCACACATGACCACGAGACAACAACTCTTGCGTGGTCATGTGTGATGTCATGAACTGTGCATATGTGCAATTTTCGCTTCCAGCGTCTCGTATACACGAGTTTTGTCGTTGCTTGGAAATCTTACATACAAACAAAAACAGACTATCATTATTGCTATGTCCGTGTATTGGTTAATATATTGTAATGTAATTGTCATTATTGATAATGGCTTATGTAAGGATTACAAATATGTATCAATATGGTGATTTTCTTTCTTCTTTTAATGATAATGTTAATAAGCTTATCAGATGATATGAAAAGAATTTACTTAAAATAAATAGACAAAATTTGTCTATATTATTTAATGAAACATGCATCAATATATATATATATACATATATATATATATATATATATATATATATATATATATATATATATATATATATATATATATATATAAAGTAATTTTTACAGATATGTTTTTATAAAAAATAGTTGAATTTATCGAACTGCTTTCAAAACATCATAAAAACTCACCATCGTATTAGAAATTATTTTCTGCGATATTTTAAACTAAAAGTAATTTTTTTTCAATTTACATTGATTAAATTTTAAATCAGCTAATCTTACTCAAATAATGTTTAAAACATTTTATTTTATTTTTGAATTTTTTTTAATAAAGTATGACGTTATGCTAAGAAAATTATAAATACGGCAAAAATCAGTTGATTTTTAGCTTTTTAAAAAAATCATTCAAATCAATTAAAATTCGTTTTGAAATACAGCAATGTATTTTTCACATAGAAAATATGTAAGGTAGTCTGTTAACTTGGAATTAAAACTAAAATAAAGGCTTCAAGAAAGAGTTTTTCATTTTTTTAAAAATCATTTTAAACCTTAGGTGTGGCTTTTTTGTGGAGATACCTATATAAAACAATATGAGAAAATATATACCGTATATACTCGTGTATAAGTCGAACATGTATAGCGCAACCGCTGAATTTTGGGACTTTGAATTTTAACCACTCCAAAAAAAATTTACCTGTGTATAGTGCAACCGGTTACTACAAAAATGCATGATTTTTAACCTTTTCAAAAAACGATTTTTATTTTTTTCTTAAAAATCTGTTCATAAACACTCGCACTATACTTGAGTATATATGGTGATATCCGGAAAATAGATTTTTCTAAGTTTATAATTACAGTTATTCGTTCTTTAAATATACTAAAATTATTCTGATATTATAGTCAAGTGTTTTTATAGATTTATGAATTGTTTTAGTAGTTTATTTTCTTTATTAAATTGTAGTTGGTTCACGTATTTTTATAACCTTGTAAATATACAATCTAATAAATAAATGGTGTTTAATATTTCTGCTGTCAGTTCCTGAGAAAATAATGTATAAATCCAGTTTCATATATTCGGGTTTTATTAAAATTCTAAAAATAACTTTATAAAATAATAAAAAAAAAGTGCCAAGAGAGTAACAAGCAATATCTGTGTTGAGAAAAAGAACCGTCTTTTTAACACACCTTATTCTGTAAGTACGTTTGTTAAGATTTGCTAACAACACCTCGAGGCAATTTTGTCGTTGTGAAAGGCAGAATTTTGTAGATGGTTGCATAGCAGGTGCTACGCGAGGGCTACATACGGTTCAGAATTCAGAGATATCCTTATCCTAGACTGGTTATCAACGAAGGCTAGACCCCTCAGGTTCCATGCTATTTAATCCGTAGATGGGGAGGGGAGTGGAGAAATGATCGATTTATACATCTCCCAAGGGTATTTTCGCATAAGTAAATGTAGCGAAATTTCTCGTTCTGATGGGTTAACCATAACACCACCTGCACATCCACATCAAATTATATAATAACAATAATTTTTCGTCTAGAAAATTCCGACAAAAATTAAGCATAACTTATTTTGATACAAGGCCACAATTGCTAGGCATGTAGTAGAGTTTGAACTTACTGATTACAATTAACGACTAACCAAACCCGCACGAAAAACTTTTCCGCACGCCGACATGCCTATAAAATACGAGATGCTGTTTATCTCGAGGTCCTAGATAAAATCCAGAGATGGATATGCAACGTGCTTGGTCCTGATCCCGTCTGCAGTCGCTATCTCACAGACGTGCTGTGGTTTCCTCTATGTTTTTCATGGCAACTGCTCCGACGAGCTACTTTCACTGGTTGCCAAATTGGATGATCTTAAGCGTGTTACTAGGTTGACGTGTCGGTCCCACCCTTTCACTGTCGAAACGGTTAATTTTGCCATCTCTTCCACTCCAACAGCTTCTTATCTCGCACCTCCCGCCAGTGGAACTCCCTTGCTCATTTGCTTCCCTGATATCTAAAATCTTCAAATATTCAAATGTAATGTCAATCGACATCTTCTGATGCCTTGACCTTGATCCCTGTCCTTCTCTTTATCCTTTTCCCAAACACTCCTCTTTAACTTATTCTCACTCTCTGTAATCCCGTCGTGTGCTCCTGGCATTCCTGCCTTGCTTGGGGCGATATACTAAAAAAAAACATGCAGCAGAAGTACCTCCCACATTTTAAACTGTCACCTGTTTAGTACTAATAAACTTAGACAAGTGGCAATGGGGTTTTCAAATCGCTAATGTTTTACCATCGTGTGGGAGGTATTTGTCGGATATATTAATTTGTATTAAACTTATCCTATTTTTTTTTAATACCAGGCCATAAGTATTAGGAACCCAGTAACGATCAACTTCACTATTCAATAACAATGGTCAATCAGATTAGCTCACTAACCATTAGCGCAAAACGAAGCGCTCCTTTTAAATCAGAAGTTTTATTTGTTATTTTTCCGTTAAGCCTTAACAAAATCAAACCTGATAAGAATGTAGAAAAACAAAGAATTTTTAGGATCAATTATGGTTTGCTTAAAGATTTCTTCTAAAATTGAATGAAAGTAAATAACCTTATGACGAAGACTATAATTTTCTCTCCCTCTCTCTCTCTCTCTCTCTCACGGGCGGGATGTGGCAAACCTCTCCCTGCTCTATCGCTCATTCCATGGAAAGTGATCGCACGAGCTACATTCCTTGGTTCCGCCAGGAGCCGTCACCTGACTTACACTGTAGCAAACCACCCACATTCTCTCCGTATTCCATCGCTGAGAAGTAAATTTCTTTAGAACAACTTCTTTCCGCGAACCCCTGCTCTTTGGACCAAACGCCCAGGGGGATGTCTCCACAATCACGAGAATCTTAACCTGTTCAAGTCTAGAGTTAACCGTCATCTCGCCCTCCTATCCATAAAAAACTACCCCTTAACGTAGCCCTTTATATGGAGTGGCTCCCGGATATTGTACATTGTGAACCTTACTGTAAAAAAAAATATGCCAACTCTCTCTACGAGGGTTACTGGTGACATGTAACCTGGAACTACCCACTGCAGGGCCGGTGCAAGAAATCTCGTGACCCCCAAACCAATCTACGATACGCCCCTTCATTTACACCTCAATTTTGATGAGGTAGTATTCATATAAAATATTGTAATATAATTATATCCAATAATAGATTATATTCAATACAAGTGAACGATTCAACTTAAAAAATTGAAAATAAATACAATGTATCTATCGTATATACAGGCGTATCATTCGACCTTTGAAGACCTAATTTTGTAGCCAATTTGATTACATTAAATAGATTTATAGATTGGTCAACGGCGTAGCCAGGGTCAGCAGTCCATTCGCTAATTTTATATCTCGTGTATGATGCGACCCCCTTAAAATTACCTTCAAAATTAGCTATTTAAAAATTGCATGATACGCGAGTATATACGGTAAATACAAAATTGATCATTCCATCTTTATATATAAAAAAGAGGATGCCTGTGTGTCTGTCTGTGTGATACCTTTTCTCTCGAGATTCATCCAACCGATTTCGACTAAATTTTGCACATACATTGTACAATGTAAGAGATAGGTTCTTAGCGTAAAAAATCAACAATTCTTTTAAAAAATCAATAATCGATAAAGCCGATCAAAAATTGATAAATTTACCTTTTTTCTTCCTATTTCGTTCAAATTCGGTATGTAGGTTACTTACATTATGACGAGCTCAACGATACCTCATTTTATTTCTACGCCACTGCGTTTAGCGAAAAAACGCGAAAAGTTGATAGTTTAACAGTCATTTAACGTGATAATTAAGTCTACTCATATAGTGAAATCCCGTGTAAATAGCGAACAAAGGCGATTTTTACCGGTTTCTTATTTTTCGTTGATCTTTCAACCAATTTTCATCATATAGGGTATACTGGGATCTATAGATATGCAGACAGTAAGTGTGTTGATGACATCGCTGAATTCAAGGCAGAGGGTTTCATCAATGTAAACAAGGGCCACGTGTGCATGCTCACTGGGAGCATTTAGGTTGCAGGATATCGGTTATAGTTTAAATTGGAGCAGGGAGAGATCCGCTAGGTCGGCTCATACAAGATACACTACACATGAATGAATGCATCTCCAGATTTCAAACCAGATATATAGCGGGAACTCCTCTGGTGTTCTGGGATCCTTCGACCACATCCGGTCATGGTACTGCTGATATTGATATTGATTATGTGCAATAAGAGTTTGAGATGTTAAAACGAAAAGAAATTCGAAATGAATTTAATCTAACCTACTCCGTCAAGTTTATTACAATTTGACAAACTTCTTTCAAATTTATTGTTAGACTAGCAGCATGGCCCGGCGTTGCCCGTGCTTGATTAAAAAATCGTACGACTCATACAACAATCGCTATCACTTGACTTAAAATATTTTTGCTCTTCCTTGCCTTTAAAGGAGTGCCCTTTGCCGTGCTGATGTTGCTACATGCCTTACTCCTTGCCTATCTCACACTGCGAATTCTTTCTAAGCTCTATACTAAACATTAAATCTGTTACGAAAAAAGAACTAAACAAAATGAACACAAAACGGTCAGCTTTAAAAAAGGACTCGTAACTGGAAAAAGCGAATGAAAAAAGAATATTAACAACAAATATTTTTTCACACCCAACCCAGTTCTGCGGAATCAGAATCAACGTTGAGTTTAAGCAAGCGAATGAGCCAATTGGAGTAAAGTGTCATGCAGATTTAAATTTTTCCCACTTGTGACGAATGCAGCTATCGATTTTTTGCATGCTAGCATGCTAGTTAACATTCGTGTCAGTCAGCTGTTGGCTCTCACGCTGGCCAATAGAATCTTCCTGCCTATTTGTGGCAGCCAGCTATAGGCTATCACTCTGGCCAGTAGAAAATGGCCGCAAACTACATGAAAACTGCCGTAGAAGCATGAACAATCGATTATTTCCACTATCGATGGGAGTTGGGAAATGCAAAGTCGGTTTTGGTCTTCCCTCTAACATGGAGCATGTGCATGTAAATTTTGGTGCAAATTCGTCGAAAATTGCTGCCGTGCATTCGTTACATACACACACTCACACACACACACACACACACACACACACACACACACACATACATCCTGCCTTTTATAGATAGAGATAACACAGAAAAATATAAATAGTAATTTTAAATTTAAATAGTGGTTCCTAAACTTTTGGGGCTTGTCGCAACTCTGCGTAGCAAAACACAACCCTAACGCCCCCACTAAATGCATAGACACAACTGTACTCCTTTAAATGTATAGTCAACCTTTGATTGGATTTTCTTTGTGCTGGTATTGCATGTCAGATGAGTACTTTAGTATTTCCCACAATAATTGTTATATAAATAGTATACCCTGTAAAGTGACGGCAAAATACACTTCAAGTACAGTGTGTGTGTGTGTGTTATGGTTCAGGTGTGACACTGCCACCTTGAAGCGGCCCGCTTTTTTCCTACCGCCCCTCTAGATATTTCAACATCCTCCAGGAGGTGCAGTATCGTTCACTTTGGGAATCACTGCTGTAGATACATAAAATAATTGAAACCGACTCTTTGTATACCCTCCATATTCAACAATGGCCAAAAACAGAAAGTGGTGAATACTGGACTTTCAATTAGAAGACAATTGGCAACCCTAAAGTGAAAGCCCTGATGAGCGTGACGTGATGGGTAACTTTCCCAGAAACAATTACGATGATACACAAAAACTTCGTAGTTGAAACTCTTGCTTGAAAACATTTGTTGAAAGCCGGAAAACATTCTTTAAAAATGTGAAATAAATGTAGCGATATTTCATCTATTTTAATCTAACACCTCGACATATTGCAGCCATGCATGCAAAAGCCTTTAAGAGTCACTAGTTGCCAAAAAACTACCTGAATACTTTTCCAAGAAAGCCTTTTTTCTTATATTTTCTTTATTCTTAACCAATCTTTAAAAAACTAAGCCTATGTGTTTGATTTTGAATGTGTTGACAACCAGTTGCTTATAATTTTCGTAGAATGTCCAATTTTCAATATTATAATGGATCAATTTATTTCGATCTATTCATTGATATTTTTGGCACCGCTGAATGAACCGAAACAGAAATGAACCAATTTTCCCTGATTACTAATTGCGAACATTTAATCAATAAGCCAATATCATTAAAGTGAATTTTCACGATGAATAATATTCTCTGCCCATAACAAAATGGCTGTTCATTAGAATAATGGCCCAAAGAGAGGCCATAATGTAAATTGAACGTTTATTTTATTTTTTCTTCTTGAACAAACGCATTCAAATAAAAACAAAAAAATAGATAAAGAAGCGGGGTTACATGATAAACAAAGGCGAAACAAAGGCATCTTGGCTACAAAAGAGATACAGAGACGAGAAATAAAGAGATGCTGGAAGAGAAAACGAAAGAAACTTTAAGTGAAAGAAAAAGAAAGCGAAAGAAATATATGACTAAAAACACGAGTTAAAGAAAAAAAAAGATTGCAAAATGAACAAATAAAAAACGCCAAAATATATAAAAATCAAAAGCAGATAAAACAAGAATAAAAATAAAAAAATTAAAAAAATACAAGTTTGCATCAATAAGTTCGTAACCTGATCGTAGCAGAAAAAATTTCGCTGTGAAATGATCGATCTGGGTGATTATTATTAACTATTAAACTGCATTGGCAAGGAATGAGATTATGTTGAAATATTATGTTATATAAGATAAATGCGGCCTTCATCATTAGGTTACGGACTTACTGACTTACTTATTACAAAATAAATTTAAGGAGTAATATCGAATCTGTAGGTAATGAGAGACCTTCCATAGTAGCCGAGATAGTTTTGGATATTTTGTCGGTGCCAAACCTTTGAATAATGTCGATTAACGATATGAACGTTTGGCGCAACACATTCTTTCTAGCATTATTTCTTTTTAAGTGGTCTTCCAAGTGACTTAGCTAGAAATTGTAAATATCTAGAGCATACCTCTTGGCTGAAGTAGTTGCGTATTTCCTAGCGTTAGTAGTAATCGGGGTTAGTGCCCAAGCAAAAAGCAAGTATTTCGAATGTTGCTTTATGAAAGAAATAGGACTATTTTACTTCAATTTGGTGCCAAACTCAGCTAAGTATTGAAATATCTTTAGGAGGAAAAGATGGAAAGAAAAGAAATGGGGAATGAAAGAAAAAACACAGGAAAAATATTAGAATTCGAAAGAATTAAACAAAGGGTGAAGAAAAGCAATGAACAGATAAAAGAAAGAAAGAAAGAAAGAAAGAAAGAAAGAAAGAAAGAATAATGAAAGAAAGAAAGAAAGAAAGAAGGGAATAAAGAAATAAAGAAAGAAAGAAAGAGAAAGAATAAAGAAAGAATAAAACAAAAAGAAAGAAAGAAAGAAAGGAATAAAGAATTAAAGAAAGAAAGAAAGAAAGGAGGAAAGAAAGAAAAAGAAAGAAAGAAGAAAGAAAGAAAGAAAGAAAAAAGAAAGAAAGAATAAAGAAAAAATAACGAAAGAAAGAAAGGAATAAAGAAAGAAAGAAAGAAAGGAGGAAAGAAAGAAAGAGAAAGAATAAAGAAAGAAAGAAAGAAAGAGAAATAAATAAACAAATAAATGAATAAAGAAAGAAAGAAACAAAGAATAAAGAAAGAATAACGAAAGAAAGAAAGGAATAAAGAAAGAAAGAATGAGAAAGAAAGAAAGAATGAGAAAGAAAGAAATAAAGACAAAAAGAAAGAATGAGAAAGAAAGTAATAAAGAAAGAAAGAAAGAATGAGAAAGAAAGAAAGAAAGAACAAATAAATTTCACTTGAATAAAAATATTATTTTATCGGCTGCCAATAATTCAAATAACATTATTGACGATGTCTTGCCTTCAATCCAATTACAATTCGTGACGCTCCAATGTCAGAATAATAACAAAGAAAAAAGCATCCCTTAAAAACGATATCGATTTTCGCCCTTTCTTGATTTCTATACGCATTTATTGAAGGAATATTGGAATAATTGCGAAGGTTGTGTAGAGATTTCCATCTGAATTCTTTGAGATTTTCGACTCAATGGAAAATAATGTGTAATTATCGGTTCGTTGTTGATTTCTTTTCCGTTCCTGAATTTCGCGATTTTTCGGTAATTTTTTGATTTGTAACTTGTTTCCAGAAATTGGTATTTTAGATTTTATGATGCTAAGCATCAAACGAATGACTATGTTTTCGTTTTAACTAATTATGCATTCATGCTTGTTTGTTTTTTTCTTTTCTTTTTTAGGAGAGGGATTGAAGATTTGATGATATTGTTCGTGTTTGTAACTTCTCTTTTCTGTTTATTCATATTTTTTTTTGTAGGCGGGAATAAATGATTTTGATATTTCTACTGCTCTCAAATGCTAAGTATTATTTCAAAGCCCCATTTCCGAAAGTACAAAGAGTTAAACAACTTTTCGATGGCATCGTTTCTTTCATCGATATTACAATTATCTCCTCCATAGCCAAAAAAAAAAAAAAAAATAGCACTTTTTCGCTATGGTCTTTTATCTAATTGAATTGTTTTCATAATCTCAGATGAAGTAGTTTGGTTGTTACACAGATCTTATAAATAATTTTCTAAATTTTCTTAATTTGAATTAGCTACATTTTTTTTTCTTTTATTAAAATCATTGCAAGGAGGCAATGCAGGGAGTTACAGAGAGTGAAAGTGAAAGAGAAGGCTGGGAATAGAGAGGATTGAAGAAAGGACAAATGGTGAAGGGTATCCAAGAAAACAGAAAATGGCGATCGACGTTACATTTAAATTGTTGATGATTACATTTAAATTATTGATGATTGTAGTTTTCAGGGAAGCAAGAAATTAAGGGAATACCACAAGTGTGAAATCCCAGTAAAGGAGCTGTTAGAGTAGAAGTGGCGTTTGCATCTAGTTAGGTCAAAAGTGAAACCTTGGGACCTAGATACCAATCTAGTATCGCGCTCAAATTCATGCAGTCGGGGAACCAGAGAAAAAAAGCCCATCAGTGCAGCTGCCATGAAATATTTGTAGAAAAGAAAGAGTGAAACCACGTCACGTCGGTGAGAAAGTGACTGAAGTCGTAATGCCTGATGAGGATTACATTACAGGTCTTTCTTCTTTAGATTTTGTCACGAATCGCAGGAGGACTAGACCATCGGTATTCGATGCACGGGCGGATGGTACATATGTAAATGTACAAAATGGATTCTGACGAGAAAAATTTTCTGCCACGACGTAATGATCCAAATCTCCTTGCAGTAGATGCAGCTATTCATTCAATGAAGTCGCTTCACTTCATGTCAGTGGAAAACGTGAGGCCAAGAAGTCACAGTGTGTTGCTCTCCTGGAGTCTAGCGTCAGCCACGCTGATGGCAGACAGGTAAGGTTCTCTTGGGTGGATAAATGAAAGCAGTTTTGTTCTGGAGGTGTTAAAATTTACACTCACTTTTGTTCAATTACAACTGAATAGTGAGTTTGCTCCTCACGGGGTGCCCCATATTTTCGGCCTTGTGCAACATCTAAGCTACGCTGAGAAAATCACCATATGACTGATTTATTTTTTTAAATTGTTTTAGATCTTTTATTACA
>OZ038488.1:75732729-75932729 GCA_964036315.1 Acanthosepion esculentum
TAACGGACAGCACATTGGGAAGAGAATTTCACTTAAGAAACCTGTTTTCGTGAATACAAGAGAAAGATTTCATAAATTTCAATCGGAATCAGCACTGACTGCTTGGTCAATGAATACCGGATATTTCCTTATAAGGAAGCATTTAATACAACAATTCAGCCAGTTATGTGTCATGCGTGATACACGCTTAGGCGATCATGTATCTTTCGATACATTACTGACGAGGCAGAGTTTTTTCCCCCGCAGTAGGTTGCCATTTCTTTTTGCGGTAGATCTGTTGCCATCCAAGTCTATAGAACCCGGTGTGTCCTACTATTTACCCATAGCTGGGGGTGGGAGAGGAAGAGGATTCATACCTTTCCCAAGGGTATTAGCACCTATATAGTGAATGTAATGGGATCGACTAGAATTCGAACTCGGATCTCTGATTCCGCAATGCGAAGATATTAGTATATAACATCGCATTTGAACACTGTTTTTCTTTGTTTCAAGGGACATTATTCTATTTCTTACCAGGTTACTCAGCTTTTGGGTGGCAATTTCTATTTCAGTGAGTCTTTGAATTTCAGTTTAACATTTTTTGTCCTCTGTTAAAAGAATCTCAAAATATTTAATTTTTCTTATTTGTTGTCTCTCTTCTTACAAATAATAGTTAATATTTTGTTCTAGTTTCCTTTTCTACCTTTTGTATGATTTATTTTTCTGTGT
Source organism: Acanthosepion esculentum (assembly GCA_964036315.1). Classification (NCBI taxonomy): domain Eukaryota; kingdom Metazoa; phylum Mollusca; class Cephalopoda; order Sepiida; family Sepiidae; genus Acanthosepion; species Acanthosepion esculentum. The sequence continues at coordinate 75,733,438 of OZ038488.1, forward strand.
CTGTCGTCATCTTTTTTTATGTTGTGAGCACCATTAATAAATCCTGATAGGTTTTCTAGTTCTCTTGGGATTGCCTCGCTGGAAAGGTTGAATGCATCCGGTGAAATGACATATCCTTGTCGTAGGAAACTGTCATTATTTGTGCACTTACGTATTAACATTCATAAATACTAATCAATTATTAAAATTAATGGTTGACGGTGCACTCTGAAATAAAAATGAAGATTAACATATATAATTGCTCAAAATTAATAATAATGATTGATAATTCTTTCATTTCATAAAAGATACAATGTAAAAGTAATTACTAGTAAAATAGTTAACTTTGGACATACTTCATATAAAAGGAAATAAATACTACTCAAAAATTACTAATAATGGTTAAAAATACTAGATTTATCATTCAGATGAAAATATATATAATATTAAAAATTATTAATAATGCTTGACAAATTATTCATCTAATATAATAAAGATTCATCTAATATAAGAAAACATAATGCTTGAAAAATTATTTATCTAATAATAATAAAAAGATAAGATGATAGAAAATACAAGTAAAAATGATTAACAGTTTTTCACGGTGTTTTGTGCAATAAAAATCAAAACAAAATGACGTACTAGTCAAACATTAATAATGGTTGATAATGCTTCATCTAATAAAAATCAAGACAAAATAACATACTGTCAAACATTAAGAATGGTTGATAATGCTTCATCTAATGAAAATCAAGACAAAATGACATACTAGTCAAACATTAATAATGGTTGATAATGCTTCTACTAATGAAAATGAAGACAAAATGACATATTAGTCAAACATTAATAATGGTTGATAATGCTTCATCTAATAAAAAATCAAGACAAAATGATGTACTAGTCAAACATTAATAATTTTTTACAATGCTTCATCTAATAAAAATGAAGACAAAATGAAACACTAGTAAAATTATTAATCCCGTTTAATAATGCTTTATCTAGTATAAAATGAAGATGTAAGTCAATACTCGTAAAAGTCTATTAGTACTCGTTCACATTGCATCATTTTATAAAACGTTCAAACTAAAGTAAATACTAATCAAGCATTAACAATGGTGATCAGTGCTTCATTTAATAAAAAATAAAACTGATTTAAATACGGGTAAACCTCATTAAATCATCTCACAAAAACATGGAGTAATGGATAGCGGCTCTGACTGAAGTATCGGAGAGCCGAGTTCAAATTCCAGTCGGATTCATTACATTCCCTTTCGTGCTAATACCCTCCTTATCCCACAAATAGCTCGACAGAATGGGTTCTATGGTGTCTAGGAGAATGAAACTCTGAATTCAAAACTGGCCTTGAGGCTATCTTGCCCAAGAAACACCACTTCTATTGCGGCTGCAGTATATGTGGTACCCCTGATGGATCATGAGATTCGCGATCGCTATGGGCATATATCGCTATGGGTAAATAACAGAACAGACTGGGTTCTATAGCCATGGGTGGCAACCGGTCCAGAAGGAAAAACCCTGAATTCAAAACCGGCCTGGATAATGTTGGGCTCCGTCATACCATCTTGCCTAAGAAACACCACTTCTACTGCGGTTGCAGTGCATGTGGTACCCCTAAGACCCCGATGGCTCACGGGAGACGCGATCGAACATCTCATAAAAAATTAACATGAAAGTCAATAGCAATCAAAATGATTAATTCATGACGTTTATTGACTACTTTTGCTGATTTCGCCAGAGTTTAATTTACATTGTTTCAGTTTGAATCCCTAACATGTTCTATAGCATTTCTTTAAATGTATTTGCATATTTTTGCAAATGATGTTGCTGATATGTTTTTCATATAACAGTTTAAGTATTACTTTAGGTTTTTCTTCTTTCTTTTTTTTTTTGTTGTAATTTTACCTGTAGTTTGCATGTAACTAGAAGAGTTTACATACGTACGCTTTTTGTGATCTTTTAACCGGGTGGGAGCGAATGTTTAGATCTTTCGCTTTCTGGCCAAGAGAACCGGATTTGAATCTCTCCATGGTGGATTTTTCGGAATGGTGACTTCTTGAAAGTGCGTTGAAACCATACCATTGCAGTTCCAGCGAAATTGGGTAGACGGAACTGTTTACAATCTTTGATGGTTGTCGTAGCATGAAGTCATAAGTCATTGTGATTAAGGATTTCCGTCTAACCACCTGATTATGCTCTCTCTCTCTCTCTCTCTCTCTATATATATATATATATATATATATATATATATATATATATATATATATGAACGAGGGTCATTCAACAAATAAGTTGGATTTTTCGGTATAAGGACTTCTAATACTGATAGAAGGTTACTCTTTTTTATTTTTTATTTATTTGTTTTACTTCTTTTTCACATGGATTTAATTTCTTTTGCAGATTTAAAAAAAAACTTTGAGAGTTTTGGCGATTAACAAAGATGGCCGACCAAGAAGTATGCTCTAGGATTGAACAGCGGTCAGTTATCAAATTTTTGGTTGCTGAAGGGTGCAAACCAGTTGAAATTCATACGAGAATGTCAACTGAGTATGGTGCCACATGTTTCAGCCAAAAAAATGACTAGAAGTGGGCTAAATTGTTTAAAGGCCGGAGCAGTGTTGACGATGAAGACAGGCCTGGGAGGCCTACAGAAGTGAGGTCTCCTGAGGTGATCGAATCAGTCAATGATCTCATTCAGTCAAACAGAAGGGTGACAGTGGATGACATTGCAAGGACTTTGAGCTTATCTGTTGGGACAAACGCAGGGGTCATCAGTCAGAAGGAGTCATCTTGCATCATGACAACGCAAGGCCTCACACAGCAGCACAAACGGTGCAGACCATCAACGAGCTGGGCTGGTAACTGTTCCCTCACCCCCTTACAGCCCAGACGTTGCCCCTTCAGACTTTCACCTGTTTGGTCCCTTGAAAGCGTTCACGAGAGGCACGAAGTTTAAAAGTGACGATGAAGTCAAAAGTGTTGTCAGCGACTGGCTGAGACAACAGTCCAAAGATTTTTACGCTGAGGGAATACGGAAGCTTGTGCACAGATGGGAAAAGTGTGTGACAGTGCTGGGAGTCTACGTTGAAAAATATAAAAAAAGTAAACTACTATCTGTATTAGAAGTCTTTATACCGAAAAATTCACCTTATTTATTGAATGACCCTCGTATATATATATATATATATATATATATATATATATATATATATATATATGTATCCATCTATCTCTCTTTCTCTTTGGTACTAAGGTCCATTTAGCATATTTGCAATATAAGCCACAATTGCTATCTGTGGGTGTTCAACAAACACATATGTGCCTGAGAATGCGTCTGCAAGAGGGATTGGATAAACACCCCAGAAGACGAATGAACTCGAAAAGAGTTACCGGTTATTATTATTATTATTATTATTATTATTATTATTATTATTATTATTATTATTATTAAAAACTAAAGCATTACTAAATCGTCTGTTGAAGATTAAGTCATCGATCTAGGATTCTGCGTTTCCTCTCGGGCTTTTCCAAGTCCACAAGCGTCCTGCGTGTTCTTTGAACTAAGATTTGGTTAATACATAGCAATTCCCCTTTCTCACTTCGCAATTGAACCCATCCCCGCACTGCCTGTTGGATAATTTAAACACATATTTACAAACAATTCCAATATTCAAGATAACTAATTCGATAGGCACTCAGAGAAAACTCTGCCACACATTTTGACATTTTAACCGTCCTCGAACTAAAAATAAATACGCTTAAATTCACCTTCGTCCCTACTGAGGGCTTAGTGGTAGAATCTCCGACTGACGACAATTCAGCCGGGTTTCAATCCTAGCTAGAGGCAAACTGATGACTAGCTACACTGATGAACTGTGATACAGCGAAACAGTTTGTCTGTGGATGACAGTATATATATATATATCTATATATGCATGTATATCGTAATTGTATATTTTCCGTATAAAGAAATGATATAGAAATTATGAGTAGTAAAAAAACTGGAAGTCAGCTAAGCACATCCTATTACACGTGATTTTCAACTTGAGTACACAGTCTTTACTTGCTGTAAGAATAAGTGAGTCTCCGCCATTGTCAATGGGCGTTGTCTTCCTATTTTCAATAGGTAAATGCATAGCCCGGGTTCATAATATATTTGTCACGCTTAATATTATCCGGGAATGCTTCATTTGTCGCAGACAAGCTCCTATTGAATCATGGTCAGGTATAGACAGTTTTAATTCTGTTTGCGTGTTGATGACGATCAGACAGTTTTTTGACAAGCGTTTTTTTCTACATTTATGTATTTTGTTCAGGCGATGGGATTAAATCGGCCCTATCAAAGAAAAACGATGCGTCTTGATTTGTGCATAGGTTTTTTTCTGTTTTTAAATTGCTTTCGTTTTCACTATACAGTGACAATTACAGATCAATTTTTTTTTATATTTTATTTTTCTTTAGCGAAGGTGTAATTTTATCAATTCATATTTTAAATGCTTACCTTCACTCTCGACTCTTCGCTTTGCATGTCTTTATTTCTTCCCGGGTTCCAGGATATGAATTTAGTAAATATTAAACCCTTCAAATAGCTCAGTGTCAGATATAACAAATTTAGTATAAAAGGTAAGGAAATTGAACATTGAATGGGCTGCACGATGGTTAGTTTCGCAAAACATCTCAAGTTGCTGCTAAACAAAAAAAAAAATAGCCCGAAAGATCGTTCATATGGATGTTACGCATGGCGCCAAGCTCATTCAGAAATATCTATACTGTCAAAATTATACAACTACTTTCTCAGATCAAGGATTAAAAATGGCCTCGAGCGAATGAAACTTGCATGTCTTGGCGGGAACAATCCTTCTTTGAATGTTGCGCCACAGAATCCTAAACAAAAACCAAATCACTTTCAACCGTAGCAAAAAACTAAAATAAATATCATTTAAATCGAAGGCAAATTAATGAGAGAATCAAGATGTTGACGCACGACACTACTTCAAGGAAAATGTTAGGAAGAACATCCCCATCAATAACTGAAAGAGCGATAACAGTTACTGTACTTGACAAGCGTATTTTCCCGAAGAAATGTTTTAACATGCCTGACCCGGCATCTGCTGATTTGAAAAGTAAAAGAATAATTAAATTATTATTCGATTTTCAAGGACAAGTTCTCTGATGTCTTTAGCATTGATATTTATCATACACCGACGATTATATAAGACACTGTTATACCAATAATTCTAGGATTGAGTTCATGCCTTCCAGATGATTAAGCTCAGGCAATTGGGAAATATGCAGTTGTCTCGGTCAAGATTCAGGATATTAAACAAATTCATGAAATTGATCTGACCCACATTTTATAAATCTACCATATCATTTAAATAACATGTTTGAACAAAACAGGCAAATAATAAATGCAAATAAACCACTGGCCAGAAATGTGGTAGATGTATGAAATTTAGGTAAGATATCTTTCATCTCTATACATTGATTCGCACACACACATACACCACACACACACACACACACACACACACACACACACACACACACATATATATATATATATATATATATATATATATATATATATATGTACATACACATACATATATGAAAAAATATAGTCTTAAAGTGTGCTATATTTATGGGATAAAGTGCTCAATATCAGAGATAGTGCGTGTGTAAATATAAAAGTGAACATAGAAGTCAACACTTAGAGGCGACAGTCTGTTTCATGCTAGATGCAATCGGTGGCCTGACTATATATATATATATATATATATATATATATATATATATATATTACAGGTAATAGATCCGTTGGTATATAATCCATGTGGATACTAGTAATATCAGATATTAAAACCTATCTACAGAGAAAGCTCAATGTATTTATTATAACGGAGCATATATTTCACACAATCAGGTAATTTTTGATTTTTGCTGTATATACATACATATATATATATATATATATATATATATATATATATATATATATATATATATATATATTATTATTATTATTATTATTATTATTATCCAGCGCTCTCTCCCAGAAACTGTAACTAAGGTCTGCTCAGCATAGTTGCAGTATAAACCACAACTCGGCTCTGTGGGTGTTGAGCAAACAAAAATGTGCCTGAGCGAGCGTCTTCAATAGGGATTGGCTCGCCGCCCTAATAGACGGGTATCCTAGAATACGTGTGGCCAGCTATTTATATATATATATATATATGTATATATGTGTGTGTGTGTGTGTGTGTTTGTGTGTTTGTGTGTGTGTGTGTGCGTGCGCGTGTGTGGATTTAAAAGGTCGGGTAATAACATGTAAGAAACAGAACGCCATAAAAATGATTATAATACTGGCAATAAGATTGAAGATATGTATTATAAATTAGACATTTGACTAAATTGAAGCACGAAGAGTACAGATTTTAAAGTCGGGATTATTGTCAATATTGTTATCATTTTATTGTCTCCAGTTTTATTGAGCGGACAATTAAATCTATGTATCATTAGAAGCACATGTGCACCATCTTTCGTTTTAATTCATGTCGTTTTAGGCATTAGCTGAGAATATTGCAACGTCCCGTTCACGGTAGGAAGTACCTACTCTATGAAGTTTAAAAGTGAAAGAAAGTAAATAGTTGAAAATTGAAAGAAAACACTTTAGTATAGACACTTCAATATTGGGATGCATTCATCTGAACGTACTTATCTCTCTTATCAAAAGAATGCGAACCTTGAATAAAATACACACACAATAATGTATATCTGTCTTCTGAAGTGTAGGTGGGTGCATATTATATGGGTTCTACGCTTTAAGTTTTAACAATGATTGTTGAAAAAGAAAAGAAAAATGTGTCAGTCCTGAGCTAATCGTTTAGCGATACATTTCCCGAGGTACGGCTTGCTTTTATTTTACACGTAAGTAAAGTTAGAAGGTGAATACAATGAAACTTGTGTTTTCCATTGTTTGGCGCCAGTAACCAGAAGCGTTTTTGTTCGACGACTTTTCCCACTAATTCTCCAAGTTCATTGGTGTGTGCGTTCGGTATTTTCTTGACATAAGAGGTCTCTCTGTTCGCCTAAATATATTTCGCTTCAAGGGAGCGAGAATTCAACATCTTCCCTTGTATATATCTTTGTCTGTTCGTATGTATGTATGTATGTATTTGTATGCATCTCTCTCTCTCTCTCTCTCTCTATATATATATATATATATATATATATATATATTAGTATATTCATTACCTGTCTAGATGAGGTATTGTAATTATTTACATTATTTACATTATTCGGACTGTTGTCCTCATCTTTATTGCCATATTCACGACGTTTCGGCTCTGTTACGCTCCGACTTTCTTCAGGTGATTGGAATTTTGAATTTAACCCTTTATTTCGTCCATCGGGGCAGATTGTTCTAGTTCAACGTACCATGCCTCTTCCAGATGTCTCAATTATCTCACTTTAATTCAGTTCTCCATGTTTTTGATGGCCTCGGCAGTAGCCAGGTATTGAACTCATAACTCTTCAAAATTGCTGTCACCAGTCTTCTTGATTCTTGTCCTTTTATTGTCGTCTCTCCTTAATAGTAGTCTTTCTCATATTTTCTAACACTCAGTAAGCCCTTACGTCTTAGTGGCCTTATTTCACAATACCTTAATTTAACGGATGTAAACATGGCTGTTTCGGCCTTTTGCTGTCTTTCTGTAAACTTCGGAAGTGATGGCCCAAGATCTGGAGAATAAAGGAGTTTGGAAATTATTATTCAGCTGAAGTCTTCAGCTTTTTAAAATTCGTTCTTTACTTTACATACAGTGCTTTATCATGCTCGAAGGCGATATCATTGCGATTGATCACATGTGACCGCTTTTCATTCAAAGCCGTGTTTAAATTCTCTAACTACTCGAAAAAAAAATCTACTGCATTCATAACAATGACTGGTAGCAACTCAGTGAACTACACCTACACAACGTTGCCGTTTTCCACTGACCTGAAGTGGAACAACTACATTGAATCTATAGCTTCTTCTACCGCAAGGATATGTGGCTCTCTGTGTATCACCTGGTTTCATCCTTCAATTCTACAAATCTACCATTGGTCCTTGCATTGAGTCCTGTTGCCATATATGGTCTTGTGCCCCCTCTGCTCATCTCGAAGTTCTAGACAAAATACAGAGACAGATATGCAATGAGATAGGTCCTGATCTGACATCCCGTCTACAGTCACTTTCTCACAGCCGTGATGTAGCTTCCCTCTGTCTTTTTTACAAATATTTTCATGGCATCTGCTCTGACGATCTTCTTTCACTGGTAGCCAAACTGCAAGAATTTAAGCGTGCTACTAGGTTGGCATCTCGAATCCCAAACTTTCACTGTCGAAACAGTTAAATGTAAATGCCTCTTCTACTTCAACAGCTTCTTCTCTCGCACTTCCCGCCTACATGTATTTTCAAATATTCAAATGTAATGTCAATCGACATCTTCTAATGCCTTAGTCATGATCCCTGTCCTTCTCTATATCCTTTCCCCAAACGCCCCTCTTTACTCTTGCTCTCACTCTTTGTAATCCCTTGCGTGCTGGTGTCACTCCCACCTTGTTTGGGGTGAAATGCTTTAAACAAAATTTCCACGAAACATTTACCTTGGGTGGCGATCTATTTTGGCTTCCACTGAGGCCACGTCTGCGTAGATTTATACACATTCGGTTAATAAACGAAAATTTGGCGTTTTGGGACTATTCTCAAGTGATATCTAGTCTGAATATAATAAGAATAACAAAGAATAACAATGTTTTCCATGTAAAATCCATACTACTTAGCCCATAGCTCGTGGATTGATATATTTTCATTACCGTATTTGCGCGTAAATGAATGTCACGATCCCGACTAGAATTTGAACTCGGATCTTCAATTTCTTACACCGAGACGCTATACTTTACATCGCCCATCGAGAATTTACGTCACATAATGTTATGGAAGTACAAACACGGGTATAACGTTATGGAAAAATATGTAGTGTTTGTGGTGAAGGAGTCATAACTTCCCCGCATGTAGGAAATTGGTTTGCAAATTTTTTTTCTGGAGAAATTTTGGTGTGCTCAGCGGATTTTGTTGATGAATCTCTAAAGCTTTAGTTGAAAGTAATCTGGAATCAATAAAGGTGTTAAAAATATTACAATCTCTCATATGCCAGATCTTATAAAAGACATGGAAAGTCTGCAACTGGCTGTTTGGATTCGACACGTTTTTAACGTATAGTTAAAAGCGGATAGTTCATCGTCTCCCTTGTCTGTACATTGACTGAATCGTTTGTTTACGACTTATCCACGATTTGCAGGTTATTTAATTCCAGAAAAATATTTTAGATTGTAAGAATTGTTTTTGTTATATTTTTGTAGATAATAATGATTTAGTGATAAAAGTCTTACTAATTAACGCATATCTGTGAGTGGGGAAAAGTGGTGGATTCATGCCTTTCCCAAGGGTATTTGCTTGTAAGGGAATATAACAAACCCAACGGGAATTTGAACTCGGCTCTCCGATTAACAATTCCGAGTCGTTATCCATTACGCAACCTGTACATCCAATCTAGGTGTAACCAAGCGGTCACGCAACTAAGTATTGACCTGCTTAACTTCGGTGATCGTAAGGGAAATGGTGTATCAATGCCGTGCGTCCGTTAGCATAACGCGTTTCTTAAATACATTTATATCCATCTGATGAAAAAATGATAAACGTACGATAAGGTTATATTCAAATGGATCGCTATGGGTAAATTGCCACAATCAACATCAGAAGCTGAGCTCCATGGAAGAAAGGTATGAATGTTCTATATATCCGAGCGCTGTTTGTATTAGCCATTATGAAATCTTTTAATTTTTTATTTTTTTAATTGAATATGTAGATTTTCATATATGTGTATTTTTTATTGACGGAAACGTTCATCTTTCCGACCGTGTTCGTAGTTGATATTATTGCGTATTGTTTTTTTCGCTTTTATTATTAATGCTTCAATTATTTTTAACCCTTTTTTAACATGCGGATTAGGTTATTATAATCGTATTTTCTACGAGTATGTTGCAGATGGAGTTTGGTCTTAATTTCAGAGAAATGTAAAGTGAATCTTCTTGATAGGCATGTAGTTGCATGTTCAATATAATTATTCATGAATTTGGATTAATCAGGATGGTAGATTTTAATGGACGTGTAAAACTATATAATAAATGCTAATGTCAGTGTGTCACTGTCATACATTTTCAATCAAGGGCACACAACTCTCAATAGCTAATCTCATTTAAATAAATGCGAATGTTAGTGTGTCACTGTGTCACACTTTTTCGACTTTATTCCTAGAGGCCGTAGCCCAACATATCATACCATTTTGGAATCAGGCCGACTCTGTGAGCAATTTAAAAACATACCGGGCCGGATCTGGACGAACAATCCTAAAATTTTGGATTCCCAAGTTTTCATTATTCCGATTGTTTTCGGCGAATTTTTACGTGATTTTTTTGTGACGATTTTTTTTGTACTATAACAATTTTTATAACTTGGAAGTAAATTTTGGGAATAATCGAAATTAATTGAAAGTCACCCATAAAATTAAAAAAGAACTGTTTGTATGGAAAGTAAGGACCTACGTACATCAAATTATCTTTAAATTAAGTGGTGGCAGAAGGATTATCGTTGAACTTTTAAAAGGTAAGCTTAAATATTAATGCAGCGATAAATTTTGAATTCTTTTGTAGTTTATTGTTGCCTGTCGCACCTACGCCTCCCTACCTCCGCAGGAGCTAGCTTAAATGCCACTCGATAGGGCGGCTTTTAAGGTAGTTCATAAATAATATTGGTAAACAGTTTTATCGCACTATATTGTCCGTCGTCCTTAATGAAACTTGTATCAAAGAGGGATTGCTGATTAAATGCACAATCATATATATATATATATATATATATATATATATATATATATATATACATATATATATATACACACACAAATATATATATATATATACATACACACACCAATATATATATATATATATATATATATATATATATGAATTTATATGAAATTATCGTGAATACAAGAGTGTAAAGAGACGAGATGTCGCAATTATTATATCTCTTTGCACCTTTCACTTCCCAAGCAACAGAAAAGACAGCTTACATAAATTTTACGTCAAAAAACATGCCCAGATCTGAAAAAAAATCTTTTAAAAGGTGAAAGAAAGATTTAAAGAAAATCCTTCACTGGTGGACATGTTTACCAAAGTAAACACGAAATAAAAAATGTTTATCATAGTTGTGACTAAGAATTCTACCGGACACCATTTTTTTCTTCATAAGAAGAAAGAAGGAATATTTAAAAAAAAAATATCTAATAATCAGGTGTCAGAATAGACAGCGTTGGTTATAATTCTTGAATATTGGCAGTGAGTACGAGATTTGACATTCGAGGTGTATCTTTAAAAAAAAATTAAGAGAAGAGAGAGTGGAGATTGATTGAAAAAATAGTTTTTTTTTTTTTTGTTTATTTTGTTAAGATTATCAAATCCCAGGCAGCAACAACTGCAAACACGACCCTTCCGGCTTTTCGCAACGCCAAACCCCCATATCCGTCACGACTACAGGTCGCTGTGTAGATTCTACTCCGACTGTTACCACGCTCCGCGCACACGATATCTTTTTTGTGGGTGGGGGTATTATTTTTTTTAAAACTTTTTAATCATGTGGAAAAGGTCCAGGGTTTTCCCATGAAGGTAAGGTCATTTTATTTTTTTATTTGTTATTTATATATTTCTTTTCTTTTTGCGATGTTTCTGATATGAAAAATTCTTCAGGTGACAAGATGTGAAAATTCAAAGATTCCATAAAGTTTAAGTCGAATTCTTCATTTAGACTGTCCTTGTCACCATATACTAGTGACATGTCATTTTAGATTGCGCCGTGTCTCCAGATACTGGTGACGGTTATATTTTCATTTTAAGTTACTTTGCCAAATGTTGCGACACTCTGTTCATTTTACTATATAAAGTAATATCCGCGGCTTCCTATACAATTTTCGGAAAAGGCTTATATCACTCGGCTTCTCTTAATTTTTAATTGAATGCTTTATAAGTATACAGTAAGTATAAAAATAAAATCATGGAAAGAATGTATTGGCTCCATTACTATATCTATATAAATAAATGCGAATGTCAGTGTGTCAGTGTGTCACACTTTATTAACTTTACTTCTAGAGGCCGTAGCCCAGCATATCATGTCATTTTGGGATCTGGCCGACTCCGCAGCAAATTAAAAACATTCCGGGCCGGATCTGGACCCGCAGTCCTGAAATTTTAGATTCACAAATTTCCATTACTGCGATTGTTTTCGGATTCCGCCATTTTGGCTTCTCTTAATAAAAACAATTAAATGAGACAAGCTCTGAATAGCTCTCAATAGCTCAATAGCTGAAAACTTTCAATAGCTCATGTTCAAATAAAAAAAATTACTGTTATCAAATTACAGTGTTTCAAAATAAAATTTTCCGTCTTTTCAATTTTACTCCTAGCGGCCGTAGCCCAATATATCATATCATTTTGAAATCAGGCCGACTCCGTGAGCAAATTAAAATCATTCCCGGTCGATTGTTTTCGGCCATTTTTTAAGTGTTTTTTTGCGAACAATTTTTGTTATCCGATAACAATTTTGATAACTTGGAAATACATTTGGGAATAATCGAAATTCAGCGAAAGTCACACATTAAAAATAAAAAATATTTTTTTGTACGAAAAGTAAGGACCTATGTACATTAAGTTTGTTTTTAAATTAAGTGTCGGCAAAAGAATTATCGTTGAACTTTTAAAAGGTATGATTAAATATTAATTCAGTACTTAAAGGCAGCGAACAATTTTGAGTTCTTCTATAGTTTATTGTTGCCTATCGCATACGGCTGCAGTATGCCTCGAAAAAAGAAATCTCCGCCAACAGAGGACCAGATTGCAATCAAAAGAGCCAAGGCTGCAGGGAAGAGAAGAAAGTCCCGTGCAAATGAAAACCCAGATCAAACGGCAGGCAGAGGAGTTTCCAATGCTGAGAATATGCAAACTCTTAAACTCCTGAACGAGCTGAAGTATCAATCAAGAGCTCTCCGCAGGAGCTAGGTTAATTGTCACCCGATAGGGTGGCTTTTAAGCTTGTTAGTAATATTTGCAGAATTAATTTTGTCTTCAGTATATGGTGACGTGGCCGTACTTATAAAAAATGTAAAGTACATTTATAGACGGTAATAATGTTACTTTATTTGCCATGAACAGGGCCGGTGCAAGAGTTTCGTGTCCCCTGTGATACTGGCCTCCACTGTATTACATCTCAATTTTCACAAGGTAATATTCGTATGAAATACAAACTTTATTGTGACTTAATTATGTACGGTAATGGATCACATGCAATATATTTGAACAATTCAACTAGAAAAATTGAAAATAAATACAGTGTAACCCGGATATAAGAGAAACCCGGATATAAAAGACTTCGTCTCCGGTCCCGACAAGTCTCTTATATCTGGGCTACACTGTATAATGTCTCTAAATATATATTAGAGACATATTGTAATAAATCATTCTATCTTAAATAAATCAACAATGCCTGCCGTTTGATCTGGGTTTTCATTTGCACGGGACTTTCTTCTCTTCCCTGCAGCCTTGGCTCTTTTGATTGCAATCTGGTCCTCTGTTGGCGGAGATTTCTTTTTTCGAGGCATACTGCTGCCGTATGCGATAGGCAACAATAAACTATAGAAGAACTCAAAATTGTTCGCTGCCTTTAAGTACTGAATTAATATTTAAGCATACCTTTTAAAAGTTCAGCGATAATTCTTTTGCCGACACTTAATTTAAAAACAAACTTAATGTACATAGGTCCTTACTTTTCGAGAAAAAAAATTATTTTTTATTTTTAATGTGTGAATTTCGCTGAATTTCGATTATTCCCAAATGTATTTCCAAGTTATCAAAATTGTTATCGGATAACAGAAATTGTTCGCAAAAAACACTTAAAAAATGGCCGAAAACAATCGACCGGGAGTAATTTGCGGCATCTTTTACTTCAGCTTTTCCTTGTTAAAAATAATTTAACACATTCACCATTAGATTTGCAGAAAAATGCAAATGCTGATAAGATAGCGAGGGTCACAAAGCAGTGCCCGGGATCCCACAATCAAGTTTCCCACTCCCGCTCGGGGGATTCAGAGATAGTACGCACCGGCCCTGGTTACGCAACATATAAATGTTAGAAAATAAAATATATTATATACATATATCATTTGGAAAATCTAAAACAGAATATTATGCACACAAGAAAGTAGCCATGATAACTATTTGGTGACATAGCTTTCAAGGTCAGAAAATATCTTTAGGGGTTATATTCGCAAAAATTTTATCACTGAAAAAAAAAGATCCTGGTTAACTAACATATTCTTTTACAATATATATATATATATATATATATATATTTTTAATTTTTAAAAAAAGTTGTAGACCCCCCCCCCCACATAGCCCTATATTGATCTTGGGTTGACAGTCAACATGTTAAATTTAAGGGGGGATATCATGTGGAATAAAAATCATCCTTCTTGAGATACTTGTACAAAAAATAATTAAAACTTATTTTTAACGGATTCGAAAACGGGTTCGACAAACGGCGTTTGAATTTTCACGAAGACTTCTCACTAATTTCTTTACTAAAGGTGTGAACTCAAATCTCCCTGGCTATGTCATAGCGTGAGATATCTAGAAAAAAAACATCAGTAAAATACAAAAAAGTGTGACAATGACGAGAGACGATGATTGAGCAACGTACGTGAATAAACAGTATACAAAAGCTGTTATTTCCATTGTCAGCTTTGACTGCCATCCATTTATTTATATGATATGAACATTAACATTAACGAGAAGGGTAAGTCAACTGATATGTGTTGTGATATAATGGCATGCTTTCTCTCTACATGTATATATATATATTTATATATATATATATTTGAAATTATTAGGAGAATTTGATAATTATATTTAAGTGATTCATCGACTCATCTGGGACTCATCAGCAGTGCGCATCCACATCTATCTTCGTCACCGAGGCCCGTTGGAACAGTTGGTATGTTGTTTGCTTGACAACCTAACTGTCCGGGTTTCAATTCACGGTAGTGGATGCGCACTGCTGATGTAGTCCCAAATATAGGACGAAATGGCCGTCCAGTGCATTCTGATGAGGTTTCAGACTCGATGAATCACTTTTATATATATATATATATATATATTCTTTGTTAATTTCTTCATACCTCTCAAAAAGAATTTGCTCAAATATTTTTTCACTCGTTTCATCTCAAGCCAGGCGATAATGTCACGAGGACGCACATGGTTACTGGGAGCGAAAGAGAATGGGAAGACATCAATGAGAAAAAAGCTCAATAAAAGAACGAGATAAAGGAAGAGAGAGAAACAGATTTGGAAGCGTGTTCTTAGGAACACAAAGGCATTTATCTTGTGAAGATCATAGCTGGAAAGGACGCAAGGAACAGGAGGTGGTTTTCACAGGCGAGAAAAGAAAATATTAGGTTACATCTAGCTAGTTCAACCGTAAAAGGGTGAGACCTAATAGCCAATCTAGTAGTACGCCTACATTGATGAGGACGAAGCCCCAAGTATAGAAGCTCATCAGAACAATTGACATGAGAATATTTATAGTAAAGCCAGGGGAAATCTAATTCATGGCGGGGGTGGGGGTGACTGAAGTCGAGATTTCAGGTTAAGGTTTATTACAGCTTCTTCTTTGGATTTTGTCACAAATTTCGAGGTACATAGTATGAGTATCAGACCAGATATGACAGCAATATTGTATGCACAGGGAAATGTAGAAACATAAATTTGCAAGATATATTCTTTCGAGAAAAATCTGTTACGACACAATGAATCAGTTTTCCGAGTACCGGAAATAGCAATTGTCTCCTTATAATCACTCTGCTTCAGCTCAGTGTAAAGTGTTTGGGGGTTAGCATAAGCTAAGCTGATGGAAGGTAGAAAGGTTTATCTATGGTGATTAAATGATAGCAGTTTTATTTGGGAGTCGTTACAATTTAGAAGCCATTCCTTGCACCAGTTAATCACTGGTTACAGGTCATTTTCGAGAGTTGCTGCCAGGTTTACATTTTCGGATCTATCTATTTTCACATCTAATATATATATATATATATATATATATATATATATATATATATATATATATATATATATATATATATTAACTGAAAAACACTTATAAAAATACGTGGATTTACCAAATTACAAAATACATAAAAATTCTCACTTTAAATATTTAAAATTTAGCGTCGCGATTTGCACGCTCCAACACCAGATAACCGTTAACAAATAGTTCATTGTTAAAAACATCTTTCGGTTGGATAAACACATTTATTTCGTCTCCCAGTTTTGATTATAATGGAAAAATAAAGTCTGATGATGAATTGCGTGAAGCATTCGAAAGTACTAGCAGAAATAAAAAAAATTACACCATATCTATTTTATATATGAGAATCTCATTATTCAGAGTATTATCAGTAGTATAATGCTTATCATTATGTCTACTAGCGAAGTGATTTCGCCAATAATCGCATTCATATTGCTGATTGATTCAAGGTATGATTATCTCTTTGTAATATATATATATATATATATATATATATATATATATATCCTTAAGAACAAAGATGCTAAAAGGATGCAACCGTGGTTTCAACTATAATAGGTATCATCAGACAATAGCTCCAGCATATTGGTTGTTGACAACCCATATATAGGCAATCACTACTTAGGAGGAGGAAGAGTATGAGGTAAAAGAAAATATAATCTGCCAAGCTCATCTTCGCTCATAATCCTCTAACATAAAAGATACAGGTGTCATGTGGCCTGACGATTGCATCTTGGATGAAACAGACTGTCGCCTCTAAGTGTTGACTTCTATGTTCACTTTTATATTTATATATATATATATATATATATGTGTGTGTGTGTGTGTGTGTGTGTGTGTGTGTGTGTGTGTGTGTGTGTGTGTGTGTGTGTGTGTGTGTGTGTCTGTATAAAGAATGGACGTAATAAATAAAAAAAAGTCCAAATACATCTTCTGATGGTCGTAGAAGTACATTCGCATATTAAGTTCCAGATAAATCAATTGTCTCGGATTCAGTATTCAAGTCGTTGAACTGTTTATTTATTTATCTAATATTAGCGCTCTATATCTTAATATTTTGCACTTTATTCAGAAAAATATACTTACCTGGAAAGCTATTGTTCTACAGTAATATATTGATTGACGTTTTTTTAAGCGTAAACGATTTTTGTCATTATATATCTATATACAGGTCACAATCGATAAAGTGTCACCTAAATTACACAACAATGAAAATAAGGCTGATATCTCATTTTAAAAGATAAATTTACTAAAATTACACAAAAATATCTTGAAATACAAAAGAGTAACTGATAAGGGGTCTCCCCTTTTCACACAGATGGACTCGCCCGAAGTATACATATACTACTACCAGTGAATACCCGGAGTGTGTAATAGTATTATCAGAGGAGGGTAGCACAATAGTCACCGTCACGAGCACTTAGACTCAGTAAGGAGTCATACCGGGATACTTCAATACCAAGACTGTATATATATTATTGCTACTAACCCGCATTCCTGGACTACTAACCCGTATTACCAGTTTGTATTATTACGTTAATACATTTATTTTCCTTATCTATTCCTGGCGTTTGTTATTTATTGATATCGGATTTCATTCCGGATTCCACAACAGTAATTCTATTCAATAAAATAGCCATTGGCTTCAACCACGGCCTCCAGATGACTTCGGAAACTTTTCTGGGTAGTCTCCTTGTTTAAGATGGAGAATTCTGCCATAATCCTCTTCAGTTCATCTTTGATGTTAAAAGAGGTTTTGTTGGTCTCTCGCTCAACTGAGCTCCGCACATAATAATTAAGGGGATTGCAGTGTGGAGAGTTAGCCAGATGTAAGGGATGATGTGGTCGCAGAAATTGTCTGACTGGCAGAAGTGTGTTCTCTTTGTGTGACGTGGAGCAGAGTCCTGTTGCTAGACATAGGGTCTTCTTGCAACCACACTCTTGGCCCAGGGCAGCACTACCTCTTCAAGGAACTTGATGTAGGCCTCCGTGTTGATTCTGAGACACTCACCAACGAATTCGGGAGTAATTTTCTTATCCGAACGATTAGAGGGAGTTTTCCGAGCTGCCGTACCTTTGTAACCATCTCATCCAGCTCTTTCCAAGTCCTCTGCATTTTCCTCGGGCTGACATTTAAACACTCTGAAATGTTCCTATTGGAGATTCCTGCGCGAAAGCCAAGCAGTGCAGCATGTCGCTTCCAAATTTTTGTCGGAGGGAATTGCGTCCTGATGCTCTTTTACAGTTACAACGATTACAGTTAACACTGCCTGACGACGGTCGGCTCCCGAGGGGAGAGGAAGCCAGACGAGGCTATGCCAAAAGGTAGAGCCTCATCTGGGGAGACATACAATTACTCGACCCCGTTTATACGGAGTCTACGGGTAATTCTTGCCCGAGATTACGGACTCGGTACACCGCACGTTAAATAGGCCTTGTGCCACCTGCCGCCTTGATGTCTGATGGTATCTTTGAAATTGTCTCAGAGAAACGTGCCCTTGAACTGTCTCCTGTTCTCTCTACACTTTAAAATAAATGCCTTGCTCCTTATTGTTGGAAACCCTCTTCCGTAGTTCACGTTTTTTTAGAAGTCAGGTGAAAAGTCTCATCGATAAAGAACTAGAAGATCTAATCAACTCAGTATTTCATAAGCATGTCTAGTCGAGATGTCTATCGATTTAATATACATACAAACTTCTTTTTAAGCAAATCACCCCAAGCGGGAGTGCGACTAGCGCGCAAGGGGTTAAAGAGAGTGAGAGTAAGAGTAAAGACGAGTGTTTGGGAAAAGGATAAACAGACGGACAGGGATAAACGTCAAGGCATCAGAAGATGTCGATTGACATAACACTTAAATGTTTGAAAATTATAGCTATCGGGGAAGCAAGTGATAGGCATGGAGTTCCACTGACGGGAGGTGTGAGAGAAGAAGCTGTTGGAGTAGAAGAGGTGGCTACATTTAGCTGTTTCGACAGTGAAAGCATAAATTCATGCAATGTGGGAACCAGTGAAAGTAGCTCGTCGGAGAATTGCCATTAAAGTACTTGTAGAAAAGACAGAGGGAAGCCACAGCACTTCTGAAAGATAACGAATGCAGACGGGATGCCAGAATAGAACCAATCACGTTGCATATCCTTCTCTGCATTTTGTCGAGGACCACGAGATGAACAGCGGGAGCACCAGACCATATATGGCAGCAGTATTCCATGCAAGGACGAATGGTTGATTTGTAGATTTGAAGGATGAACTAACCCAGGTGAGAAAAACCTTCTGGCGCGACACAGAGAACCAACTTTCCTTGCGGTAGATGAAGCTATTGATTCAATGTAGTTATTGAGGTCAGTGGAAAGCGTGAGACCAAGCAGACGCAGAGAGGCGCTCTTGTGGAATTGGGCATCAGCTATCCAGATGGGAGGTAGGGAGAGTTCTATATGGTGGGTATATGAGAGTGGTTTCATTTTAGAGGCATTAAAGCGGACACACCATTTCCTGCCCCAGTCAACCACAGATTGGTGGTCCTTCTCGAGGCTTACGTCCAGGTTAAAGGTAAATAGTACATACCGTTAATTATAATGGCCATTTTAAATCCAACCTGTTGCGGAAAACTTTGGTGGTCGTTCTATGCACGAGTAATGATTTCAATCAGATTCTATTTACGATGGAAAAGGTGAGGAAGTATTGTATCGATTTATACATGACACATATAAATTATTTGACGACCAAAACTGAAATCTTGACTTAAACACGCGATCAACTCACACTGAGTATATATGATATTTTCTACTTGAGCTCAGGTCATGTTAAATGTATCGAATTAAAAAAAAACTGCTATGCTTGTGTGTGTTCTGAAGCCAGGCTTCTGTATAAAAATATTTTGTGACCAGTCAGCAAAACTGGTTAATAGGTTGAGTTGAAATTTAATGCAGACATGCTTTTCAGTACTTGGGAGCGCAAATAAACGTACGGCGATCAGATTAAAATTCTTGCCGAAGAGCAAGGAAAAAATATTTTAATTTCAGTATGTCGAATTAGAAGCTTATTATCCGGTGCTACAATTACCAGCGTTATTTACCTTTTTTTATTACTGCTGATCGATTGTTTAATAGAATGAGACGCAAAGTCATAGACATATTGATAGATATGAACAAAGATAGATAGATAGATAGACAAACATGAACAGACTAATCTAAGCAGAAGGATATGGACAATCATAGTGAGATAGATATGACCAGACAGATAGATAGATAGATAGATAGATAGATAGATAGATAGATAGATAGATAGATAGATAGGAAGACATCGATAAATAGATATGAGAAATGATAGATAGATAGACAGACATGGACATATTAATATAAGCAGAAGGATATGAACAATCAAAGGGAGATAGCTATGATCAGATAGATATATAGATATATAGATAGACAGCTAGATATGAGAACTGATAGATAGACAGAGAGACAGACATGAACAGATTAATATAAGCAGAAGGATATGAACAATCACAGGGAGATAGATAGATAGATAGATAGATAGATAGATAGATATGAGAATTGATAGATAGATAGATAGATAGATAGATAGATAGATAGATAGATAGATAGATAGATAGATAGATAGATAGATAGACATGAACAGATTAATATAACCAGAAGGATATGAATAATCACAGGGAGATAGATATGAGCAGATAGATAGATAGATAGATAGATAGATAGATAGATAGATAGATAGATAGATAGGAAAAGATCGGTAGATGGATATGAGAATTGAGAGATAGATAGATAGATAGATAGACAGACAGACAGACATGAACAGATTAATATAACCAGAAGGATATGAACAATCATAGAGATAGATATGATAAGGAAGATAGATATATAGATATATAGATCAATAGATGTGAAAATTGATAAATAAATGAATAGATCTATTGGTATACTAGTTCGTTCTATCCTACCGATAGTGCTTACTCCGTAGGTACCTTGGTTAACAAACTCACCATGTCCAGGCTCACTATCTGGTTGGATTAGATGGCAGCATCTTTCAGTATTTCCACGAAGTGGGCGGAGTTTCGGACATATGAAGATGACTTTCCTATTAATGGTCAATTATAACTACAAGGAAGCGACTCAAAAGGTGGCAACTAAGAATCGGTCTGAGCGGAATGCCGTCTCTGTGAATTTTGGAGAGACCGTATATGTGAGGCAGCTTAGTATAACGCTGCGACAACTGCTTGTATGTATTAGGTGCGAAGTTGACCTTGTCCCTGATTAGGATCTGCGACAGTTTTCATTCTGTTTTCATTGTTGGATCTTTCTTTACTTTATAGTAGCTGCCATTTCTAATGAAGTCTTCCAGATTTCTGTATATCGTGAATTGTCTATCACTACAGTCCCGTTGCCCTTGTATGATGATAATGTCATTTCTCTGTAGGGTTTTGATTGCCATCCTCTCCAGTTTCGCGGTGTTTGATTTGTGCTGCTTTGCTTTCTCCAGTATCTGTCTCACATTCCATCTTAGCTCATCCGCCCGAGCCTGAAGGATGTTCAAGGCTATTTCCTCGATTTGGGCAACGATGTTCAACTGTAGTATCCGTCTGATGGTTGTGGCGAAGTTGAAACCCTTGTTTAGTACTGACTCCTCAGAAGCACCAAGCTGGTGTTGACTGATAGATCGCGGAGCAGAATTAGACCAGAAACAAGACAAAAACAGTGTGCTGTCGTTAAAGTCACTGGAACAAGAAATGCGATATTTCTGATCATAATAAAACCAGAAAGAGCAATACATATATACATATATTTATTCTAATACTTAGAATCAGAAACAAACGGTTGACAATTCTGAGATTATTGAGGACAGAAGCGGGAGAAAATTTGCCACGTAGGGGACATATCGAAGGCAGGGGTGGGGGCAGATTGAAAGAGCAAGTAACCTACCGGACAAGGTTCTGTAAATGGTTGAGAAAAGGGAAAGAGAGAGAGATGGGGAAGGTGGGGAAACGCGATACACATCAATAAAAGGAGAGTATTTCGTTTCTGATTAATATACTGATCTCCGAAAATTTTCTTTTCTTACTCTTTTGCACACTCCTCACGCGAAACGTTCCAAATGATTCTAAATCTAAAAGAACCCGGGGGACCCACTTGCGAACTACGCCGTCAGTCCGGAAAGTATCCATTCCACTTCGAATACTTTGGAAACTGCTCTGCTCAGTCTTGACATAACTTGGCAGCTTTATCTGAAAGGATTTCACTGTGCGTGAGCAAACAGATGCTCACCAGAAGAGTCTGCTAAAGTCGGTAATGAGACACGATGAAGCGATGCTACGTACAGCGTGACCTTCGCAGTAACAAGGTCTCAGCGACTAAATTCTTAACAACTCTTGAATATTCTCTATATGTATTTTGAAATGTTCGAAATCTTTTTAGCACCACGTAGCGTTTTTTTTTAAAACTTCCCTGTCGTTCGGATGTGTCTCCACGGTGTTTTTCCAAAGTTAGGACAACCCGTTAAAGGACGTGGACGAGATTATGGTGAACATGGCCAGGCATTTGACAACAATTCCGAATGATGAATCTGCAGACTGTATTAAAAAGAAAAATGTCAAACGAACGCAAGGATATGTGGGTGAGTATACGGAAGCGGACAAGGGGATTCTCGAGGCGGTGTAATCGTTAGCAAGCTTGTCTCGCTAGAACAATTACAACTGAGTAGTGAGTTCGATCCTCACTGGGTGTCCCATACTTTCGGCCTTGTGCCACATCTGAGACACGCATAGAAAATCACTACAGTGAAGCAGACAAAGTGGCCGTTGTCCTAGGTAGGCTAATTTTCGTCGGTAGTAAACGGCTGGATACTTTCCGGACGCAAGAATCGTATTATTTAGAGAGACCAAAATAATGTCACTCAGCAGAACAATTCGTGAAATATTGCAAATCTTATGAATAAACTTCCTGCTGACCTGCTTCGTATTAAAGTCGAGTATACACAGGTAGAATTCTGGATTTCATACCATGGATTATATGAAAGCAAGATAATAAAAAAATTTTAAAAAAATGAAAGAGGCTACAAAATTTATAATGAATGAAATATAATTAGACACTACAGAGAAAGGCAAAAAATATTATTCCAAGCCATGAGTAACGTTCTATAAAACAGAATATCTTAAAAAGCCCTTTTACCGCAAGAGATTTAGACATATAAACCATTGTTACCTCCGTTCAGTTTTATTTTATGCTTGATAAAGTTGAGATCATATGGTTTCTAACAGTCTGCGGCTTGGAGCTATGTTGCAACAAACACGAAAGACCTCATAGAATGTCATTTAAGTTAGCATATAACTATGAAAAAAAGATTATATGATGCATTAGATAACAGCCCATGGCTAATTCCGCCAACCTGATGAAAAGGCCTGTGATTACAACAGCCAACAACTGATTCTATTGTGCTGATGCCATGTGAGACTTTTATTAATTAAGAGATATTATTATATTTCACCTTATGTTAAAGTGCAGATTGCAAATTACGGAGCAACATTGTTGACTTAATTCCTACCTTTCAATATGAGAAGCAATTAACACTATTCTTGGTACAATTCCGCGTGAAGAAATCTAAATAAGTTTAAATTGTACTTAATTTATCATTTACATTATATATATATATATATATATATGTGTGTGTGTGTGTGTGTGTGTGTGTGTGTGTGTCCATCTGTGTGTATATGCAAATAACATAGCAGATATAATTAATATAATCAATGTAAGTTATAAATAAGAATGCGTAAAAAGAAACAAATGCACACTTCGTGCATATATATATATATATATATATATATATATACATATATATAGATATATATAGATATATATATATATGTATATATATATATATATAGATAGCATATATCAATGTAAAGAATATGTAATTATATAATAAAGAAAAATATACATATATATATACATATGTGTGTACAACGATAAATGAAAACACTATTAAAGACAAAAATACACACATTTTATATATATATATATATATATATATATACATACATATATATATATAATATATAATATATGATATATGTATATATATGTCAATTTGAATATGTAAATATTATAATTATAAATAGATATGTATATATGTGCATGATGGATATTTATATATTAAGACACAAATGCACACACACACACACATAAATATATATATAAATCTATTTGTATATGTAAATAACACATGAATGCATATACTGTACACAATTAATGATAAATATTAATACATTAAAAGAAAAATACACACTTTATAAACACACAAATACACGATTACCAGCATTGACTTATTACAACTGTCAGATTTTAATTTGTGCCTGACGATTATTATGTGCATTAAACAGCCTGTTCCATAGAACGGTCTGAACCAAATGTGTTTTTATTCTTACTGCGTGCGCGCGCACACACACACACACACACACACACACACACACACACACATACACACATATATATATATATATATATATATATATATATATATATATATATATATATATATATATATATATAAACAAATTTGTAAACAGTCACTATTACTTCTGATAATGCAAGACAGTTCTCTGAGTGACTGGTGTGTTTATGAAAAAATAAATACGCAAAAATTCGCCTTTCTCTCTACCGGCCGTCGATGGCCGAGGGATTCGAATCAGCGACTGATACCAAATCGGTCGGGTTTCCGTCCCGGCATGAAGCGATCGGATATATAATCACACTTAAGAACTCTGATATAGCGAAACAATCTGTCTGTGGATGATGACTATATATATATATATATATATATATATATATATATATATATATATATATATATATATATATATATATATATATATATATGATGTTTGATATTATTAAAGTCAACATTATAATAATAAAATTGATATATTTTTAATCATTTCTCCCCAAAGTAAGGCAATAGTACCACTAAGCTGCAAGGGGTTACAGAGAGTGAAAGACAATGAAAAGTCTTTAGTATGAGAAGAGGGAGGAGAAAGGACACTAAACCGACTGGCTTCGGGAAGACAGAAAATGGCGAATGGCGTTGCATTTAAATCTTTGAAGATTTTAGCTGGCACGGAAGCGGGAAATCGTGAACGATTTCCGCAGTCGATAAACGCGCTAAAAGTAACTATTAGAATAGAACCGATGGTTGTATCTAGCTAATTCCGCAGTAATATGGTGATAGCTATTTGCCAATTTAGTAGCACGCTTAAATCCGGGCAATCGAGGGAGCAAAGAAGAAAGGGTATCAAAACAATTGCCATTAAATTATTTGTCGAAAAGATTGAGAGAAGCCACGTCACGTTGCTGAGTAAATGGCTGAAGTCGCAATGTCAGTTCAGCATCGATTTCATGACATACACTTCTATAAAATTTTGACAAAAATCTCGGGATATGACCACTAGTGTCACCAGTATTCACTACACTAAATGTTGTATTTATAAATCTATAAGATCGCTTTCCATGTAGGCATAAAGGGCATGGGTCATCGCAGGTTCTACAAGTTCTTCTTATATTTATTATTTTCCATTTTATTGTTGGTGTTTTAATTCTTTCTTTTAAATGCCAAAAGTATTTAGATAGGGATGTTTGGTTTCGGTTTTCAATACTATTGAAGGAACTTTAGTGTTGTCTCAACCTCATTTTAAATTCATTTTTTGTGGGTCCTATATATATTTTTTCAATATTTGGATTCTCACTGGATGACATTGTGCATTGATATACTACGGATCCTATGCGACATTCTTTATTTAAAGGGCAATTTTCAGGGTTTCTACAGTTACATAATTTTTCATTATCATTTACGGTCTTTATTTCATTTTGGCATGCGTATTTTTTTAAAATTTTATTATAATGTTTTTTATAATCCTTTCTAAAGTTTCAGTACAGCTATAACTTAACTTTCGGGTGTTTTTTATTAAAAATCTTGCTAAGTTTACTATTATTAGGAAATTCTTTTTGATTAAAGCTAGGAATTTTTATCCTAGCTTATTACTAAGCATTTGGTTGAACGGGAAGTGTGTACCAGATGATTTTTCTTTTTTTCTTTTTGTTCTGGTTTTTACTATTAATTTTTGTATAATTTATGTTAGGATGTTTGCAGCCACTATGTTTTAGAGCTTTGTTGTAAAAATTACTATGTTTATAGAATATTTCTTCATTAGCGAAATTTATACTAATTCTTTTCTCAATTGATGATGATATGTGCTTAATTATAGAGGGATGAGCATTTGACCTGGGGTGTACATACAAAGGATTAGTATTGGGTTTTCTGTAAGGCAGGTATTCATTAAGTATTATGTTATGTTGAGGAAATTTACTCTTTTCAATTTTGTGTTAGCCGTTATTTCTAAATTTCGAAACTCATTCAAGCAAATAAAGGACTGTATATTTCGAAAGTCTTTGAGACAAATAAAGAGACCGTATAATGTATTATTTGGAAGGCAACTGAAATAAAGTGACTGTATAAATGTATTATTTCGGACGTCATTGAAACAAATAAAGAGGCTGTATAACTATGATATTACTATGGTAAGTGAAGCAAACAGAGATTGTATAAATGTACAATTTCGAACCTCATTGAAGAAATTAAAGACATTGTATAAATGTACTATTTCAAACCTCATTCACGCAATTAAAGAGACTATATAAATGTACTATTTTGAACCTCATTCAAGCAATTAAAGAGACTATATAAATGTACTATTTCGAACCTCATTGAAGCAATTAAAGAGACTGTATAAATGTACTATTTCAAACCTCATTGAAGCAATTAAAGAGACTGTATAAATGTAATATTTCGTACCTCATTGAAGCAATTAAAGAGACTGTATAAATGTATTATTCTAAATTCATTGAACAAATAAAGTGATTGCATAAATGTATTATTCCGAATGTCATTGATGCAAATAAGCAGATTATATAATATTCGAATGTGTGAGTGTATAGGTGATGTTTTTGAAATAACGTACTCTTGTTTGCTATTCTCGCGGGCGAGATTTCATTTGTGCTATCTTTTACCGAATTCATTTTGTATTTTATAGGCGCTCCGCTTATAGTCCGATACTTCTTCAATCCGAATAAAATAATTACCAGCATGTATTTAACTTTCGAGCGATTGCCAGATTAATTCATCGGGCAGCCACAAGTGGCGTTGGGTGTGGCATGCAATCACTATATTGTTCACAATATATAGTTAATGCAGCTGTATCATTTTAATAATAAGTTAATTTTCTAAGCGTCTAAGATTCGATAGATGCGTAATTAGCTGTTCAGAGATGTATTATTGAATTGTAACTACGTAGTTTCTGTTGGTCCGACAAAACGTATAGACATGTACGGTTAAAGAATCAAGAACAATAGATAGTGTACCTGTAATAGAACATTTTTAATTTGTGATTTTTTTTTATTGTTCACGTAGTACAAGACTCAAGAGCACCTCAAGATATACGGTTCCAGAATGAGCTGAGTGGTTTAGACGTAAGAGCAGGAAGTAAGAAATTGTGACGATATGGGGGATAGAGAATGGTTGACGCTGGACTTGATGATTGTACTCTTCCTGGAAGAATCCGCACAGAAGTCTCTCCCATAAAGTAGCGGTTCTTGGAAATATGCTGTCAGCGTGAACAGACTGAATACGAATAGAATGCAGGTTATCCGACCCAGGAAACGTAGTATGGCGTGTTTTAATTGCAAAGGCCTGCAATAATGGAGCCAGTCAGAACATATGGATATAGCGATACATGAATGATAGACTCGTGATGTTGTGTATGTTGGAAAATGTGTGATTGACGTTGAATATTATCAATGATGGAAAGTGATGACTAGGCAGTTCCAGCAGAGATAATGCAGCAGTACTCCATTTTTATTTGGGGGGGGGGGTCTGACTCTTGCAAAGATAAATCATTGTAGGAGTCGTCGTATACTTTCTGAGGTGGTGCATGAAATCAATCGTTTTTCTTTTCTTTTTTTTCAGAATATATAGCATATACGAATTCTACTTAAGATTTGGGCTGAAATTGTTATTACTGTGGCCTGTTAGGGTCCAGAAAGAATGACACGTAAAGAAGAAGGTAGGTCGAACAAGTGTATTGAAATAACAGAAGATATATACAAAATAAGAGTGTTATTAATCAGCAGATAGAAGTGTCAAAATGTCAGGTTACACTCTGTCCCGACTGCCGGCTTAGGAAGTCTCGCAGGTTAGTATTTATGAAGAAAGAAGAGTTCATTCTAATGTGGATAGGTTGCCATAACAGTTATACGTCGTTCAAATGAAGTAGCTTTATAGAGTATGCTATCGCCGGTCATCGTGATTAAACGTTACTAACTTGGTTGTTGGAGAAAATGAAATTTAGTTTAGTATCGCCACCTCCCATTAAGATATTAGAGGGGATATCTGTTGCCAGACCCTGATGCCAAAATAACCGGAACGGAAGATACAAACGAATAGGGGATCAAACGGAAGGTACCTCCAAAAGATGTTTTTAAAAATATTAACTAACAGAGTAGGTGAGAGGATCGGCAACATTGACCATATAAAGACATCTAATAAATTATATCTACGAAATTAATTTTAGATTCTGCATCCAAAGTCAGATGGATAGCGGCTCGAATTGAGGAATCGGAGAGCCGAGTTCGAATTCCAGTCGAATCCATTACATTCACTGACGTGCTAATACCATTGGGAAAGGTATAAATCCTCTTCTTCTCCCCCCAGCTATGGGTAAAATTGCAGGACAAACCGGATTCTATAGCCTTGGATGGCAACTGGTCTGTCTCAGAAAGAAATGGCAACCTACTGCGGAAAAAACGGCATTGTCAGTCATATATCAAAAGATACATGATTGCCAAAAGAGTTTATCACGCATGGCACATAACTGAAGCCACATGGAGTATATTGAGGGCAAGAGAGATAGAGGAATACAGTAAGTTATAGTAATCAAATAATTGGAGTAATGGATAGCGGCTCGGATTGAGGAATCGGAGAGCCGAGTTCGAATTCCAGTCAAATTCATTACATTCACTTACGTGCAAATACCCTTGGGAAAGCTATGAATCCTCTTCTTCTCCCTCCAGCTATGGGTAAAATTGCAGGACAAACCGGGTTCTATAGCCTTGGATGGCATCTGGTCTACAACAGAAAGAAATGGCAACCTACTGCGGAAAATAAAATCTGCCTCGTCAGTCATGTATCGAAAGGTACATGATCGCTCAAGCGGGTATCACGCATGGCACATAACTGATCCAAAGTCAAAAAGCAGTAACAAAATTTGCCGCTAGTTTAATGACTGTTCAGGATGTTTTGATCCCGGGCGTTGTCGGATAACCATGTTTATCACCGCTATAAAAATTTGAGCGATTCCAAGTAAATAAATGTAAGTAAATTGTAAATAATCTTCTGCTGCCAAAAAATTTACTGACGATGACTGATGGCTTAGGGTTTCCTGATGATGTTCACTGTTTGTCCATCTTTTCAACGCGAGCCAAAAAGCACAGAATTGAAATGCTCTCAAGTCAGGCTTGACGAACTGCGCTCAAAAAAAGAAAAGAAAAGAAAAAGACGATACGTTTTCTCCCGCTTCCTTCAAAAACATTCATCTTCATTGCTTCTTCATTACTCACTTGATTTGCCAGCCCGCCTTCTTCTTTAATTGTGCTGTCAAGAGATATTGAATGAGAATCAACAAGTTTTCGGTCTTTTATAAGTCTATTCACGTTATTCTTTGTTACTGTCATATAAAAAGAATGATATTTAAATCTCATATTTTGCCTATATATATTTTTTATATAAATTTATATCCGTCCCTTCCTTATTTTTTTTTTTTTGTTAAAAAAAAAACTGGGATTTGTTTTGCATCTTATCGGTTTGCATTTTTCGTATTCATTCTTTTAATCTGAAAAGTACAAAACGATTTGAAAAAATTCCATATATTCATAATTTTTTTTATTATTTTTAATTTTCCCCTTGATATTTTGAATATTTTTCCGACTTAAAAACTTGTAGTTTTTTGATTTTATGTTTTAAATATCTTTTTTTAATATATTTTATTAGCTTATTTTAAATAAAAAGATTATTTTAATATTTTATCTCATTTATTTCATTTTAAATTTTAAATTTCTGTTTCCTTACAAAGACGGACACATATAAAGGAACTATTAGGCAGATAGCTAAGGCAGTACGTAATAGTCGAGAGAAAAATCTGTTGTTCTTGCGACCTCCATTTTTTTTAAAGATTTTAATAACTTTAGATAAGTATGACAGGAGGACATTCCAATGAGTATTAAATTTATTAAACAGTAACAACACTAAGCGTAGATAACTTGCGAGACATTGCTGAGTGGAGAAACAACACATACAAGGCATTGTTATTATAATACAAGTCTATATTATTATTATTATTTTTATTTTCTTTGATATCTGGCGTTTACACATTTCTTTCCGGGTCCCGCTCAGGGACCTAAGGTTAGAAATGGCATCATGACACTTTCCACTGCAAAAAAAAATAATATAATAAAATAAAAGATAATTACATAGATAAAGCCCTTGTCAGAACAATCTTTTGTATATCTTTGAGGCATGGACTTCCAGGGATCCCTTCAATCAGCTTACTGGAATCTTTTCCAACCAATCCTACGGCTCCAACTACAACAGGAATTGTTGATGTTCCCATGTGCCACATTTTTGAGATTTCTATTTCAAGATCCTTGTATTTTGACAGTTTTTCGAATATCTTCAAAGATACATTGCAGTCTGCAGGGACTGCCATATCAATAAGGTGGCACTTATTTTGTTTGTGGTCTTTAATAACAATGTCTGGGCGGTTGGCTTTGATTGTTCTGTCAGTGTGTATTGTGTAGTCCCATAGAATTGTAACAGGTCCTATCTCCGTAACCGGGTCAGGGTGATGTTCGTACCAGTTTCTTTCAGTTTCCTTCCCATAGGAGTTGCAAATTATTATTATTATTATTATTATTATTATTATTATTATTATTTTTTTTTTTTTTTTTATGTCCTTTGATTGCAGGTGTATACACAATATTTCCGGGTCCCGCCCAGAGACCTAAGATCAGAAATGGCATCATGACATTTTGCAGTGAGCAGTTTTGAAAAAAAGAAAAAGAAAAAAGAAAAAAAAATCCACAACTTTTGCATAGATAAATCCCTTCGTAAGGGCTGTACCTGTGAGAAAATTTTTTTTGCATTTCTTTAAGGCATGATCTATAAGGAATCCCTCTAATGAGACTATTGGAATCTTTTCCAGTGAATCCAAGGTCTCCAAGCACAACTGGAATTGTTGATGTCCTCACGTGACATATTTTTGAAATTTCGATTTCAAGGTCCTTGTCTTTTGATAGTTATTATTATTATTATTATTATTATTATTATTATTATTATTATTATTATTATTTGCGTATGTTATGTTTCTTGCCTTGTATCCTGTAGAGCCGGGTGCAAACTATGCTCCTTAGGCCCAATAGAAGAATTGTTATTTAATTGATAGCACTTTTTTTACAATATAGGATGTTCCTCGTAGGGAAATCTTCTGGTCATCTTGTATGCTGATGTTACCTAGAATACTGGTGGTGGTGGTGGTGGTGGTGATGGTATTATTATTATTATTATTATTATTATTATTATTATTATTATTATTATTATTATTATTATTATACACGGTATTATTATTAATAATATTATTATTACTATAAAAGTTCTTCAAGGAGATTCTTTAAATTCTAAGTTTCGGATTTTCTGTTGTAAACCGTATTCCTAACCCACTAATGACTACGGTAATGTTTAGAATTAATCATAAAATTTAAAATAAAATAAAATATTATTAATAATTTGTTTAGTAAAAATCATGTTATTAATTACAGATTTATAAAAAAAATCCTGTATTAATTTTAATTTTCTGCTTTTAATATATTTCTACTCACCATCCCCACAAAATGGAAAGTGGGTAAATAAAGTGTCTGTCTATATTTCTGAGATGAGGTATTATGTACACTATTTACATTATTCGGACTATTGTCCTCATCTTTGTTGCCATATCTATTACATTTCGGCTGTTGTACGCTCCGGCTTTCTTCAGATGGTTGGAATGTCGAACTGAACCCATTATTTCGGTTACTGGAGTAGACTGTTCTAGTTCCACATGCCATGTTTTTTAATGGATGTCAGTTGTCAGTTATCTCCTGTTAATTCCCCTCTCCAAGTACTCTACTGCCTTAACTGGGTATTGAACTCACACTCTTTGGGTCCTGTCACTGAATCTAACGAATGAATTTATTCACTGTGCCATGTGTCTTTGAGCGAGCGAAATAAATTCGACATTCCAACCACCTGAAGAAGGCCGGAGCGTTGTAATAAATATGGCGGCAAAGATGAGGACAATAGGCCGCATAATGTAAATAGGGCAATAAAGTGATAATAAGGCGCGGCGTGAAAAATTATATCAGAGGCCCTTGCTGCTGAACTCACTAATACCGCTTTTGATTTGTATTTTTCTGTCCCAAAATCTGTGAGGACTTGTGAGTAATGTACAAGTGCACTATTCTGCTGAAAGAATGTTGTTTGCAAAACCTTCTGGAGAAAATGGCTGAACACATTCAAAGTACTTTTCACCTGTACTGTAGAAAACACCTAAAGCTTTTGCTGATTCCATCCCATCTAGACTTTTACCTTTGAGTTTGAGCGACATTTAACAAACGTTACAATGGGAGTTCCCATGGTCTCCATACATTTCGCTTATTGTTTGATTTGCTAATATTTTTACTTTCTTTTTGTCTTCCATAATCAATTTCATTTTTGGTAGCTGCTATATTTATGAACGGGTAGCGTATCGGTTATCGACGCCGAATGTGGAAGAGAGAAGTTGAGGCCAAAAATGTAACCTAGTCAGTTGCGAATTGGCTGTCTCCAACTTAAGAAAGCGACCCTCGCGGCATTCGGTCCTAATGCTCCGCAGTTACTCCGGATCATGAATAAAGATACAAGCTGCGTCATCCCTAGGGGATATGCCCAACTGGTTATGGTGAGGTGACTGACAAGAAAATCCGCGGTACTGAGCTGGTTACATATTTTCGCAAGTTTTCATTCCCCACGACAAGACATTTACATGTTAACACCTCAAATCAGTTCAGATCAGTTGTCATGAAATCCATACCTGGTGTAACACAAGAGCATTTATTATTATCGTTATTATTGAAAGAGCGAGCGTGACCTCGCCAATAACTCCAGGTCGGGTAACTCGGTCCACTCAGATGGTCTCCAATTGAGACTATTCCCATGTATCTTAATGGGATTCTCAAGTTGCCTTAGTTGCCTCATCTTTCAAGCTAAAAACAAACTCTCGTCCATGATGTGTGAGTAGTGTATTTATGTACGGGTAGCGTATTGGCTATCGACGTAGAAGGGGGAATAGAGGAGTTGAGGCCTAAAATGTAATCTAGTTGTTTACGAATTGGCTACCTCAAAAGCAAACCTCTCAACACTTGGTCTTAATGCCCCGCAATTACTCCCGATCATGAATAAAGATGCACGGCGCGTCTTCCCTAGGAGATATTCCCAACCGGTTATAAGTGAACGGACGAGCGTAAACTCGTAGGTGGGACCCAGTTAGAAAAAAATTCAGGTCGGATAACTCAGTCCGTTGAGACAGTCTCCGATTGAGAGTGTCACCAAGTATCTTGATGGGATTCCCAAGTTGCCTTGGCTCGCTCATCCTTCAAAATTTAAAAAAAAAAAAATCTTCTCGACACTCGACTCTTTCAATTGTTATTTCTGGAGTAGTTAGTCTTATTCATATTCTTACCCTTACACGCAAGCCACTAATCTGCCATTGGGTGGCATTCCACTAGCGTTTACCGCTTGTGACCTGCTGCCACCAGAAGACCGCTGGCGTTGCCATCGGCGGTCGGGCGGCCAGCAAGCCGGTAGCGTCTTACGTGTTGGCATTTTGATTATTCTAATTTTTTTCTATGGTCTTTTTTTACCCAAAATTATTTTTGAACTATACGAGTGCATCAACAATCAAGCGAACAACTGTCACATTCGCGCAACCTAAAGTTTTTCACTATTTTTTTTCTGAATGTTTCGATATTTCAAAAGCATTCCTTCTCTTTCAATTTTCTCTCTAGTTTTACTGGGAAAAGTGTGTCCCCCTCAATGCCAATCTTTCTTCGCTTTGTCCACGATGTCTAGATTTGACCCTGTGGCTCGGATTTAGTGTGCCTTTTGTATTGAATCGAATTTCAAGTGTTTTATTCACAAGAACGCACTTGGGTTTTGTGTATATACCATGTTCTGATGTCAGTTTGTTCATTCGTTAATGACTCACCTTAACTATTTACTCGTATTTTTTGCCTATATTCTAATCTAAGTGTTCGCATATTAAATGATTGACGACCTCATCTCGAGTGAAAATTTACTATTTTCTTACGTTCTACATCTTTAACAGAGTTCGTTCTCATCGAATTGTTCTGGACTGCCATTAATAGAGTTTCAGATCCTTTCTTTAAGGGTCATGATCATCACCATTCTTCAAATTATTATTATTATTATTATTATTATTATTATTATTATTATTATTATTATTATCAGTAGTCTATCAGAAATTATGACGCTTATATTTGTGTGATGGAGTGTATATTTTCTATTTTGCTGACAATGCTTTCCGAATGTTTATGTCATAAATCATCTGGCGAACAAAAGGACAATCTGGCAGGCGCCTTTTTTGCTTGGCTTGCTGTTGATGGACGATGAAGACGTTTGGTAAAAGGGTTTGGAGGGACTCCAACTCACACGGATCCGAAATGTAATCAGTGTATTTGGAATTATATTTTTTATGAAATAAACAATGAATGAAATTGATTAACAAACTAACTTTCCAAAAGAAGACAAATGAATTGATGTTATTTCATTCCAGAAAAGAAAGTGCAAATTGCGAATTTGTCAGGGTTTTTTTTTTAATGAATAACAGAGTGCGAAAGGGAAACCTATTTGGCATACAGCGGATTAGGTAGCTCACTGATCTTAATAGTGAAAAGAAGGATAAAGGTTAATGAATTTGAAATTACTATTTTCCTGAATTTTTTTTTATTTAAAAAAAGATGAATTACAATAGATAGTCGCACAGTCTGTTCGAGTGAAGGAATGAGGATTTTTTTCTTTATAACAAAACGATAATATTTCCATTACCAGTAAAATTTAAAAGAGAAACAGGTTTTACAAAAATCAGGACACTCTAAATAAAAACAAGGTAAATTCTGTGTCCCTGAAACCCCTTCAATTCGGGCCACACTTGCTCTACATAGACATATTATACTTTTTTGGAATCGGGGTGATCCCGGGATTGACGATATAACCTTCATCTGGTACAAGAGCAGCTAGCATTGGGATTTGTGCTCGGAAGACGACGGAACAGTTAAAAATTAAATTAAAAAAATTGAAAAAAATAGTAATTTTAAATGTTACTTTTTTTTCTTTATATAGAATTTAAATTAATACAAAAACATTATGAATTTAATTTTTCTTTCAAATTCAGTTTAAAATATCACCAAATTTTTTTGAATTAAGGAAATCAATTTCATTTCTTCGAAATGCCAAAGGACCAGTTAAAATGAGAGGCTTCGTGAACGTGAGGTTTTAAAATTTCGCAGAGTTTGGGATTTAAATAACTCAACTCAACTGAAGTTGCATTGAATTTGTGATTTAAAAAAAAACACAATTCACGGGTTTAATTGGAATTTCGTCCCAAATCGGTCTTTCGGTCGGAATTGGACTTACAGCCCGAATTAGAGATGAAGTGAGGTTTTTGAAGTTCCATGGAGTAAATTGAGGAATTCAAAGTTATCTCTTCACACTTATTATTGCCGTTTTCTAAGTCGGGCCAGAGGTCCCTTTAGTTTTGTGCCTAATTAGAGCTACGGGGGTGGTGTGGGGTGGGGTGTTGTTGAGCTAGGAGAAAAGGCCTCGCAGAGTGGGACTTTTAAACTAGTATAAAATAAAATAATACTTTGATTTCAATTTGCAAGATCATCTATTTTAAAATGTAAAGTTGGAAATACACAGAAGTAAAAGTGAAAAAGGAAAGGCAAGAAATTCAAACTGAGTAAAATGTCTTAATTTTCTTATTACGTATATATATATATATATATATATATATATATATATATATATAAAAGTACATGATTAAAATTCTTAATTTTCTGCATAATCACGTGTACATATATATATATATATATATATATATATATATATATATATATATATATATATATATATATATATATATAACAATATAACAATATTAAATAACATGTCGAGGACGAATATTTTCTATGAAAATTTCTCGTGCATTCAGGCCGGTAAATGTTATTTAATATTGTTTATTATAAAAAAAGACAGAGTATTTACTTAAATACTTGTATCTATAAAAAGAATGTTAAACATAAAAATATCTTTATATTTTAAAAATATCTATATATATATATATATATAAACATATATATATATATATATATATTTTATAAAACATACGTCTAGGGTATGCTATATTTATAGTTAAATGTGCTCAACATCAGGGATAGAGCGTACATGAATATAAAAGACAGCAGAACAGCATCAATACATATATATATATATATATATATATATATATATATATATATATATATATATATATATATATATAATGCCATCCATATACAGGTTTGTTTCGCAGAATCACAGCTCATTAGGCTAGACATCCGATTGCTTCAAGCTGGGATCCAAACACGACCGATTTGGCATCAGTGGGAGTTTCTGCCCCGACCTATCAGCACTCGGCAAAGGGAAACGGAAATTCAAGCGTACATATAAATACACACACACACACACACACACACACACACACACACACACACACACACACACACACACACACACACATACGTTATCATCTCTCCAGAATTGTATTTCTATACGAAGATTATGAGAATGCCATGGAATGAACATGTGAATAAGGAGGAAGTTTGAAAGAAAATCGAAACAAAAAGGACAGTTATAATTAGAATCAGAAAGACACTAACTAAAATTCCTAGGGTACATAATGAAGAAAGACGGCATAGAGAATTTATACACAGAGGACATATTGAAGACAAGTGTAACACTGGAAAGTAGCCTACATAATAAACTTGCGCAAATTGTTGGAAGAACAGAGAGTAGTAAAAATATAAATCTTACTAAGTATTACAAAGGACAGGAAGTTGTGAAGAGCCGTTATCGTCTGCATCCTGAAGGCATACTACATAAGGGTATTTATCGTCTTCTTCAAACGAACTTGATTTTAAGTGAATATTACGTCGCAAATGAAGTACAATTAGGATATGTTAAAAATTGTCTGTAGATCTTAGAAAAGCGACGTTGTATATCAGATTACAGGTGCAACTCTAGCGTGAGTACTTATCTTGAGTACTTACCATAGGCGATGTGTAAACTTTGGGGTAAACTTACTCTGTTTCTGTATTGTCAGAAAGCAAGTTAAAAAATGGAGACGATAAGTGGTCAAGAGGTTCGAGATGTCACGAAGCCACCCACAACATCTTAATAGGTCAGTTAAGATGCTTAGACATTAATTTTCTGTTTATTCTTTCTATTCTGTTTTTCTTTCCGAAATCAAAATTCAGGTGCGTCGATAGTCAGATGTCTCAGCTTTTGAGTCTTTTTGAAACACAAGACACATTAATATTATATAATTTTAATTGTTCTTTGTCCCTTCGTTGATATTATTCAAAAATTGTTTCGGAGTATGAAAAGCAAAATATACCGGCGTCATATTTTATGCCCTAAGGAAGCAGCGGTTTTAAAGGATATATAAAAATTATTTTCTCCATTTTCTCCAAGACAATAAGGAGCGATCATATTTCTACAGATATATCTTATATATAAAGTACTGTGTATGTGTGTGCGTTTGTGTGTGTGTCTAAGCAACTCTCAACTCGCACTGATCCTATTTCAATGATTCAAAACTTATTCGAAAGCCATAGAAAAGGGAACGATTTTTGTTGAGCTCAGATTCAGGGTTGCCAGATTATACGAAGTTAAATATATATATTAATATATTATACTAGCCATGATCGTTGCTTTCATGTTTTAAGGGGAGTAACTTTTATTTTCCTTTTGTATCCAAAACTGCAGTTAGCTTAAAATTTTAAGTTAGCTTAAAAGACGCCCTTAAGTATAACAAGCCAATTTATGAATGAAATGATCATTAAAATTTTTCTTTCAAATATTTCAAGTAGTAAATATATCTTACTTTGCGCGGTGATAGCGAGCAGGCGAAGCCTGCTAGTATAATATACATTTGGGAGAATGCTATGGCGTTCTCAAAGACAAAAAACGCGTTCTTTCGACGCTCCTAAAATTTAACGGATTTTACGTTTAACTGAAGAAAACGTATATATTGCTTTAAAGTAATTTAATAAATTAATATAAGTTGTAATTATATATATGATAGAAATTAGGAAGATTGGAGATAATTATCAGTTGGTATGATGTTTGCCTGATAACGTAACTGTCCGGGTTTCAAGTCTCGGTAGTGGATGCGCACTGCTGATGAGTTCCAAATATAGGACGAAACGGCCGTCCAGTGCTTTCTGCATTCAATTGAGGTTTCTTCTAGACTCGATGAATTACTTAATTATAATGATCTCAAATCCTCCTAATTTCTATCACTTGTATATCCTTGAACCGGCTTCTAATGCTCTGGATGGAGCGGCTTGGTGGTAGTAGTCGTGGCTCGTGGGGGCACAGGCCTATCGGTAAAAGAGAATCTCGGATGAGTTCCACCACGGAATATGTGATCGAGCGGCGCTATATCGAGTCTGATTCGCTACCTATTCGTCACTTGGGGAACCGTTGGAGCAGTTGGTATGACGTTTTCCTGATAACGTAACTGTCCGGGTTTCAATTCTCAGTAGTGGGTGCACACAACTGCTGAGTCCCAAATATAGGACGAAACGGCCGTCCAGTGCATTCTGTTGAAGTTTCTTCTAGCCTCGATGAATTACTTAATTATATTTATTTGAAGATATATATGTATTGTTTATTATTATTTCTTTTAACTCTTTCCACAATTACCGGGTTTTTCTTGATTAGTATTTATTTTTGTACAGCTGAGAGTCCTCTGTCTTATTTTTACTTTCTGTTTTCGCTTATCTAAAATTATATTTATCAACTTTTCATATTCTACTCTTGTTCATTTTTTGCCAATTTATAGTTTACGTGTTAGTACTGTCAAAAACGTTGTATAAATTATTTTACTGAAATAAATAAATAATGACTTCATAATAATTGAGTATTTTAAGCTTTGATACCGATTTATATTTTTTTTACGTTATGATTTTCCAAAATTAACAATTTTTTCGGATTTTTAGTTGTCTATTCATGCAAGACTATTTCGTAATTTTTTTGCTTTCTAGTGTTTTTGTTTACAGCTCAACCTAGTTCCGGCACCAAAGAACTGAATTTTTGCCAAATATAACTTTACCTTTATCTCGCGAGATAAATGGGTTGCCTACAAGAATAAAATACGTTTTGGAGGCCATGACAGAGTATTCAGATATTTTCTGTCACTCATAGTTCACAATACACCCTTCTCTCTCTCAGTCTCCCCACACCATCTCGCATTTTGTTTCTAGGGACTAATATGTATATATGTATTCAAAGACGTGTGGATATATATGTATGTTAATACTGAACGGACGGGTCTCGTAAACCCAGTTAGGTAGCTGTTCTAAATGAAGCAAAAGGTTACCTTAAAAAGGCTGCCATCTTGCAAATTCAGAGATTTACTTCTCCTAGAATGATTGTTAACAAAACCTAAGCAGCATCGTCTACGTTGATATTAACCCATAACGACATGAAGAAGAGATGAATCGTATTTTTCCCCTTGGGTGCTGGTGCTAAAGTTGCGACCCACCGGTTTTGAATTCAGGGTTTTCCTTCTTCTGGATTAGTTACTCACAAAAACTAAATCGTCTCGTCTGCCTTTACATTAGCACAGAGCTGACTGAAGAAAAGATTACCGTATTTTGACGGCGTAGAAGACGCACGGGTGTATAAGACGCAGCCTAATTTCAGCGGGGCAAATCAACATAAAATTAGTAATTAGTATAATTAACAAAATTATTAGTAAATGGTACAGCCTAAGCGATATTTATGAGGTAGTATTTTGGTTAGATAAGCCATGGTTACAATTAAACGAAAAATAATAGGAAAAAGAATACGAGCCTATAAAAAATTTTACTATATCCTTTGTATGGTCTGTACAACCTGCGTTTTGAAAACGTCTCATTAGAATAATAGGGTATAAAAATTCTGATTGTATTTTTACCAATGCAACCGGAATTTATCGCAAGAAAAATATTAATGAAACAAATATATTTTACAAATATATAATTTGAATTTATTGCATATACTCTTAGTGAAACAAAGTACTAATATTAAACGTGATGAAATTAATATAATGAATATTATCAATGATAACAATTTTAATCTGCATAATAGCCTTTTAAATAATGAGAATAGGTATATGAAAGTTTCTCTAAAATCTAAACTAATAGGAATTGCCAGATAGCTAATTTCGGCCGACTATTTTAAACCTACATATGGCATATAAGAAAGCAGGGGAATTTTAAAAGATATTTGTAGTAAAACAATTGCGCCTTATATGCCGTCCAATACGATAATTCATACAGTTCCGCTTATGATCAACCAGGATTGAAACCAGAGTTGCCGTTTAGTGTAGCCTAGCCCTAAACCTAGATTAGCCAAACCTTAATCTTTCTTCCAGATTAACCTAAGCCTCTTCATTCTCCTAAATTAGTTTACTAACCAAAACTAGTCTCGTCTGCTCTTATAACTGAGTAAAAAAGAGTTGAATTCATGATTTTTCCAACGGTGTTTTGCGAAAGTGAGCGCAACTGCCTCGGCTTCAATTTGAACTCGACACGCCAAAACGACTTAGGATACCGATAACCGTTGCATTTCATTTCTTCTCGCTAGTTAGATTAATGTCTACACTTATAACAGCGATGCCGACATCTCTACATCGATTACGAAAGTAAGTTTACTCATTAATATTGATAATAATAAATGTCTCGATGGAAATAAACATAGTACAATTAAGATAATTAAAAGTCGAGAGAAATTCACTTCAACCTCCAGGCAGTTTAACGATAGGGAAATTAATAATTATATAGAAGACAGCATTGGCAAGAACGTGACTAAAAGCTTTACTCTGTACGTCCGAACGTATGAGGCATTTATTGGATCAAAATTCACTTGGATATGTGAATAATACATAACGCCATCAATTCCCCACATCTAACCGGTTTAAACCGAGGATAAAATCATGACGATTCCCAAGAGATTAAATAGCATCGCTGGAAATTGATGTGCGGAGGACAAAATGAACACAAAGTGTACCATTCAAAAGGGGGAGATTCAGGGAGCATTTATTAGCTAATTTTTTTTTTTTTAAAGATATTTAAATTTAGAACAGAGGCGAGTACAGATTAAATTTATTTATGAAATGAGAATAACCACGCATTCTTGAGAAATGGAGTGATGTAGTTTTCCCGTTACCTCCTGCGTACATTTTATTATTTAATCCATAGGTGGTGGGGAGTGAGGAGAGATGAATTAATGCAACTCCTAATTATATTTATGAGAAAGTGAGCGTTACAGACTACCCCAGAATTTGAACCCCGTTCACCGATATCCATTACACTACCCACGCATTAAATAAAATAGCAGAAACATTAATTAGTATTATATAGCGCTTTGTTACGTCTCGACATTTTCTGAAGATGATTCGTTCATTGTGTGCCGCTTT
The DNA here is from genome assembly GCA_964036315.1 of Acanthosepion esculentum. Lineage (NCBI taxonomy): Eukaryota > Metazoa > Mollusca > Cephalopoda > Sepiida > Sepiidae > Acanthosepion > Acanthosepion esculentum. The sequence continues at coordinate 75,775,599 of OZ038488.1, forward strand.
GCGATTTAAATAAAATTTAAAAAAATGTACAGCAGTTAATGACAAGAATTTCCATTCCCCGATTTTTCTTTAATTGCATTCACCGAGACTATTATCATAAACGACGATAAATGTTTGCTGAAGATCTAAATTGATAACCCTTGACCTTTAATTATCTTTTAAAAGTCGCTCTATCCAAATACCAATACAGTGGGTAATATTGTCTGGCCTGTGTTAAAACTCGCTTCAATGCTCCTAAGGCACCATGAAAAATAAGTGTTTTGAATGTGATGTCCGTCAGGTGTTTCTTTGCTATCCAACAGGAAGGATCCGGTCAACCTCCTGTGGCTTCTTTTTTTATTTTACAGAAAGTACGATTTAGCTGCTACCTTTTATCAAACAAATGAAAATGGAATCTCTGGATTTACTTTAAAAGTAACATTCTAAGCCAGTCAATAGGAAGAGGATATTAGAAATATTGATGGAAAAACATTTCCTGTAAAAAAGTAGAGATTTATATATAAGCTGAATTGATATTAAGGCCGCGCCAATGTCTACCGTTCTGACACCTATGTAAACTAGACCTATGTCTACCCTTTTTTAATCTAGTACGAACCGGAAACGTGTCTACATTTTTAACGACTGTGAATAGAAACTATGCCTACTTTTTTCACTCTACTTCAAAACAGACAAATGTCTACTGATGTTTTCCTGTGTATTAATTCACTGTAAATTTCTGTCCTGTAAAATTATATTGGACATTAAATAATTTACAAAGTGTTGATATATAAATAAACCAGTCTAACTTATAAGATTATAAATATTTTTGAGGTAGAAATTATGGACAAAAGCATCCATGAAAAATATCTACACGTATATATAGAACAATAGAATATCTACAAGTATATATAGAACAATAGAATATCTACAAGTATATATAGAACAATAGAATATCTACACGTATATATAGAACAATAGAACATCTACAAGTATATCTAGAACAATAGAATATCTACAAGTATATCTAGAACAATAGAATATCTACAAGTATATCTAGAACAATGGCATATCTACACGTATATATAGAACAATGGAATATCTACACGTATATATAGAACAATAGAATATCTACACGTATATATAGAACAATAGAATATATACAAGTATATATAGAACAATAGAATATATACAAGTATATATAGAACAATAGAATATCTACACGTATATATAGAACAATAGAATATATACAAGTATATATAGAACAATAGAATATCTACAAGTATATATAGAACAATGGCATATCTACAAGTATATATAGAACAATAGAATATCTACACGTATATATAGAACAATAGAATATCTACAAGTATATATAGAACAATAGAATATCTACACGTATATATAGAACAATAGAATATCTACAAGTATATATAGAACAATGGCATATCTACACGTATATATAGAACAATGGAATATATACAAGTATATATAGAACAATAGAATATCTACACGTATATATAGAACAATAGAATATCTACACGTATATATAGAACAATGGAATATCTACACGTATATATAAAACAATAGAATATCTACACGTATATATAGAACAATAGAATATCTAAAAGTATATATAGAACAATAGAATATATACAAGTATATATAGAACAATAGAATATCTACACGTATATATAGAACAATAGAATATCTACAAGTTTCTATACAAAATTGAAAGTTATAATCAAATTGATGAAAATATAAACGTCATTCTCAAAACTATATTTAAATTTTAACTGACGAATAAAGACATAACTGATTGATTGATTCGTTTTCTACGGTTTATCAACACATTCCGGGTTATTTAAAGTCATAAAATATTTTTAGATTGTAAGAGTTTTTTTTTGATGGGGGAAATGATAATTGTTTAGCAATACAAATTTTACTAATTAACCCATTGCTGGGAGGGTATTTGCGCGTAAGTGAATATAAAGAATCCAATGGGAATTTGAACTCGGCTCGCCGATTAACAATTCCGAACCATTATGCATTACACTACATTCAAACTCACAGCAGCAGTTATTCCCAATCATTCACCCATTTAGGTACTGAACAGATTCGACGTTGCTTAACTTCGCTGATCGTACGGGAACCGGTATTTCTGTGTGATAATGCTGTAAGTAAAGGAATAAAATTAATGAAATGAAAAGAATTCGGTCAAATGAATATATTTTTATATTTAAGTAGGATTAACAAAAAATAAAATTTAAACGAATATATCAAATTACTGCAAGATTTAGAAGAATTCAACATCACTTAATTGAACAATGTAGTCATTAATAAAGATTTTGTTGGCTGTAGACAGAAACACACAGACACTAAAAGTGTCGAATCAATATGGGAGATGAGATTAGATAAAGCGTTTTCAAACATTATCCTATCAAATACGGTAACTTACCTGTACCCCGTTTATAAACTGAATTCTTAATTAAAATCTACCTGTTGATTCCAGTATTGTACTTCCAAAATATTTCCCTGTGTTATTCTTGTTGTATGCGGTCTTGAGTTGAGAACAATATTTTTTCTATACATTATTACTTACATTATTCGGACTATTGTCCTCATCTTTGTGGCCATATTTATTACAACGTTTCGGCCGTTGTTCAGGTGGTTGGAATGTCGAACTGAACCCTTTATTTCGCTCACTGGGGTAGACTGTTTTAGTTCCACGTGCCATGTTTAATGGATGTCAGTTATCAGTTATCTCCTGTTAAATTTTCTCTCTGAAAGTTCTCCACTGCCTTAACTGGGTATTAAACTCACACTCTTTGGGTCCTATCACTGGATCTAACCAACGCCTTTATCCACTCTGCCATGTGTCCTTGAGAACAATCTACCCCAGTGAGCGAAATAAAGGGTTCAGTTCGACATTCCAACCACCTGAAGAAGGCCGCAGCGTACAACGGCCAAAACGTTGTAATAAATATGGCGACAAAGATGAAGACAATAGTCCGAATAATGTAAATAATTTACATAATACCTCATCTCAGAAATATAGACAGATTCTTTCTATTCACGAGTGCAGGATACTTTTCGACAAAACTTTTATGGACAAGTTTCAGCTGTTGGTCATATAGCTATGCATTTAGTGTTTTTCATTTTAAAGACTCTACACGATTCCAACACATTAATTTTCCTCTATAGAGCTCATTTATTTATTTTTTGTGGTCTGTTGTGGGAATTTATCCGTGTGCATTTTGCCTTAAACATTGTCTTATGTAACCCATTTTACATAACCTGTGATCATATATTTAGGGAACTTTTAACTAGGATGCAACATCCATCATCACATTTGGTTACGGAAATTATTTAAGATTCATCCTCCTATCCATAAAGTGGGAAATATATTCGAGTAATCCGTTGCCGCTACTGGAAACCAACAACTTGAATATGGGTAGGGAAAGAATTTTAAAAATGCGCAAATTCTAGTTTCCTAGCGGTAAAGGTCTGAACTGGTGGAACTCAGGAATGTAGTTCATTTGAAGATTTGCCATGGAAATAACAATACAATAAATGTGTGACTGGCCTTTTCTGAGTATGGCCGTTTTATTGGAGTGGTTAGCTAATCCCTTTTGCAGACGTCTGCTCAAGCATATTCTTTTTTCCTTCAACGCCCACAGAGACAACCTGCCGTTTATACCGCAACTAAGATGATCGGAATTTATTTACAGTGTGTGTGTGCGCGCGCGCACGCGCATATGCGTGTGTTTATGAGAGAGAGAGAGAAAGAGAGAGAGTGAGAAAGAGAGAGTGGGTGCATAAACTGGTTCGATCAGCAATTAAAACAATGACAGTCCGCTCAAGCCCACGGGCATTTTCACTCTTGACTTCCTCCTCGTACAACCATCAGCAGTCACGGGTATGACGATAAAAAAAAATCAGACATAAAGGCCTCTGATTAGAAGATTGGAAGTTTTGAGGAAAGTGGAACCACCTCTCAGTTGCTGTTGTTCCCGGGTTCACCCTGACACGGGGTGGTAGCACCTATTAGGATTCCAGCTATGGTTGGATAGTGAACAACAAAACAAAAGTCAACTTACTAGGAAAGTATAAAATATATATTTTGTAGTAAAATTTCCAATAATAAAATTTTATAGTAAAACTGCAAAAATGAATTTTATAATAAAATGAACAACAATGCATTTTTATAGCAAAATGAGAAATAATGCATTTTTATAACAAAATGATGGACAATGCATTTTTATAGCAAATTGACCAACAATGCATTTTTATAGCAAAATGTCGAATAATGAATTTTTATAGCAGAATGTCGAACAATGCATTTTTATAGCAAAAAGACGAACAATGCATTTTTATAGCAAAATGACGAACAATACATTTTTATAACAAAATGACGAACAATGCATTTTTAAAGCAAAATGACGAATAATGCATTTTTAAAGCAAAATGACGAACAATACATTTTTATAACAAAATGACGAATAATGCATTTTTAAAGCAAATTAACGAACAATACATTTTTATAGCAAAATGACGAACAATGCATTTTTAAAGCAAAATGACGAACAATACATTTTTATAACAAAATGACGAATAAAGCATTTTTAAAGCAAATTGACGAACAATACATTTTTATAGCAAAATGACGAACAATGCATTTTTAAAGCAAAATGACGAATAATGCATTTTTAAAGCAAATTGACGAACAATACATTTTTATAGCAAAATGACGAACAATGCATTTTTAAAGCAAAATGACGAATAATGCATTTTTAAAGCAAATTGACGAACAATACATTTTTATAACAAAATGACGAACAATGCATTTTTATAGCAAAAAGACGAACAATGCATTTTTAAAGCAAAATGAGGAACAATGCATTTTATCGCAAAATGACGAACAATGCATTTTTAAAGCAAAATGACGAATAATGCATTTTTATAACAAAATGACCATTAATACATTTTGTAGGAAAATGGTGAACAATGCATTTTTACAGCAAAATGGCCAACAATGTTTTTTTATAGCAAAATGACCAACCATTCATTTTTATAGCAAAATGACGAACAATGTATTTTTATAGCAAAAACACAATCAATACAACACTAAAAATTACTTAATTACATTTTTATAGTAAATTTACCAGCAATGCATTTTTATAGTAAAATTGCTAACTATGTATTTTATAATCAAATGACCGACAGTATATTTTTAAACTAAAATGACAATTAAGGCAGCACTAAAAATATAAAAAAAACATTTTTATCGGAAAATTACTATACATTTTTATTTAAAAAATTACCAACAATACATTTTGTAGTGAATTTTTTTGCAATACAATAAATATATCAACAATACATTTTATCATCTACAAACTATATATCCAAAGATACATTCACCCTGCATGTATAAAAATTATGTACAAAATATTTAATTGAAATTATAATATTGTGTACAAAATATTTAGACCTCGGTATTAAATAACCCATAAGGGTGTTGATATGCAGCTAAACAAAATTAACCAACCAATAACCATAGTGGATTCAGCTTACACACTGATGGCATTTTTTCCAGTCACTTCTCAAAGATACCGCACGCTGGGATCATCACTTCCTTGACAAATCGGCTCTGGTGAGATTCGAACCCGGATCTCATTGTCTAAAGTCTAACGGTCTACCCATTCGGTCCCGAACGAAAATTCATGAAAGTAAGTAAGTGCATATCATATCAAAGAACAAGAGAATGTACCAGGCAGATCTCATCATTTCTCCGAATATCATTTGAAAGATCTTTATTGATTTCACGGTAAGGAATACCCTGATTGTACTCATTTCTATCAACCAGCGTGACATACCAGCGCTGAGATATTCTTCCGTTGATCGGACAGTGTGCAAGGAAAGATGGATTTGGGCCTTTTCCATATTCACGAAAAAATATCATTACCGGTCTCCATCGGCGTATTCTAACCCGTCTGACTTTATCGAACGGTATCTATGGCAACTTCTGTAACATTAATTGTTTTCAAACTATCCGAAGTCGTTAATATCCCGTTGTCCTTAAAGTATGTGGCTTCGTTCCCGCCTCTGAAATAAGTCTTCATTTTGTTAATAATATAAAAGGCTAAACTATATTCCGTGCAGATTTCGGAATTTTTTTCTTTTGAAATTTAAAGATGTTTTTATAATTAATTTTATCTTCCACCCACTTTTCTCTGTTATTCTTTTATTTAATAATACAGTATAAAATTAAAGCTACCCCCATTCACACACCCCATACAGAAAAAATGTTTCTTTACGCACATCTTAACTTTATTAATATTTATTTTTCGGTCTCCATAAAAAAAGGTTCCTCTTTAGCCAAAGGCATTTTTTTCTTTTTTTTTTCTTTTTGTTTCGTACTTATTTCTGTAATCAATTCTCGTCAAGTAAAGGCTCCCATTTCTTGCCATTCTGCTTAGCCCGACTCCAAACCCCTTGCCACCTACCCGTGTCCGTTGCTTCCGCCTCCCACATAATTCAAAGCCATCTACACCGAAAGACGGACCGGACAATGCTTACTAGAACCAACAACATGAATAAACAAAAACAAAAATAAAAAAAAACAAAAGAGAAAATACACAAGCACAGAGGGATTCGTACGGTTTGTTCGACAGTGTAATTAAGGCGTTTACCATAACTACCCACTCACGTCCAATACTGTCTTTTCCTTCACCAAAATACCTGATTGCTGATAATGACAGCATCTCGCAATTTTCACTAAAACTAGCCAAGTAGTTTTCCGTTTTCAAACAACCGCCGCCACTATCAAAAATAAAAGGCATTATTGTACAAAACCTCAAAGCTAAGGTAACATAAGACAAACCACACCATAATTATTGTTAAAGAAATGATAGGGAAAAATGTGGGGAGAAAGATAAGAGAAAAAACAGGATAAAGATGAAGAAAGAGGAGGAGAAAGAAAAGGGAGAAGAAAAGAATGGGGGAGGAAAAAGACGTGAATCAGTTGATTTGAAAGAAAACAGGAAGAAGCTAGCAAAGGGAGTTCGAGAAAGTGAGGAAGAAGGAAAAACGAAACAAAAATAAAGAGAGTGAGAGAGAGAAGTAAAAGGCAAAATGATGAGAGAAATTGAAAAAGAAAGAAAGAGTAATAATGAAAGGAAAGAGATGAAGTGTGTACGTGTACATATAGAGAGAAAGAAAAAGAAAGAAAGAAAGAAAGAAAGAAGGAAAGAAAGAAAGAAGGAAAGAAAAGAGAGAGAAAGATGCAAGGGAAGGAACGAAGAAAAAACAAGGAAAAGGCAAACTGATGAGAGAAATTGAAAAGAAAGAAAGAGTAATAATGGAAGGAAGGAGATTAAGCGCACGCGCGCGCGCGCGTGTGTGTGTGTGTGTGTGTGTGTGTGTGTGTACAGATAAAAAGAAAGAAAATTAAGAAAGATAGAGAGAAAAAAGGAAGACAGAAAGAAAGTCAAAGAAGAATATCAATGGAAAGAGAGATAAAGTGTGCGTGTATAGAAAGAAAGAAAGAAAGAAAGAAAGAAAGAAAGAAAGTAAAAGAGAGAAAGATGAGTAACAATGTAAGGGAAGAGACGAAGAGAAAAGAAAAGATGTAAACAAAAGAAGGAAGCAGATAAAATATATCCGAAAAAAATAAAAACATTGGAAGAAGAAGTGAAAAAGAAATAGAATGAAAAAGCTATGAGGTAAAATAAATACTGAGAGAAGAATAGAGAGAGAATAGATGTAAGTCACATAAGTTAAACCAAAAAGAAAAAAACAGAAAAGAGTGTAAAAAAGAGGTAAATAACATAACAAAAGTAAAGAAGAAAAAAATCCGAAAGAAAAAAAAAGAAAACAAACAACTAGAAAAATAGACACAGTAGGAAAAAAGAAGGAAAACGAGGTGGGCAGGAAAGTGGGGTATTCAAATTGCTCTTAATGCAATTATAAAAATTACTTTTTCTTTTCTTTCTTAATTTCCTTTTCGCTCTCTCTGACTCTCTCAAAATATCTCATTGTCTCTCCTTCCCTCCCTTACTCCCGTTCCCAGCGTCTCCAAGACACTCCATTCACAGTTAAACACGAAATTTCTTCTCACAAACAGCACCTTTACCATTTTTCCTGTTTTGATGCCACAACAAAAGAATGGCGGCACAAGCCTTTGTGAACGAGTCGCAGACGAAAATTAGCACGTCCCGAAACAACAACGGGCGGGCACTTAAGAAACACTCAAAACTAACACGGCTTTCAAAATAGCAGCCGAACACTTCAAGACTCTGCGGCAATTTGTTGCAATGAAGTTTGTATTCTTTGAAAAACATGCAGCAACACAGAGAAAATAGACATAATACGCACGTTCAAGAGAGAGAAAATAGGAAAGAGCCAAAACAATTGTATACGCATTTATTTACATCAATAGAAGAAAATGAAATTTATAAATTATATGCATAATTTATATGAATTATATACACGACTTTAACATACTGAAATAAAGATGGTTATGCTTAATTAACTTAGATTACTATGGCACACGGCCGCAGATATTGGGTACCGAGGGATTTATTTTTTAGTAAGATTGACCTAAATTAACATAAATGATTGCTGCCAATGTTGATGCATTCCCGTCTATCTAAATGCAAATACTCGATCCAGGTTTTTGCCATTGAGATTTGCTCCTATAAATTGTTTTTTTGTGTTTTTGTTCCTGGTTCCTACATATTGACCTGTCTGGCTAGATTTAACTTTCTAGGGGATAGTCTCAAGCCAGTGTTGCTCACCGAAACAAGAGCACACGCATCGCTCCACTATAATATCATTCCTCCTATATGGCAATTGATGACAGACAATTTTCTCACAGATAATGACTCTAAATGTAGTTCCATAAAAGGGTGCTGAGAATTCTATTGGCAGAAAATTTGAACACAGCTCAAGTTTTAAGGAAACTAGGAGTAAAGAGGAACTTTATAATTACAATCACAAAGAGTATTGAAAATTCTAGGACGCATAATGAGGAAAGAGGGCTTGGAGAATTTAACATTCAAAGGACATATTAAAGCCAAGTGCAGAAAGTAAGGGAAACTATCAAATAGATGGCTGAGCAGTAACTGAGGCGGATGGTTTGAGGGCATACTTTGTTCAGACCTACAAACGCCAGCAAGCTATGGAGAACAATGATCGCCCACATTATTTCCAGAACTTCGTCATAAGACCACGTAAGTCATTTACGATGTCAAAGCACTCAATCATAGAGTAGATATTCTGGTTAGATTGATTTTTTGTTCTTGTTAAGTAATATTTAATTTTTTTGTATATATATATATATATATATATATATATATATATATATATATTCTAGTATTTTATTTTTATTTGTGAATTTTCATGTACTCTTCGGAAGGAGTGGTCTCATGTTGCATTTTTCACGGTTTGGTATTCAGAGTTTTCTTTCTCTTAGAATGGCTGCCATCCAAGGTCACAGAAATCAGTTTATGTGGCTATTTAACCCGTAGCTGAGGGAAGAAGTGACGGGGCCATTCTCGTGAGAAATTTTGAACGCAGAATGCGAGGCTCGAAATTGAAATGTTCGCCGCGCCGATTAATTCTACGCTATCCATACGCGCTAATATTTTAGACATGCAAACAACGCCTTGCTGATGGTAAGAAAACTGTAGGAACTCCTAGAAAAGAAAAGCAGGTATAAAGAAAAACTGTTAAAAAACATAATATATGGTCTTTAGCAAGGACAGTCCAAGATGTGAACTCGTAACTAGACGTGATCAGAATCAAGAAATTTAACTACAAGGTAGAGTTGTAACTGACGCGGGAAAATCTGATATAGCATCCGATGGCGCACTGAAATAGAAAACGAGGCCTTCCAAAAGCTAATCAAGATATTAAGAAATAAGAAAATTTTGTTAGGAGCAAAGAAAAAATTGCTGAACAGCTATGCAATATCAACCCTTCTATAAGGCAGTGAATGCTGCACAATTTCTTCAGGGAAAGAAAGACGTGAACTGCGACCTGGAGTTGTCACAATCAAGCAATTATATAACTAGGGTTATAACAAACGCGAGAAAATCTGAGATCGAAATCCAATGGCACATTGAAATAGCAAACGATGCCTTCCAAAAGATATACAAAATATAAAGAAATAAGAAAATTTCATTAGGAACAATGAAAACAGAGCTTAACAGATACGTAATATCTATCAATCTATATCTGTGTATATTTCTGAGAGGAGGTATTATGTACATTATTTACATTATTCGGACTATTGTCCTCATCTTTGTCGCTATGTTTATCACAACGTTTCGGCCGTTATACGCTCCGGCCTTCTTCAGGTGGTTGGAATGTCGAACTGAACCCTTAATTTCGCTCACTGGGGTCCTTGAGGACATCTGTGTATGAATTTCTGCAATTGCAATATGAACACTGGTAAAAATGGTTGCTGAAGACATTACGTTTATAATACAGAAATTCATACACAGATGTCCTCAAGGCACACATGGCACAGTGGATAAATGCGTTGGTTAGATCCAGTGACAGGACCCAAAGAGTGTGAGTTCAATACCCTGTTAAGGCAGTGGAGAACTTTCAGAAAGAAATTAACAGGAGATAACTGATAACTGACATCCATTAGACATGGCACGTAGAACTAGAACAGTCTACCCCAGTGAGCGAAATAAAGGGTTCAGTTCGACATTCCAACCACCTGAAGAAGGCCGGAGCGTACAACGGCCGAAACGTTGCGATAAAGATGGCGACAAAGATGAGGACAATAGTCCGAATAATGTATCTATCCATCTATATGGCAGGCAATACTGAACAATTTATTCAGGCGACAACAGACGTGGTTTCTACGACAACTGAGGCGCATGTTCGAATCCTACCGGATGGCACATTCTCTTTAATAGGTTTTCCCGAGTGTACAGGCCGGTAGACGAAATGGAATACGATTTAAAATAAACAGATCGTCTACTCAGATACGGGTATCCACTAAAAATAACGTGTAAAGTAATAAAAAATATGTCGGATTAAAAAATGAAAATACATTCTTTTATTTTATTTTTTAATCGATTTTACCCACAGGCAAGAGAGTAAAGGTGTTACTGGTCGCGGAAGAATTAGAAACAGAAACATTAATGAGCGGGAAGAGAAAAGAGTAATCGGGTACCACAGGAGAGAGTCTAGGTTCCATAGTGAAGAGCTCATCTGAAAAATTACAATGAAAGTATCTACAAAAAAAAAGGCACAGAGAGGCAACGTTACAGCGACAGGAAAGTGACTGAAGCCGAGACGCCAGATCAGGACCAATAATATTGCTGATTCTTCTATGGATTTTATCAAGGAGATCTAGGTAAATAGAATGAGCACCGGACCCTATGTGGCAGCAATATTCTAAGCATGGACGAATGATAGATTTATGGATAAGTACGAAAGATTCTAGAGAAAAAATTGTCTCGCACGACACAGTGAAACAATTTTGTTAGCTGCTGACATAGCAATGGATTTAATATAGTCGTTGCACTTTTGGTTAGCTGAGAACGTTATCGCATGAAGGCGCAACGAGTCATTTTATATATATATATATATATATATATATATATATATATATATATATATATATATATAGCAGGATGTGTGTATGTGCGTGTGTGTGTAACGAATGCACAGACGCAATTTTCGACGGATTTGTACCAAAATTTACATGCAGATGCTCCAAGATAGTGAGAAGGCCAAGACCGACTTTGCATTTCCCAACTCCCATCGATAGTGGAAATAATCGATTTTGTCATGCTTCTACGGCAGTTTTCATGTAGTTTGCGGCCATTTTCTATTAGCCAGTGTGAGAGCCTATAGCTGGCTGCCACGAATAGGCAGGAAGATTCTATTGGTCAGCGTGAGAGCAAACAGCTGACTGACACGAATGCAAAAAAAAAATCGATAGCTGCATTCGTGTTAAAAAATTAAATCTACATGGCACTTTACTTCAATTGGCTCATTTGCTTGCTTAACCTCAACGTTGATTCTGATTCCGCAGAACTGGGTTGGGTGTGAAAAATTATTTGTTGTTAACATTCTTTTTCATTCGGTGTTTCCAGTTACGAGTCCTTTTTTAAAGCTGATCGTTTTGTGTTCATTTTGTTTAGTTCTTTTTCGTAACAGATTTAATGTTTAGTATAGAGCTTAGAAAAAATTCGCAGTGTGAGATAGGCAAGAAGTAAAGCATGTAGCAACATCAGCACGGAAAAAATAGGAGGGCAAAAATATTTTAAGTCAAGTGATAGCGATTGCTGTATGAGTCGTACGATTTTTGAATCAAGCACGGGCAACGCCGGGCCATGCTGCTAGTATATATATATATATATATATATATATATATATATATATATATGTGTGTGTGTGTGTGTGTGTGTGTGTGTGTCTGTGTGTGTCTGTGTGTGTGTGTGTGTGTCTGTATGTGTGTGCGTGCATAGATATAGACTGGATTGATGAAAGCAGGCTTGATTCTCATGTCCACATGTATATGTCCATAAATAGTCTCTATTGAAAACTTTTTCCCAATAAATATACCAAATCTTGATTAAAAACACACACATATATATTTTATAATGCAGAATGTCCAACTCAAAAACTAAATAATTTCAGTCAGAATTAATAGTTTCAGAGCTTTTGTGGGTGCCAATCCTGCCCTACGAGTTGGGACTTTTAACGAATGTCTATCTGTAGACTGTTTTCGAATCCAAGCTATACAAACCAGTCTTCCCCCGCAATTATAACGCATAGCGTAGGGGAGGGAATGGATTTCTGCCATTTGTGCTTAAATTAATGTATATATATATATATATATATATATATATATATATATATATATATATATATATATATATATATATATATATATATATAGTTAAACCTAGAGAGCCAGACAAACCTACCGATGTTTCACCTAAGCGGATCGTCCGGGAAAGCTGGCTACAAAGGTAAAAAAACCAAAAAAAAAACCGGAATACTTATAAACAATAAACAAAAAACCGCTTAGGTGAAACCTTGGTAGGTTTGTGCGGATCTTTAGGTTTAACTAAGTCTGCTCTACTCACTGTATTGAGCACTTTATTTATTTATTTTCAGTACTCGTATCGGTTTCTTTTTCTTTGGGCTTTAGACTTGCATGCTAGACGATTATTTTCGGCTAACGTATATGTTCTTGGCTCTTTCTTTTTTTTATACCTTTTTTCACTTCGGTTTTAGTTTGATTATTTGCAAATCAAGACACCGAAGGTTTTCCGAACGAGTATAATTTCTTATACTTATAAGACTACTACTACTAATATATATATATATATATATATATATATATATATATATATATATATATATATATATATATATATATATATATATATATATATATATATATATATATATATATATATATATATATATATGTTTCCTGAGTAGACTTTGTAGTCGAAACCCCGGTTACGAGGTAGGCTGGCATTATAATCATTTCTTATATATATAATTTTATAAGACCACAAGAAATATTAAATTAAAAAATTAACCACACTAACTTGTCAGTCGTTTTTAATGAAACTTGTATAAAATGTGTATTGCTGCCCAATACACAATTATATATATATATATATATATATATATATATATATATATATATATATATATATATATATATATATATACAACACATCAGTATGAACGCATATACATGTACACAAGACAACATATACTTAACACGCACATCCCATTCTCAGCAACCAATAAAACTGTCAAAAATGGCCAAATTAAAATTCTTATTAGTAATCCCCCCAACCTCTATCTTAAAAACAACTTTAAAGAAGCCGTTGACCAACACAAAAGATGACCGAAATTAAAGATAAAAAAACAAACTACAGATAAAATTTACTTTCTTCCGAACAATTCATTAACCAGTGTTGTTTACAGCTCCTAACTAGTCGAGGAACCTAATTGAAATGATAAAACAAAAAATATTAATATATAACACAGTGTGTCTGAAAATTTTATTTTTTTAATATTTTCTATTGTTCAAAACACACACACACACACACGCACACACGCACGCACGCTCACACACACACACACACACACACACACACACACACATATATATATATATATATATATATATTTAAAAGTGAACATTGAAGTCAACACTCATATGCGACAGGCTGTTTAATGCTAAACGCAATCGTCCGGCCTGACGTTTGCGCCTAGCATGAAACAGCCTGTCGCCTCTAAGGATGATAAATTATATAAAAACTTTCCGAATGTTCTTTTTTTCCACCGCTTTCGGCTATACATTTAGCCATTTTCAAGGATTATAGTTTAACTGTTAAAATACGGAGTTTGTTGCATGTATGTTTTATAAAATGTTTTCCTTGTTTTTTTCTTTTGTTTCAAAACACAGTCAAGATATTATGTCCATGTTCAAAGTTAATACTATTAAGTGTTGGTTTGTTTGTTTTTATTAATAAGACTTCCATTATTTTTAGCCTTTTTTGCATGTAGTTGATGCTATTATATTAGTGTTGTCGACAAGTATGTTCCGAATAGTGTCCACTAGGTCTCCATGCATATTTAGATGAGATTTAATTGAGCTATTGTCAGAAATGTGTAGAGTGAATCTGCGTGTCAAACATGTTGTAGTGTGGCCTATATAATTATTTACGAATTTTGATTGATCAGGAATACAATTCCTTAATGGGCATTTGAATTCGTAAATAATATTTGCCCTATTTAATTTTGTTCAAGGAGGTGAATTATTATTTTTAACTATAAGGTTACAGGTTTTAATTTTTTTTATAATAAATAATTAATCTAATTTTTTTGCTATTGTCAACTGATGTTATGTATTTTTTTATAATGTTCCTAATTTATCCTGTTCATAATTTTCGTTAATCTGATTTTTATAAAAAATATTAATATTATTGTTTATGTTACTATTCTCGCCGTTGCTATTAGCTACCTTAGACAAGAAACGCCTAATGTTGAAATCCAACAATTGATTAAGAATTCCGTTATTAATCAGCGTTTGCTTTACATTTTTTAATTCTTTAAAGAAAGGCGTGCGAGAGGATGAGTTCTCGTGCGCTCTCGTGAGGAATTTTTTAATGAGACCTATTTTATATCTAAGAAGGCATTCACTATAAAACTTACGTAGAACAAACTATTTCTTATTTTAACATTTAAAATGTACTCCTTAAAAATGGCTAAATGTATAGCCGAAAGTGCTCGGATAAAAAGAATATTCAGACAGTTTTTGTATTATTTATCATCTGAAAAGAAAAAAATTATTAGATCGCATGAGAAATTGTATAAAAAAACTAAATAAAAGCACCTTGTCTGTTGTTTTCAATGAAATGTGCACACACGTGCACACACACACACACACACACACACACACACAGGCACACACACACACACACACACACACATATATATATATATTCCGGTAAAAGTAACCGCCAAAATAGACTACCCATAATGCACCACTGACCCTTATATATAAATAGCCGAGAAAAATAACAACACTAGTTGCCTGACGATTGCACTAGCATGAAACAGACTGTCGCCTCTAAGTGCTGACTTCCATGTCCACTTTTATATTTACACACGCTCTATCTCTGATATTGAGCACTTTATCTTATAAATATAGCACACTTTAAGACTATATTTCTTCATATATATATATATATATATATATATATATATATATATATATATATATATATATGTACAAATATAAATTTCCGTATACCCCGTATACACAGTTTGGGTTTGACTACCTGCCCAAATGTGACTCTGACCTTCGGGTTTCTCTCCGCTCGGCGGCACGGATTTCGACTTTTCATGTCTTCTTGGGAGGGATAGTGGAATGGTTTCACATTGCATTTTTCACGGTTTGGAATTCAGAGTTCTCCTTCTCTTAGACTGACTGCCATCCAAGGTCACACAACCATCTTATCTGATTATTTGATCCACAGCTGTGGGAAGAAGAGACGGTGTCAGGCCATTCACACGGTATTTTGAACGCAGGAGGATATGGTGGAAATTGAACTGTTCGTCGATTTCTTCTAGACTATGGTCACTCGTTAACGTATTAGTGTAGCTAAAAAAAAACCAGCGGAAAGTTCATGAGCATTGGACGAAACATAAGGTGTAAAAGGGTCGAATAATATGTTATACTTAAAGCAGTCTGATAGAATAGAAAAGACCAAAGATTAGGAGATGGAATAATGAACATGTTTCATGTGAGAACTCACGAAAACAACCGTAAAGCAAGTAGAGACCATTTTTGTGAAGAGAAAGATGAGAGAAAGAACAGGATAGAGATGAAGAAAGTGGAGGAAATAGAAAAGGGAGAGGAAAAGAATGAAAAAAAGAGAATCAGTTGATTGGCTGGATATGAAAGAAAACAAGATGCAGCTAGCAAAGGGAGTTCTTGAAAGTGAGGAAGAAAGAAAAGGAAAACAAAAATAAAGAAAGTGAGAGAGAGAAGTAAAAGGAAAAATGATGAGAGAAACTGAAAAAGAAAGAAAGACTAATAATGGAAGGAAGGAGATGAAGTGTACAGACAGACCGACAGAAAGAAAGAAAGCCAAAGAAGAATAACAATGGAAGAGAGATGAAGTGTGTGTATATATAGAAAGAAAGAAAGAAAGAAAGAATGAAAGCCAAGGAAAAATAACAATGGAAAGAGAGATGAAGTGAGCGTATATAGAAAGAAAGAAAGAAAGCCAAAGAAGAATAACAATGGAAAGAGAGATGAAGTGTGCGTATATAGAAAGAAAGAAAGAAAGAAAAAAGCCAAACAAGAATAACAAAGGAAAGAGAGATGAAGTGTGCGTATATAGAAAGAAAGAAAGAAAGAAAGAAAAAGAAAAATGAGAGAAAGATGAGTGACAATGCAAGGGAAGGAGCGAAGAGAAAAGAAGTAAAAGGCAAACTGATGAGAGAAATTAAAAAGAAAGAAATATGGATTATGGATCCAAAAATTAAAAAAAAAAACGAAGTGAATGAAATCAACCCGGTGAGGGAATTGAGAAGTATAAAGCAATCACAAGCTACTAAAGTGATAAAGAAAGAAACATTGATAAGACATGGGAAATTGCAAGATAAATATGAATGAAGAAAGCTTCAGTCAGTCAAGTAGGGTGGAGAAACATTGACAAAAATATAATACAAATTCACAACTTTTAAGGAAGGTACGGTGGAGTAATGGATAGCGGCTCGGATTCCAATCGAACCCATTACATTCACATACGTGCTAATACCCTTGGGAAAGATATGAATCCTATCCTACTCCGCTTTAAGACAGACCGGGTTCTATAGCCTTGGATCGCAACTGGTATACTGAAGAAAGAAATGGTAATCAATTGCAGGAAAAAATCTGCCTCATCACGTATCGAACGAAACATGATCGGCTAAGCATGTATCACGCATGGCACATAACTGACTGAACTTTTAAGGAGAAAAAGGCACAAAAATTGTGTCTAAAGAAACTTAAATGAACATTTTTCGAAAACCTGACAGAAATTAAGTTCGAAAATCGAATGAAAAAACCCAAATATTACACAGAAAGGGAGAAAAAGAAATAAAAGATTGAGAATATTGAACAAAATCACGAACGAAGTAAGAATAGAGAGTGAGTGATTGACTCAGGGACTGAGTGAGAAAGAAAGAAAGAAAGAAAGAAAGAAGAAAGAAAGAAATAAAGAAAGAAAGAAAGAAGAAAGAAAGAAATAAAGAAAGAAAGAAAGAAGAAAGAAAGAAAGAAAGCATTGATTAATGAGGGATTAAAAAGGGGAGTGAAAAATAGATGAGACAAGAGAGGAATAGAATAAGTAGATGTGGCAAGTAAGTAAAAAAAGAAGAAAGAACGGAAGAAAGAAGAAATGAAGGAAAGAAAGAGAGAAGGAAAATCAAGAAATGAAAGGAAGAAAGAATGAGAGAAAAAAAGGAATGAAAAAATAAAGAAATTAAAGAAAGAAAGAAAGAAAGGGTTGATTAATGAGTGATGAAAAGAGGGAAATGGAAGGTACATGAGAGAAGGGAGGCGTAGAATAAATAGGTTTGACAAGTAAGCAAGGAAGAAAGAAAGAATGTAAGAAAGAAAGAAAAATTATAACAAAAAATAAAACTTCTATTCTCTCTAAACTCTACAATACATGCCTTGCTGCATCTTGTTTTCCCGCTTTTACAAAATCATCTTCTGTACTTCCAGTTTTTATGAACTCAGGCGAACAATTTGATCCATCTACGTATCAGCATTCTACCTATTTTGGGCAAAGTACTAGAATCTCTAATTAATTCTTAATTGGTTAAGCATCTCATATCGCAGGGCCTTCTTTCAGATAAACAATATGGCTTTCGCTTCTCCAGGTTAACTGCTGATGTGTTAACGATTATTCCTAAAAGAGTCTACCAAAATATAAATAAAAATGGTGAAGTTCGGACTGTTGCTATTGGATATCTCGAAGATATTTGACACTGGACTTCTTCACAAGTTGAAAGGTCATGGTATTTATGAACGAATTTTTGAACTGATTCAGTCTTTCTTATCAGAACTCGAAATGAAATTTGTCTTTAATGGCCACTCTTCTAGATCTTTTTGCATGAATACAGGTGTCCCCAGGACTCTATATTTGGACGTACGTTGTTTCTAATTTCCATCAATGACCTTCCTGATGTCATCAGTTCTCAACTCTGTATCTATACTGATGACACAATTTTTACCCCTGTCTTAATAGTAAGTCTAATCAGTTCGATAAAGTCAAATTAGCGATTGATGTAAAAAAATGACCAACAATCTGTTGTTAAATAGGGGAAGGTGTGGCTTGTTAATTTTAACGCCTCAAAAACAAAACTGCTCTCGTTTAATCATTTGAGGGAAACTTTTTTTAAATTTTCATCAGCATGGCTGATGCTAACCTCCGAGACTGTGATTCATTGCAGATTCTCAGGCTATCATTTTCCACTGACATGAAGTGGAAAGATTATATTGAATCTATTGCTAGGTCTGCAGCTAGAAAAGTGATTCACTATGGCATGCTAGACATTTTTTTAACCAGAATCTATCTTACATATTTATGTTTACCATTTGTTCTTGCTTTGAATATTGCTACCACACCTGGTCCGGTGCTCCTCCTGTATATTTAGAAATTCTTGATAAAACCCAAAGAAAAATCCGCAGTGTCATAGGTTCTGATCTGGCATCTCGGACTCAGTCACTTTCTCACTACCATAATGTAGCTAACCTGTGCCTTTACTCGAAATAATTTCATGGGAATTGTTTTGTGGTACTCACCTCTGTGGTACCTAGATTTTATGAATTTAAGGGCAGTATTAGATTGGCGACAAGGTCGCATCATTTTATCGTTGAAATGGCTAGATGCAACCGTAACTTCTTTGCTAACATTTTCTTCTGTCGCACTTCTCTCTTGTGGAACTCTCTCGAGGCTTCTTGCTTCCCAGTCAAATTTCATCTTCAAAATTTGAAATGTAACCTCAACCGTTATCTTCTGTCTTCTTAATACTTATTATTTTATTGTTCACTCTACTTAACAGTAGTTTTGTCATATTCTGTAATACCAGCGTTCTAGTGGCTTTATAGACTTACTTATATATAAATGGCCAAAGAAAGAAAGAAACAAGCAAACAGTAAAGTCGAAAAAAATAAAAAATAAATATATCGTCGATGAAAGAAAGACGGAAACAGTCAGCAATGAAAACTTAAAAAATAAAAAAAATAAATAAGTAGAAGCAAAGTAAGCAATGAAAGAAATCACGTGTAAACAAAAAAAAAAAGGAAAGAAAAACAGAACAAAAATCAACCATTTGTCCTTACATGGAATACTGCTGTCCTATATAGTCTGCTGCTCCCGCTGTTCTCGCCAGGTCCTCGACAAAATCCAGAGATGGATATGCAACGTGGTTGCTCCTGATCTGACATGCCGTCTGCAGTCGCTATATCACAGCCATGTTCTGACTTCCCTCTATCATTTCTACAAGTACTTTCATGGCAACTGCTCCGACGAGCTACTTTCACTGGTTCCCAAACTGCATGAATTTAAGAGTGCTACTAGGTTGTCGTTTCGGCCCCACCCTTTAGCTGTCGAAACGGCTAAATGTAGCCATCTCTTCTACTCCAACAGCTTCTCATCTCGCACCTCCCGTCAGTGGAACTCCCTTCCTATCACGTGCTTCCCCGATAGCTATAATCTTCAAATATTCAAATGTAATGTCAATCGACAAATTCTGATGCCTTGACCTTGATCCCTGTCCTTCTCTTCATCCTTTTCCCAAACACTCCCCTTTACTCTTACTCTCTCACCCCCCCTCTCTCTCTCTCTCTCCCTCTGTAACCCATTGCGTGCTAATGGCACTCCCACCTTGCTTGGGGCGATTTGCTTAAAAAAAAATAAAAAAAATGAAAATGTTAAGGAAATAGATATAGAAGGGAATTTGAAAGAAAGTAAAGGAAGAAAAATTGATCAAAAAAGGAACATAATCTAATTGAAAGAACATAATCATTCATAGAGAAATGAAATAATAAACAGGAAAATACACCTGGAAAAATCAGAAGAGGAAAATGAAAGTTGATGAAAATATAAGTACGAAAAAAGGGAAGTAAAAGAACACGATAAAAGTAAGAAGAAACTTTAACGTAACGAAACGCGTTAAAAATAAAAATCACACTTCGGAAAATTACAAGATGGCGGTTATTGTATGAAAAGACGTGAGAATGATATATATCTGATGGGCATTGTAAGGCGATAAAAACTGGAACAGAAAAGAAGTAATTTAGTGTTGGATAGTAAGAAATAAATGACGATGACGATGACGATGATGATGATGATGATGATGATGATGATGATGAAAATCATTTCAGATGAAAGATACACAGTTGAAGAAGAGAATAAATGCATAATGAAGAAAAAGTAACTTAATGGGAAAAGTGATCAAAGAGAAGGAAATTCAATTGATAGAAAGAAACAAAAAAAAAAACAGACGCAGAAATAAACAAAGAGAAAAACAAAGAAGCAATAAATGAATCAAACATGGAAGCATAAATAGAATCAATGAAAAAAATCCCCCACCAAAAATATCAAAGAAAAAATCAAAGAAAGAAAGTCAAAGTAAAAAGTCAAAGAAAGAAAGAAAGAAAGAACGAAATCATCCATATAATCATCATTTATATTTTTATTCGTTTATTGTTATAAAGGAATAAAAGTATATTTAAATAAGAAAAGATATGAGAAATTAAAACAAGAGAGAAAACGCAGAAGCAGAAGAAGAAAGAGGAAATTGAAAAATACGAAGATGCAGAAGATATAAAGAAATTCCAAAGAAAATGGAGCTGAAGGAAAAAATTAGAATTAAATGAAAAGAAAAAAAAAACAATTGATAAGAAAATGTAAAAAAAAAAAAAGAAATTAATGATAGTAATCATCTACATAAATAAATGCGAATGTCAGTGTGTCACTGTGTCACACTTTTTCAAATTTACACCTAGCTCCGTTATATACCCTATTTTGGAAACAGGCCACCTCCGTGAGCAGATTACAATCATCCAGGTCCGGATCCGAACAAGCAATCCTGAAATTTTGAATTCCCAATTTTTCATTACTGCGATTGTTTTCAGCCATTTTTTACGTGATTTTTTGCCACGAATATTTTGTACGATAACAGTTTTTTATAAGTTGGAAATAAATTTTGGAATACTCGAAATTAATTGCAAAATCCAGCGAAAGTCGCCCATGAAATAAAAATAATTGTTTGTACAGAAAGTAAGGACCGACGTACATCAAACTGTCTTTAAAGTGGCGCCAGAAGAATTATCTTTGAACTTTTAAAAGGTAAGCTTAAATAGTAATGCAATACTTAAATATAGCGATCACTTTGAGGTCTTCTGTAGTTTATTGATGCCTATCGCATCTACTCCTCCTTACTTATTGTGATGAAGGTCCAATCAATTTACCTGCGCAGGAGCTAGCTTAAATGCCACCAGATAGGACGGCTTCTAAACTAGTAATAGAAATAATAATAATAATAATAATAATAATAATAATAATAATAATAATAGTAATAATAATAGTAATAATAATAATAATAATAATAGTATTAGTAATAATAATAATAATAATAATAATAATAATAATAATAATAATAATAATAATAATAATGTGAAGGAGAAGGAAGAGGAGGAAAAGAATCAGGTGAAAATAAAGAGGTAAGCCTTTCAAATGAACTATCAATTTTAGGTGTGTATTTCGCACATTTTTTGTTAAAATTTTGTGTTAAGCTGACGTGTTTTTACCGATTTAGCCACAGAGGAGCGTTTCGGTTAGCGGGGTCGATTTCACTTTTCTATTATAAACAGAGCATTTACTTAAATATTTGTATCCATAAAAAATAACGAATAACATAAAAAAATGTCTTAAAATAATTGTCGGACTTCCATTTTATAATGTGACGTCATTTGTTTACATTTGGATACGCATCAAGCAGATATGAATGTACGAGATGAATCGTGGAGAATTGCAGTTTAAAAACATTAAAATCGACCTAGCTAGTCGAAAAGCTCCTCTGTGGTTAAATCGGTAAAAGCACGCGAGGCTAAAAGACGGTTCCGTATAGGATACAGGTTCGATTCCTGTCGGAGGACGCATATTTTCTATGAAAATTTCTCGGACATTCAGGCCGGTAAATGTCGTTAATACTGTTTATTATAAACAAAGCATTTACTTAAATAGTTGTATCTATAAAAAGAACGTATAAACATAAATAAATATCTTAACATAATTGTCGGACTTTGTCCATTTCATTATATATATATATACTTGGTGTATCAAAAATATTTTGAAAAATTTTGGGGCTGGTTCCTGATACCAATACAAGGACAAAAGTCCATATAAACATAAGTCCGCAAATCCTTCCTTTTTGAGTTATTAAGATTAACGATTTTGGCAGACGCTGTCAAATGTATAATCCACGATACAATCCAAAATACTTTTACACACTTTTGGGGCGTGTTCCTCATACCAAAACAAGGTAAAATGTCCATATAAATGACATCGTTGTAACTTATCACAGTCACTTATAACAAATGTTCAAAACGTCCTCCGCTTGATTCAATACACGCGTACACCAGTCGGATCATTGACTGGCGGACCCTTCCAAATACTCCCACACGGTGTCGAATGGTTTCGCAGGCTCCCCATAACACGTTGATGAAACGTCACTGCATTATTAATGTCTGCTGCATAAACCAATTGTTTTCGGTAGCCCCATAGATAAAAAACAAATACAAAGGATTGATGTCAGGGGAAGGTACAGGCCATGGAACCGTTCCTTCCTTACTTATCCATATTTCATGGCAGATGTCAGCCATTGCATTGCGAACAATGTGACTAAAATATGCTGGAGCCCTATCAAGCATGCATCACCTACATCATCGCATTAGCAGAGGTACATCCTCTAACAGGTCTGTAAGTGTGTTCGGAATAAAGTCCCTGTAGACGGCTCCTGTAAGACGTGCTGGGAGAACATATGGACTCACGAGACAGTCATCTAAAATTCCATTCAACACATTAATCGTAAAATGATTCCCGGTGTCTAGCCTATATTGTAGCGTGAGGATTCCAATCCACCCACTAATGTTGGTTGTGTAAATTTGTTCTTCCATATCTTCCAAATGTCGTCGCATCCGTAAACAAGACAAACAAATGATCGGCAGTTTGGGCAATAATCCATCGGCAAAAGTTTTGTGGTGAGTGATTAGGGGGCGAAAGGCACGTTGCAAATGATATGGATACTGAAGCTGCTCTTGAAGTATCCTCCATGCGGAACTATGCGATGGATATATGCTAGGGGTATTTGACGTGTACTGATACATGTATCACCTCCGACAACTTGTGGAATGTGTCCCGCATGGTTAGGCGTGCGAGCGGATCTCGGGGTTCCTCGATTTATAGGTTTTAGTGCCAGGGAAACAGTCTCAGCAACACGACGATAAACAGCAGCAAGAAATTCGATCTGGAAATGCAATCTGATACAGCCGTACAACCTCTCACCCATTTCCATTTGAGTGGCCGCATGTGAAAATCGTAACAGCCTGCGCTCGATCTGAATATCCCGCTATTATTGAACGGAACACTTCTTAGTTAACTGACTACTACACACATTAAACGTAGAAGACAGACTAGCCACAAAAGTACACGACTGGCAAATGTAACTTAGGCTATAGGAAAACAGTGCAATCTACCGTAATTTTTTTTTACACTTAATAACTAAAACACGTAGGGTTTGCGGACATATGTTTATCTGGAATTTTATACTTGTCTTGGGGTGAGGATTCCGCCCCCAATGTTTGTAAGTATTTTTGATGCACGCCGTATATGTGGTGAATTCATATACCTATATATATATATATATATATATATATATGGTTAATTTATATATATACATATATATGTATGGTGAATTCCTATATATATATATATATATATATATATATATATATATATGCCGAATTCCTATCTATATCTGTTGAATTCGTGTATAGTATATGGTGAATTAATATATATATATATATATATATATATATATATATATATATATATATATATATATATTACAATGAATCATTCATACCAAAAAGTAGATTAGCAAAGTTAATGATATAATATTAGTTTATATCATTAACTTTACTAATCTACTTTTTGGTATGAACGATTCATTGTAATAGAAATTGAACTGCACCACACATGTGATATATATATATATATATATATATATATATATATATATATATATATATATATATATATATATATATATACATGTTGGTAAATATATATATATATATATATATATATATTTATATATATATACATAAGTATATATATATATATATATATATATATATATATATATATAAGTATATTTATATATATATATATATATATATATATATATATATATATATATATATATATATTACTTATCAATGCATAAATATATAGATAAATAATGACTTAATTAAGCGGAAAGCCAAGTAAAGGCAAGGTAATTGCAATTTTTTTCGATTCCGACATCTCCGGGTATAAAAAGGTAACTGCTCAGCAATTAATACTTTACCTTGCCTTTCCACTTAATTAAGTCATTATTTATCTATAGGTAAAAGAGTTATATACTAAAATGCGCGACCAGTCTCATTGTGAAATAAAAGTAGTTTTAGAAGTTAATCGAGGTCTAACAACTTATTTGTCAATAAATAAATGTTTAATCCAGGTGGTCACATTATTTTGTCTAACTCCTGGATATATATATATATATATATATATATATATATATATATATATATATATATATATATAGATGATGAATTTATATATATATATGTAGATATATATATATATATTTATATATTTATGATGGATTCATGTATTATTTTATTATTATTATTTATTATAATTATTAGATAAT
The DNA here is from genome assembly GCA_964036315.1 of Acanthosepion esculentum. Classification (NCBI taxonomy): domain Eukaryota; kingdom Metazoa; phylum Mollusca; class Cephalopoda; order Sepiida; family Sepiidae; genus Acanthosepion; species Acanthosepion esculentum. The sequence continues at coordinate 75,801,123 of OZ038488.1, forward strand.
GAAGTTGTTGCTGTTCCACACTACTGCAAACAAAAGGATAGGAATGAAACTCCTTTCAATACAGGAAAGAGCAATAACATTCCATGGACTTGAGAAATCCATTTTCCTGAAAAATGGTTTTCAAAAGAAACTTTTTCTAAATTTCAACCAAGGTTAACACTGGCTGCTCGTTCAGCGAATGCATAATGTTTCCCAATATTAGCACCACAATGCCTCTCTCAAGATTTGTACTTGATTATTATGTCGGGGGATTTGTATTTGATTATTATGTCGGGGCAATTAAATGCATCGAAACGAAGTTGCATCTTTGTAGTGAGCAAATTGTTTTTGTCTATATGAAAAAATTATGATAAATAATTATTGCTCTACTAGCAATATTGAGCCCTCTTTTGAATTAATGCTGTGAACGTTATAATTTATATATTATTTTTGCTCCCATTACATCATATATATATATATACACCAAAGATGAACTGAAAGCGTGGATTATGGCAGCATTCACCAACTGAAACAAAGAGACCATCCAGAAGAGATGCAGCAGATACCGAAATCGTCGGGTGGCCGTGGTTGAGACCAATGTCGAATTTATTGAATAAATTTACTCTTTCCGTGAACAACAATCTGAACAAGGCCAGCACTCAGTCACGATTACTTGTAACTTGGTGGTAGCACGGACATCGACGCCCCTCCCCACAGAAGGTTCCGTCTACCCAATTTCAGACCCCCGCTATGGTATTCAGGCACATCATGCATTTCCAAATGTGCCGCACGCTTGGATCGCCAGACCGATGACGTCACGACGTCAAAAAATAATCGATCATAGTGAGAGTCGAACATGCCTTATGGTCAGAAATCGAATGTTCTAACCACTCGGCCACCTACCCAGTCAGCTCTATAAAAACGACTATTCATAATGTAAGACAAAAGAGAGAGTAGGCTTAGCTAATGCCATTTATAGAAGAGAAATTGTTTTAACTAATGAACAGAAGAAAACTAATAAAGGGGAGAAAAATTTGCTCCGATCTGTCATCTCGTCTGCAACTGCTTCCTGAGATCCATGGTTAAAATAGCTTTGAGCGAATGACGCCTGTAGGACTTACCAAGGACCATCCATCTTCGTACGTCGCTGACTGGCTCTACCTAATCACAAAGATCTATACCAAATAACAAATACCACATCACTTGAGGACTTTCAACAACAGCAAAAGCTGAAATATATATAGTCTGGAGCCCCTCAGGGTTCTTGATAAGATCCAGAGACGGATATGCAATGTAATTGGCCCTGATCTGTCATCTCGTGTGCAGTCGCTCTCTCACAGACGCGACGTTGCCTCGTTCTGTCTTTTTTACAAATGCTTTCACGGTAATTGCCCCGAGGAGCTGCTTTCGCTGGTTCCTAGGCCTCATGAATTGAAACGTCCTACGAGGCTGGCATCACGTTCCCACCCCTTCACCGTTGAAAATGTTAGATGTAGACGTCTCTTCTACTCCAATAGCTTCATGTCTCGCACATCTCGCCTGTGGAACTCCCTTCCTTATTCCTGTTTCCCTGACAAATACAATATCCAACTATTTAAGTGTTACGTCAATCGACATCTCCAGTTGCCTTGATCTATCCACTTCCCATCTCCACATCCTTTCACCTTTCATTCCTATCTGCTCTCGCTCCAAATCTTCTGTAACCACCTTGCCTTGATCGATCCACTATCTTTCTCCACATCCTCTCCTTTACAACTCCTATCTGCTCTTCCTCCAAACCTTCTGTAACCCATTGCGTGCTAGTGGCTTCCAGCCTTGCTTGGGGTGATAAGCTTAAAAAAATATGATTCTAGCCCTGACGATAATAGAATTTTCATTTTTTTCAACTCAGAATTATTTCAGTTTGTCCCCGTAGATAAATTGACTGAATCATTTGAGACTTTCTGAGACTCAGCTATATATTCTCCGATAGTGAATCTTATTCTAGATTATTTTGAAGACATATGGTTTGCTCGTTCTTCAAGACTTCATCCCATAAATATAGCACACCTTAAGAGTATATATATATATATATATATATATATATATATATATATATATATATATATATATGCACATTTCATTAAAAACGACTGACAAGGTGCTTTTATTTAGTTTTTTATATAATTTCTCGTGCGATCTAATAAGGTTTTTCTTTTCAGAGGATAAATTATATAAAAACTGTCCGAATGTTCTACAGTTTTTATATAATTTATCCTCTGAAAAGAAAAACTTTATTAGATCGCACGAGAAATTATATAAAAAACTAAATAAAAGCACCTTGTCAGTCGTTTTTAATGAAATGTGTATGAAAGAAGGATTGCTGCCTAAATACACAATATATATATATATATATATATATATATATATATATATATATATATATATATATATGTGTGTGTGTGTGTGTGTGTGTGTGTGTGTGTGTGTGTGTGTGTGTGTGACATATCTTTTAATACAGACGTAATGATCAAAGTCACATTAACCGATATATATATTCGTATACGGTATATTATCAAACTTAAAACTATGTACACATATGTACACACATAGGCACACACACATATACACACCCACATATTATTAAGCACACAGACACACACGCGCGCGCGCGCTCACACACACACACACACACACACACATATATATATATATATATATATATATATATATATGTGTGTGTACAAATTTGGTTAAAAATCAATTATTATTTTGTTGTGAAGTATAAAATTTTATTTCACTATTTCCAACAATTTATCCTGGTTTCCGATTAACGGAGGGGGAAGTAGACATTTTACGCCCACGCTTAAAAGGACTGGTCTAGAGAGGGAGGTCAAAAATCAACACGAGGAAATAGACAAATTCTACCCCAGAACTAAAATTCCTTTCTGGGCCTTCTGGAGAAGACTTTCACGCCGAAGAACTTTCATGAGAACTTTGCGACAAAATTCAAAGGACCCTGAAGAAAACAAATTGAAGACATGAAACCTCTTCAAGCTGAGACGTCCCGTTTGAATGGGGAGAGGGCATCTTAAAATTTCTGACTTGTGCAATTTTGTTATGCTTACTCCAAGTCCTTAGCTTTTTTTCTGTTTTTACAGGCTTTAATTTTTGACTTTGAATCCGTGTCCTTATCAAACAAATTGTAATATATTTTTTCTTATTTCTGTGGGCAACACATGTTTGTTACCTCGGAAAATTGTTTAACAAGGGCCAAAAAAGGCGCACACAAAGAATTTATTGTGCAACCTTTCTATTGCACCTTTTCGTATTTGTAAGTTGTAAAATAAATATTTTTCCCTTTTAAAATTTTATTCATTTTTTCATAATTACCTATTATCGCATGCTGGCACAAGAAATTGGAGTTGGTAGATATGTAAAATTTTATAACATATATATATATATATATATATATATATGTGTGTGTGTGTGTGTGTGTGCGCGCGCGTGTGTATTAAATATGTTAATTAATGATGTAAAAAAGAAACACACACATATATAATGTGTGTGGGTGTGTAGAGAGAGCATAATGTATTTTATCTATCTATCTATCTATCTATCTATCTATCTACAAGGGGTATTGTAATGCTCTGAAACAGAATCATGTCGTAAAATCACCATTCTGAGGTTGGGTCATTGGAATAATGATTTTGTAAAGTGGAACGGTCTGTGAGCTTTGCAGCACCCCCTCTTCCTATGGACTAATTTTCTTTATTGCTGTTTCCATTTGAGATCGGTTTTGACATGATAAAATTGCAAGTGAGTGAAATGCTTCTGATGTAATTTACGTCGACTCCGCCTTTTCTCAAATTCAACATCTCTGCGTTTTTCTCCCCACCTATCTTCTCTATTACTTCTCAGTAAAATTCCTCTGTTCTTTCTTTCTTTCTTTCTTTCTTTCTTTCTTTATTTTGCTTTCCTTTCTTTCTTCCTTTCTTCTTCATTTCTTTAGTTTCTTTCTTCCTTGCTTTCTTATTACATTCTTTCTTTCTTTCTTTCTTTCTCTCTTCTGCATCAACTTGTTCATAATCTTGTCTTCTTTCTTTTTCCTTTTTATTCTTTTCCCATCACCTTCTATTCTCTCTTGCTTTTTCGTTCCTTCTTTTACGTCGTCGTCTTCTTGACCCCATTATTCCTCATCTTGTTTCTTCAACCTGTTTTCCTATTTCCACTTCTATCTCTCTCTTGTATTCTCTTCTTGACCGACTTAGGTTTTATATTTCTGTAAATTCATTTATATTTAACAATCACTTCTCTCTTACTTCTACATATTCTAAGCCAAATTCTTCTTCCTCTTCTTCTTCTTCTTTTTCTTCTTCTACATATTCTAAGCCAAATTCTTCTTCCTCTTCTTCTTCTTCTTTTTCTTCTTCTACATATTCTAAGCCAAATTTTTCTTCTCCTTTTTCTTCTGCTTCTTCTTCTTTGATTTTTCTTTATTTTCGTGTCTGATTTTTCATCTTCTTTGCATTATTCGTAGATGCAAACATTTTTTCCCGTAGGATATCTCCGCATTGAAATAATCCCGTAAGTAATTTTCCATTCGATCAATTTATTGCCATTTACCATTTTTCAGATTTTGCTTATGGCTCCCGAACCATTATTAATAAAGTTAGTCCCTCTGCATGCTTCGACATTTTTCCTCTCTATTTAGTTTTCTATCGCTATTTACATTTTTCTATGGAATGTGTATCCAATATATAATTGGCGTTTTCCGCTAATCTCCTTCTATCAGCCCGAGAGTTTGTAACACAAAAATCCGAACCATTTATATCAAAATATTTTCGTTTTGATTTATCGAAATATTTAACTCTCTCCCCTTTACATACATACATACATACATACATACACACACACACACACACACACACACACACATATATATATATATATATATATATATATATATATATATATATATATGTATATATATATTAGCGTGTGTTTGTGTGAAAGTATGTATTTGTGTTTTTTTTATTTTACTATGTAATTCGTCAAGATTTTTGATGTAATGTCTGTAACTTTTGTTTCTATGACACTTATCTCCCTTGCACTATTATTTAAGTGTATGTCTGCCTATATATATATATATATGTGTGTGTGTGTGTGTGTGTTTCTATCTTACAATGTAATAATACATGTTGGTTTAGAGTGTAGTGTCTGTAACTTTTTAAACTTCTATCACTGTTTCTCTTTCTTTCTTTCTCTTTATCTCTATACATACACACACACACACGCACACACACACACACACACAGACACACACACACACATATATATATATATATATATATATATATATATATCGGTGGCGATTCTAAGCATCAATATTTGTCGGGCTCATTACGATCTTTAATAAAATATACTATTGATATAACTTAGATGATAAATGATTCCTTTAATCAAACTACAATATATAATTTTTTTTAAATCTCTGTACATGAAATAAAAAACACACATTTTCGTATTTTAATATTAATTATAATAATTCTATAAAAATAAACCTTTATTTTAAAAAATTACATGTAGGAAAAAGAATAAAGACGTGTGTATCTCTCTGCCGTGTGTGTTTGTATATATGTCTACGCGTTAGTGTGTTTATGTATCTCTCCGTTTGTGTGTTTATGTATCTCTTAATCCGTGAATTTTCTGTTGTACGTTTATGATCAATACTACTGAATGATATCATGTTTCCTCAACACTAACATAGTCACACTCCTCACTCCAACCCTCCAGTCGCCGCCGAATTTAGGGACGAGCTAAATTTAATTTGCCCTTCCACTAAAATTTATACTGTACGGAATAAATTATTTAAAATGTACATTTGAAAACAGCTAGTTGAAATAAAAATGTGTTCTTTGAAAAACAGGCGTACAAATCATTAGAGATTTTAAAAAGAGTATTTATAAAATTAAAGCAAGACATACATTGCTTATTAAGTATGTGTCCAGCTTGGGAAAACATGTCTGCTTGTGTGATTTGCAGTAGACTTTAGTGTCTTCAACATAACTTGTGGCTGTATGTTAGTGTCTTCAACATAACTTGTGGCTGTAAAGGAATCATTTTAGTATCTCCCTTTTACTGATGATTTATTCCGATATTGGGAAAATCTACTACGGAGAACTTAACCAAATTTGTTGCTATATCGATAAATGACTTTTTACATTAAGAACAAAAACTTCTGTTTGAAAAATCTCTTTTATTTTCTTTGTCTTTACTTCCGACATTCTGTATGCCCAGCGTTTGGCAAATTTATTAAGACAATGATAAAAAAGCAAATAAAATCACCAGTATTAAAGCCCTGTTTAATGAACAACGAACGTATTTCACAAGGTACGACACAATGAACTATTCAAATTGTCAGGAAAACATTATTACGGAAAATATTAGAGTAATCCAGATTTACTGACATGAAATATCCTGCATACGGAGATGAAGTGAATTGGTCAAATACAGCGAAAAAGAAAGACAAGGGTGCGTCTTCTCACGCAATTTATTAAACCTGTACAGCGAGGTGATCGTATGAGATCTGGGAGTTATAGACGGATTTATTGTTCGCTTGGCACAGCATCAAGAAGATAAGAGATGTAGATTTCTAACACAGAAAGAAAACTGCAGTTGGTTCCAAACAACGTAGCAAAGGAAAACGAGATGAAATAACTAAACACCAGTCGTAAGAAGACGGAACCTCTGTCCCGTAGCTAGAGAAAAAGCCCAAGATGCTAGCTATCAAACTGGAGAGTTCAACATAAATCAAGTACAGAAAGTTAATTCCGCCAGTAGAGTTATAACAAACGATGGAGAATGTGACACTGATATTCGAAGAGGCATTGGAATATCGAACGATGCCTTATAATAATGAGAATATTAAAAAAACAGTAAAATTTAAATAGGAACAAATGTAAGAGTGCTAAATTGTTATGTAATATCATTCCACCAATATGTCTGACTTTAATTTCGGAAGAGGCTAGCGGTCGCACTGCAAGAAATCTAAACAGTAACGATGTTGTTAGATAAAGTGTAAAGAGTGATGAACTGCTGTTTAATATTAATCCTTCCATATGACAGGAAGTTTCATCACAGATGAAAAGGAGACTTGAGACAATCAAGGAAAATATTTTGATGGCTGAATAATCTTGCTATGAGTTTAAATTCGTTGAAATCTCAAAATGGTGAAAACATTTACATCAACAGTCAATGAAGGAATTTAAAATAGTGTGGTAGCTTAATAATGACTTGTTTTAACACGTGTCAATTTTACGGTTTTCCTATTTTAATATTCTGATAAATATTAATTTTAGTTAAAGATTGAAGAAGCCCTTGTCGAAAATCACGACAATAAAATATCTGTAGCAATTCCCCTCTCAAATCATTAAATATTTGAGCTTAACAATTTTAACAAAATATTGCAATAACAATTGTAAATATGAATGCAAGTCGTTATTTTAAGAAGACGGTAGAAATGAAAAGATTTAAAATTGACAACTTTTTTCCATTTCACTGAAACAGACGTTAAGCACTTCTATCTTTCCTTTCATTTTTTCATTTTCTCACTGAAACCAAGTAGCGTCTTTTCCCATCTTTCGATGCAAAATCCCTGACTTTCGAACATTTCACTTAATAATAATTTAAAAATAATTCAACAGATGTTGTTATTTTATTTATGGTAATTGGATTTTTGACGATTGCCGTACTCGGTTCCGTGGGTCTATATTGTGCGTCTGAAAAATGTTAAACATCCCTACCTGGGAATTTTGGCTGGGATCAAAGTGTAGTATCTGCCCTCGGGCGGTGAAACTACATTTCACTTCTCAGTTGTGTCTCTGTCTGTGGACAGAGCGCAAATGAAAATATTATTGAATGAATTGAATTGTTTTTTTTTTACCCGATCTCGGGAAACAGCTGCCCGCGGTAGTACCTCCCTGATTGCACTAAAGAGCGCGGTGATCGGCAGTAATACAGATCTCAATGCAACAAACGGCTAAGGGCTATTTTTGAACCTGGACCAGGTGCAGAGCCGAAGGGTCCCGACATTAAAAGTGGCATTGCGTCACAACTTGCCGGCGTCAGCCGTCAAGAAAATACAATCGTTTCTTGGACTTTTGGGGCCTTTTGATACTTACCCGGCACGCGCCGTGTAAGGTATCACGGTAATCACTAGTTTGGATTCACTTAAATCAACGCTTCTCGGCAATTTTGGCTGTGATCAAAGCGTATTATCTGTTCTTATCAGCTTATTCTGATTCTCTGTCTTCATTTCTATCTTCCCTTCTTTCTTTCTTTCATTTTTTCACTTAAATCAAGTAGTGTCATTTCCTCTCTTTGCACGCGATTAAAACGGAATAGTCAATTATTTATTAGGCATTGGCAGGGTGTAGCGGTCGTGCTAACTGGCAAGTGCAAGTATAATAGGGTTTTAAGTTGGTGTACTATGACCAACCATATCTTGTGGGGAAATTAAAAAAAGATGAAGAGGTGCTATCAGATTTCTACGATTCGATTTTCTACAAAAAGAATAAAAATTACAGGGTAAGTAAAGAAAGGGCAAGCACATTGTCATGACAAATATGAGGGTCACACCGAACACAAACTCACTTAGTGGCGTATAACTGCCAACCGCGTAACCTCGTAGGAGAGCCTCTCTTCAGGCATGCATCTAATGAATTGGTATTTTAAATCGAGACCTCTCAAACGGTTCCCAAGCTATTCCAAATAGCGAGGCACTTCCCGGACAGACCTTGTCTCTTGTTCGTTATTTTCAGAGAGACACGTCTTGGGAGTGAATAAAAGGTTAGCTCAAATTATGAACATTCACTAATTATCATATTATGCTGGAAAAATTAAACTGTCAAATCTTGCTTTTTTTCTCCGAGAAAAAAAAAATTGTCATATTTTTCGACAAAATTCCTTTCGATTAATCACCTTTATTCAAAGAATTTAACACTACCCTTTGTCTCTTTTATGTCATCCTCACACCATTGTCACCATTTTTTTCCATTTCTTTTTTTTATATTTGTCAGGCACTCAATGAGTAGGAATGATATTAGCAATTGTTTCAAAAATACCGGAAGCTGAAAAGAAAGTCTGCGGATCTCCTGTGGCACCACCTATAAAGGCAACTCTGCTCAGTGCCTCAATATTGTGAAATTTTTTGAAGAAAACTATTCCAGCTAATATTAAATAATACACTTCATTACGACCATAATCTAGCTGCATGGAATTACGCGTCTGTTCTTGTTCCCTGTGTCTTAGATTAAATGAGACACCTGTTGCGGACCCGAGATTAATTCACCTGTCAAATATATTTTCTTTCTTTCCTTCTTACATGAATATATCTATCTACATATCTATCTCTCTCTCTCTCTCTCTCTCTCTCTATATATATATATATATATATATATATATATATATATATATATATATATATATATATATATATAATGCGTGTTTATTGCATTAAATTCATATGCGTGTAGGTATGTATGTATTGCAGAAGGTAAAAAAGTTTTATAATTTTTTTATACAAAAAGCCTTTATAACACTTTTCCGTACTTTCGTAAACATCTTTATACATTACATTTAGTAGTAAGCGAAAAAAATACTATTCCGCAGTAAAAAGTCACTTCCTTTTGAATGTACACTCATTCTGCCCCTGCGTAAACATCTCCAAGAATGGGAGAATGCTCCCGCAACGGGGATCAAATTCTGGACAGTGAAGAGGGACTACCAGTATATATTTCAATTATTTGCTTGCTAGAAACACTAAAAATAACAAAATAGGAACAAAACTTTTTGATAAATTTGCCTATTTGGGCCCGCTCCCGCGCACACACATACGCACACTTATACATATATATATATATATATATATATATATATATATATATATATATATATATATATATATATACACTCACACAAACACACACACACACACACACACACACACACATATATATATATATATATATATGTAAATATGAATATTGAAGTCAACACTTCACTGTTGTGAACATTACAGGTTTTTCATAACATTATATATGGCGGGCTCTCCTATCGTGAATGATAAATTTTGGGTTAAGGGGTCGGAGAGTTAAGTCTTATCTAACTTAACTCTCCGACCAAAAGACTGCTACCAGCCGTTTCCATAGTAATTAATGTTGCAAAAGACCATACTTATAAACAAGCGTAAGCCAAAAGTTAGCTTATTCCTAAATTTCGCTTGAAGATGAAGCGGGACTTAATACCTCAATTCGACTAAATTTCAATAATTATATTGAGGGTCTCGGCTCTCGCTTTTGAAACATGAGAACTCTTATGTAGCGAAGGAATCATATTTTTTTTAAATATTATAATATATATATATATATATATATATATATATATATATATATATATATCACAAATGGTTTGGCATTAAAAACTGTTGAGGTGTTCACATATCTTGGATCAACAATCTATTCTGATGGAAAAATGGATAGGGAAATCCAATCCAGAATAGCCAAAGCCAGCACAGCATTCAATAAACTTAAACATAGGTTATGGAACACCAAAACGTCTCTCAGAGTAAAGATTGACATATACAGATCAGTCGTTCTCTTAGCCCTTCTCTATGGTGCTGCAACTTGGACCCTGTACCGCAAGCACATAAATCAACTTGACGCCTTTTACCTGCGCTGTCTTCCATATGCAATATGTGATATAAAATGGGATTACAGGGTCAAGAATAGTGCAATACTGACGAAATGTAACATCACCGCCATTGAAACCATTCTAGCAAAGATACAACTTAGGTAGGCTGGTCATGTTTTGAGAATGGATGGGCATAGGCTTCCAAAAAGGTGCTGTATGGACAACACCAAACTGCAAGCGTTCAGCTGGACGTCCACTCTTACGCTACAAAGACAGATTGAACAACAACTTGAAATATCTCAACTTTGGTCTGAAAACCTGGGAAGCCCATGCATCAAATCAAAAGGAGTGTCATAAGACATATTTCATTAAGCTAAAGAGTTTTGAAGACAGTAGACTGAAGCACCGTGATCAGCTTCATCAAGCTCTGAAGCATAGATGCCATCAAAATCCTGCTTTAATAAATTTCATCTCTCAGTGTGACATTTTCGCTCGAAACAAGGCTGGGCTAGTATCATACTTATGAAAGCACAAATCACATATATCTTTCCCTTACCTGATTTTCGCCACAATAGCCCGTGATAGCATGCATAAATGTAAAACGAAAGTCACCATCCAATGTTGACCCTCATTTATCATTCACGATAGGAGAGCCCGCCATATATAATGTTATGAAAAACCTGTAATGTTCACAACAGTTCTCAAAGACTGTTAAATATTTTGCTGGAATATTATTGACTAGGCCCTGACTAGCGACACCTTATCATGTTTAAATAGATATTGCGAACATTTTATATTTTTGATCGCAGTAAATATGGCTCTCAGTATTTATTGGGCACATTATTGGCAACATTCTACTCAACTTCAATTTCATTAAATTACATCATTTTACTTATATTAATAGATATTATTATTATTACTATCATTTTTATTTCTAGGGTTTACACATTTCTTTCCGGGTCCCGCTCAGGGACATAAGTTTAGAAATGGCATCATGACACTTTCCACTGACAAAAAAAGAAGAAATTACATAGATAAAGCCCTTCGTAAAGTGTGGGATGTACTTGCGAGAACATTTTTTTGTATCTCTTTGAGGCATGGGCTTCCAGGAATCCTTTGAAAAAAAATGGTCTCCCATGTACAACCCACACTTTACGAAGGGCTTTATCTATGTATTTATTATTATTATTTAATTTTCTTTTATTTCTGGTGTATACACATTACTTTCCGGGTCCCGCAGGGAGACCTAAGGTTAGAAATCGCATCATGACATTTTCCACTAACCAATTTAAAAAAACACAAATATATTTTACATAGATAAAGCACATCGTAAGGTATGGGCTGTACTTGTGAGAACATTTTTTTTGTATTTCTTTAAGCCATGGCCTTCCAGGAATCCCTTCCATGAATCTACTGGAATCATTTCCAACCAATCCTAGGGCTCCAACTACAACAGGGATTGTTGATGTTCCCATGTGCCACATTTTTAAGATATCGATTTCATAGTCCTTGTATTTTGACAGCTTTTTGAAGATCTTAAAGATACATTACAGTCCGCAGAGACTGCCGTATCAATAAGTAGGCTCTTTTTTGTTTGCTGGTTTTAATAATAATGTCTGTGCGGTTAGTTTAGGTTATTATTATTATTATTATTATTATTATTATTATTAATTCCTTTGATTGCTGGTGTGTTCACATTCCTTTCGGGTCCCACCCAGAGACCTAAGATTAGAAATGACATCATGATATATTCCACTGACCAAAAACAAAAAAAGCCAAAAACAAAACATTTTACATCCATATTCGTAAGGTGTAGGCGGTACTCGTGAAAACAATCTTTTTTTTTTTTGTATTGCTTTAAGGCTTGGACTTTCAGGAATCCCTTCAATTAGTTTACTGGAATCTTTTCCAATCAATCCGATGACTCCAACTACAACAAAGATTGTTGATGTTTCCTTGTGACGTCTTTTTGAGATTTCGATTTCAAGGTACTTGTATTTTGATAGCTTTTTGAAAATCTTCAAATATACATTGCAGACTTCAGGGCCTGCCATATCAATATGGATGCACATTTTTTGTTTACGGTCTCAAATAATAATGTCTGGGTGGTTATCTTTGATTGTTCTGACTGTGTGTATTGTGTAGTCAAATAAAATTGTCACAGGTCCTATCTCCGTAAACGGTTCTGGGTGGTGTTCATACCAATTTCTTTCAGTTTCCTTCCCGTAGAAGTTGCAGATTTCCAGTGCAGATATTATTATTATTATTATTATCAAAAAGAAAATGATTCACTTAATTCTGCCCGTACTTTGCAACACTTGGAGAAGAGTGCGACATGCTTTTGTATTAACGTCATTTGTCTTGAGAAATTTGCAGTGTTAATATTTTTTCTAAAATGACGCTCTTCTCTAAATTTATTATTATAATTATTTCATTTCATTTCTTATGTAAAGTCATCCAGACAGATGTATAAAATCAGAAATGGTATCATGTCATTTTCCAGTGAGAATTTTTGTAAGAAAAACTAATACACCCTAATACCACACACATTTTACATAGATAAAGCCCTTCATAAAGTCTAAGATGTACTTGTAAGTAGAATATTTTATATGTTTAAGACTTTTTCTACCAGGAATTCATTCAGTGCGTCTATTGAAACCTTTTCGATAGATTTTATTATTATTATTATCATTATTATTATTATTATTATTATTATTATTATTATTATTATTATTATTACTACTACTACTACTATTACTATTACTAAAGGTTATTATAGTTCATACTCGTATTTGAAATAGAAACCCCATTTTATTTTTACTTTATAACTAATATATACAGTTTAAAGTTAAAATAAATAAAATAAAATAAAATTAAGTACGTGTTTGTGTTTGAGTTTATAAAAATATTGGATTAAAATAAATCCATTATTTATTTATACACATATATATGAATAAAGACTAAAGGAAAACTTACGTTGGCCGGCGCGTTTCGCCCTCTAAAAGATCTTATCACGGCAAATGTAATGATTTTATTTGGTGACAAGTATTTATATACCAGAGCAAAAATGTTATTGATTTTTCAAATTTTTTGGTATAGGTGTGCTCATGAATATTCATAAGGTTAGCTGAAATGTTAGGCAAGTTCATGGACGTGAGATGATACAACTCAATGGCTAAAAAAATGATATACTCCTATAAAATCTATCTATGTATCTGACTGTCAATATATATATACATATATATATATATATATATATATATATATATATATATATATATATATATATGCAGAAATATAGTCTTAAAGTGTGCTATATTTATGGGATAAAGTGCTCAATATCAGAGATAGAGCGTGTGTAAATATAAAAGTGGACATGGAAGTCAGCACTTAGAGGCGACAGTCTGTTTCATGCTAGGGCAATCGTCAGGCCTGATGATTGCCCTAGCATGAAACAGACTGTCGCCTCTAAGTGCTGACTTCCATGTCCACTTTTATATATATATATATATATATATATATATATATATATATATATATATATATATGCACATATATATACATATATATATATATATATATATATATATATATATATACATTGTTTAGAAGATAGCAAAGAAACTGAGATTCATTCCTATATCAAAACTGTCTTTGTATTTGTTTCTTTATACACACACGCATACACACACACACACACACACACACACACACACACACACACACACACATATATATATATATATATATATATATATATATATACGCCTTAATAGTTTGTGACTGGAAGGTATAATTTTGAGGAGGATATAAATGCAGGGAGAGCTCAATATAGACTACAGAGCATTATAATGATAAAAAGAAGACGGATCGAAATTGATAATTAAATTATTATTATTCTGTATATATATATATATATATATATATATATATATATATATATATATATATATATATATATATATATATATATATTCTGTATATATATATATATACATATATATATATATATACACATATATATATATATATATATATAGAGAGAGAGATAGAGAGAGAGAGATAGAGAGAGGGGATATTGATAGATAGATTTTAGTTTTAATGCTTTCAAGTCATCGAATTAATTTCTTGGTGACTCTAGAAAATTCATGAAGAAAAATCTCAAAATTTTCTTTAAAATGATTTTTGATTTCCCAAGACCTTTCAATCTAATCTGAGACAATCGCCAGTGGTTGTATATCTATAGATGTGTTCTGCGTTAACACCGTAAATTCAAAATATTTTTTACCTCAAATGAAAGGAGTGTGATGTGTTATATGATTTTTTTAAAGATTAAAAAAAATATATGTTTTGATTGTAGTATTTTAATTTTAGTATAACACTTTTCTGATTAAAAATAACATTTAAGATCTTTATTGCTTTACACGTATTTGACTTTATTTTGGGCCATAATTCTCTTATATGAAGGGATTCCAGAATTTAAAATGTTTGCTTATTATTATATTGATGAAGCACTGATGTATTTTCGAGAAACATCTGTCTAAACTGTGAATGTGGACATCTGTGTCACCTCCCTTGAATAGAGGTAAAAAATATTTGTGCATGTAAATTCCGAGTCTTGCTATCAGTGAGGGATAATACTTATATTTATCAATATTTACTTAGTAGCTTTGTTGTATTAGATCGATCACTATTTTATTAACAGTAGTACTTTATGTGCAATATATATATATATATATATATATATATATATATATATATATATATATATATATATATATTAGTAACGAAAATCTTGTTAATCCGTATGGATAATCCTAAGGAGGATGAAATCCGGGGAGCTCAGTGTCAATTTAAAGAGATTTTATTTGTCTCTGGATCTTAAGACTTCACTTTCAAGGCCAAAAAAAAAAAAAGAATTTAAAATTTACACTTTTGAAGGGCAGTATTATGGCCAATATTAAGCTTATATAAGGTGACATAGTATAAATTTTAAAATCATTTTTTCCGCCCTTGAAAGTGAAGTCTGAAGATCCAAACCTATAAAATCTCTTGTGAAATAAATTATAAATAAAATAACCTTAAAGTGGTCTGTTTTTTCTTTAAATTAAATATGTCACCTTTTATAAGCTTAATACTGCCCTTCAAAAGGGGTCTGTTATTTCTTTAAATTAGATTATATAAATATATATGTATGTGTGTGTGTGTGTGTGTGTGTGTGTGTGTGTGTGTGTGAATAATCATATATTCTTTTATTCTACTTCTATATTCTTCGTTCTGTGTTACTTATTTCTGTTAAAGATGAAAATAATAATCTCTGTTTATCTGAATCTGTATTGTATCTCATCTCTATGCTCAAATGTCCGATCTATGAAAGACCATCCCACAAGAAGGTATTCAGTGGCCGGGAGGCAAAGGTGCTGAATTCTGTGATCAGGGGAGAGTTTGGAAACAGCATATCAGCGCTTCGTGTTACGGTAGCGCAAAATATGTGCTATGTAATCCACGTCATTATGTCGCACTGAAAGGTAGAAAAGACGCGTGAAAGGCGCTTCTCTCTGTGTCAACGCACGTTGTCTCTGAAGAATGCAACGTTTTTTTTTACCCCCCACTTGGATGTCTGCTGAAATCGAAAGAATTTAAATAAGAGGCAAGGTATTATTGAGAAGGTAAGAAACTGGGAACCGTTGGGCGCGAGAGAGAACCTTAAGATACCAGGATTCAAGGACACAAAAGTTGAAGATTCATGACGAACTCAGATTTAGATCAAAACTGACAGGATAGTAAGAAACCGAAAGAGAATTCCATGAGCGAGAATTACGAGAACAGTTTAAAATAGAAATCACAATTACATCTAACAATTTCATTAGTAAAAGGACGAGACCTATCTGCCAATCTAGCAGTGCGATGAACGAAAGAGAAAAGCAAAATTTATTTTGAGAATACAAAAATGGGGTACCAGCCAAAAGTGGTAAGTGAAAGGTCGGTGTTCAATCTGTCTTATCTTAAATTTAGCTAGAGAAAATTACTGACCCAAACATACCACAGTATTTCTTACAGGGAAACAACACATTCTTACTTCTTTCTTTCTTTTCATGTACCATGTCCTTTTAGGACGTAGGCGATCATGGCTCTCCACCTCTATCCCTTGCAGATCTCAACAAGTTCCTTCTCTCTGCTCCACCCGCAAGACCACGTTCTGTCATCCACTTGCTAGGTATGTCATGCATTTTTTCCTTTGTCTCTCCTTCCCTCTATTCGACTCGTGAGTATCAGATTCTTCAGACCCTCCATCCTCATTATGTGTCCCAGAAACTTCAGCTGCCTCTTCCTGATATTAAGTATAAGCCTCCTCCTTTTTTGCAACCTCTCTAAGATCTCATCCTTGCTCACACGCTCGGTCCATGATATCCTTCTGTAGAACCACATCTCTGTCACCTCGAGTCTCTTCTTCATCTTTGAGGAAATCGTCCAACATTCGTTGCCGTAATGAAGGATTGATGTCACGTGACAGTTCCGTATTCTTTTCTTTATTACCAAAGATATCCTCAGAAAAATATTTATGGAACAGATACAGGGAAGGTGCGTTAGGGCGGTAGGGAAGTGATTGAAGTCGAGACGCCAGATCAGATGGCATAGCTTATTCTTCTTTGAATGGTGTCAAGAATCTCTAGATCTCTAGCAGAAGCACCAGACCAGTTTGCAGTATTTGAGATCAATAGGCATATGTGCATATAGATAACTTAGGATAACTTCAAAGAGGGGATCTTGAAGTTACGGTGAAGAGTTGTGGCTTTTTTATAGACTGGATTCCAGTTGTCTTCAAGGTCGATTTTCTCCCTGGAAATGTCGACGATATATCAATTAGGATGGATTCAAAGAGGAGACCTTGTACTTACGGTGAAGAGATATGCCTTTCTTTGATTGGATTACAGTTTTCTTCAAGGTCGATTTTCTCCCTGGAAATGTCGACGATATATCAATTAGGATGGATTCAAAGAGGAGACCTTGTACTTACGGTGAAGAGATCTGCCTTTCTTTGATTGGATTCCAGTTTTCTTCAAGGTCGATTTTCTCCCTGGAAATGTCGACGATATATCAATTATGATGGATTCAAAGAGGAGACCTTGAAGTTACGGTGAAGACATCTGCCTTTCTTTGATTGGATTCCAGTTTTCTTCAAGGTTGATATTCTCCTTGGAAATATCGACGATATATCAATTAGGATGGATTCAAAGAGGAAACCTTGTAGTTACAGGGAATAAATGTGTCTTTCTTTGACTGGGTTCCAGTTCTCTTCATGGTCGATTTTCTCCCTTGAAATGTCGACTCTAGATGACTGGGCAGATTATATCTTGTCAAGTTGAGGTACGTTCTTAATGCTTTCACTTTATTATTTTTTTATTGATGTGCATGTTTATCTTGCAACATTCTGCGAGACAAACTCGTATCCTGTTAGCATACACATGTACATAAATGTTATATATTTAGTAATACTTCTTCTAGTAGCTAGATTTCCAGAAGAGAGACAGGTTTTACAAAAATCAGGACAA
This sequence comes from Acanthosepion esculentum, assembly GCA_964036315.1. Lineage (NCBI taxonomy): Eukaryota > Metazoa > Mollusca > Cephalopoda > Sepiida > Sepiidae > Acanthosepion > Acanthosepion esculentum. Next base: position 75,819,326 of record OZ038488.1, read on the forward strand.
TCTAAATAAATTCACGGTAAATTCTGTCTTCGTGTCTGAAACCCTTTTAATTTGGGCCACACTTGCTCTACATAGACATATTATACTTTTTTGGAATCGGAATGATCCCGGGATTGAAGATCTTACCTCCATCCGGTGCATCCAGCATTGCTATTTGTGCCCGGATGAGGAGGGAAGAGTTAAGAATTCAAATTTTAAAATAATTGAAAAACAATTAGTAATTTTATATTTTTTATTTATATTGAGGTTAAAGTAACACAAAAACTTTGTGATTTAATTTGTCTTTTAAATTCAGTTTAAATATCTCTAAAATTTTGTGAATTAAGGAAATCAATTTTATTTCTTCGAAATGCCAAAGGATCAGTTAAAATGAGAGGCTTCGTGACGTGAGGTTTTAAAATTCCGCAGAGTCTGTGATATAAAGAACTCAACTCAACTGAAGTTCCATGGAATTTGTGATTTAAAAAAAACAACACAATTTTCGGAATTAATTGAAATTTCGACCCAAATTGGTCTTTTTTTCGATCGGAATTGGACTTATAGACTGAATCAGTGTTAAAGTGATTTTTTTAAGTTCCATGGATTGAGGAATTTAAAGTTATTTGTTCAAAATTATCATTGCCGTTTTCTAAGTCGGGCCAGATATCCTTTTAGTTTTGTGCCGAATTAGCCCTATGGGTGTCGGGTGGGGTGATGGAACTAGGAGAAAAGGCCTCACGGAGTTAGAATTATAAACTAGTATAAAATAAAATAATACTTTGATTTCAATTTGCACGATCATCTGTTTTAAAATGTAAAGTTGGAAATACACAGAAGTAAAAGGGAAAAAGGAAAGGCAAGAAATTCAAACTGAGTAACATTTCTTAATTTTCTTAATAATTACGTATATGTATATATATATATATATATATATAAAAGTATATGATTAAAATTTCTTAATTTTCTGCATAATCACGTGTACATATATATATATATATATTTATATGTATATATACATACGTGATTATTGAGAATTGTTAAGAAAACTAAGAAATTTTACTCAATTTGAATATAATTTTCTTAATAATCATATATATATATATATATATATATATATATATATATATATATATATATATTATGAAATGGACAAAGTCCGACAAATATTTAAAGATATTTTTATGTTTAACATTCTTTTTATGGATACAACTATTTAAGTAAATGCTCTGTTTGTTTTTGTATAATAAACAGTATTAAAAAAAATGTCGAGGACGAATATTTTCTATGAAAATTTCTCGGGCATTCAGGCCGGTAAATGTTATTTAATATTGTTTATTATAAAAAAGACAGAGCATTTACTTAAATACTTGTATCTATAAAAAGAATGTTAAACATAAAAATATCTTTAAATATATATATATATGTATATATATATATATATATATATATATATATATATATATATATATATATATATATATATATATATATATATATATATATATCTTTATAATGATATTTTCATATATTCTCTTATTCAAGTATTATTCTTCGCTCTGCTTTACTTATTTCTATTAAAGATGACTTTAATCATATCTCTTTATCTGAATCTCTCCTGCATCTCGTTTTCTGCTCGAAAGTCCGATCTATAAAAGACAATCTCACAACAAGGTATTCGGTGGCCGGAACATATATATATACAGGGTGACCTCCAAAAAGGGGAACTTTTTATCAATCCAATAAAACCAAGAGTGATGGAAGAAAAATATTTAAGTCATAGTAATTGAAACCTTAAAACATGCCATTTAAGAAACAATGATGAAATTTTCATTTTTTAAAAATTACGTCCTGTAGATGGCGTCCTCCTGTAAGAATGCATTCTTGAAATCTGCTGTTGAGATTCCTCATTGACTGCTGCAACCTCTCAGCTGGGATACTGTGAATTTCATTCTCGTTACTAAAATGGCGAAATGTTTACTTGCTCAAGGTCACTGTCTCGCAGTGTTGCCACTTGCTCATGTCTGGCAATACGCACTTCAACATTTCCCGTTCTTTGGGAACACCCTATATATATATATATATATATATATATATATATATATATATATATATATATATATATATATATATATATATATATATATATATATATATGTGTTAAATACATTTTTGATATGTTTAACGTTCTTTTTATAGATACAAGTATTTTAAGTAAATGCTCTGTTTATAATAAACAATATTAAATAACATTTATTATAAACAGAGCATTTACTTAAAATACTTGTATCTATAAAAAGAACGTTACACATATCAAAAATGTCTTTAATAAATTGTCGGACTATGTCCAATTCAAATATATATATATATATATATATATATATATATATATATATATATATATATATATATAGTTTAGGTCATACTATATTTAGGGGTAAAATAATTTTTTATTGCTGTTCAACCTGAATTGGGGTTTTAGCACATGTGAGTTTTTCAACTATAGACAAAGAGTGAACTCCCAAAGAAAAACAAACCACTATGAAAGTATAAAAACACATATTTTTATTAAAGCTTACCAGCAATAATTTTTATCTGTAGTAGGAGTCATGCAATTGCGTTCAAAATATTTAGATTTCTGCATTAAATTTGGCACTCTCAGGTTACAAGCCAGAAGTGGGCGAAACGGGGAGTAGTATTACTAATCACGCTGGCGTAAGAGGATAGCAGGGAGTGCGAGAGGTAAAACAAACATTGGTGAGAGCTAAAAATATAGGGCGTTTTTGAGAGCCTTGGCCGATCACGTCCTGAAGGGACGCCACCCATAGAAGCAAACTGCATTTGTTGCACTCTTTTATAATAAGAGAAGCATTCTCACCGATTTTTATCATTTATAACTGCAATTAATTAAATATTTTGCAAGCATCTGCTGAAGACTGATAGATGGTTTGGTTTGTTTTATTTGACGGCATATCAACCTCAATGGGCTATTTAATGCAGACATCATTTTTATTGCTGGTAATTTTTTTTTTTCAAAAATGTATTGCTGGCGATATGTTTTTTCTTTCAAAAATCTATTTCTGTTAATATTTTTTCTTCAAAAATGTATCGCTGGTAATATTTTTTGCAAAAATGTATAGCTGGTCATATGTTTTTTCAAAAATGTATTGCTGGCATTATTTTTTTTTCGAAAAATTTATTCCTGGTAATAAATTTTTCTTCAAAAAATTTATTGCTGGTAATAATTTTTTTACAGATTTTTTTCTGATATTAAAACCTATTTTTATACTTTCATATTGTTTTGACCCCAGATTGGGGGTTAATTCTTCACCCATAGCTGGGACCCTAACAGTTGCTGTTGTGAATATGGATTATCTCCCCTTTGATAATCCAAGCTATAAAAGCTGTACATTTCCGCTTGTCAAGTAGACGCGTAGTAAGATTCTTAATTGAATAAAAGATTACTAGACAGAATCTCTTGTCCTGTTTTCATTACAATTTATTCAATTAAGAATGGAACAATTTATGCGACCGGAGCGATTTACCACAGACCGGCTCGCACTGAAGAGCCTCCCTGTTCGAGTACTCCGACCACGAATCATGGACTGCCGAGGCGGTCACTGCAAGCTCGTAGGGAGCCTGGACATTTAAGGGACTTTCTTCCCTATCAGTGAGAAATTTGGTGGGGGAGATGGTTGTGAATATGGATTATCTCCCCTTTGATAACCCACACTATAAAAGCTGTACTTCCGCTTGTCAAGTAGACAAATCGTAGCATTCTTAATTGAATAAAAGATCACTAGACAGAATCACTTGTCCTGTTTTCATTACAGGTGCTACCACCTCGGATCAGGGTTGACCTGGGAACACCAGCAATTAAGAGGTGGTTCCACGATCCTCAAAAACTCCCTGATAAGAAGCCTTGTTGTTAGACGCAGTTTATCGTCATACGCATGACGGGAAGATTAATAGAGATAGACAGCTTATTGATAATGTCTGTTCTCTTCGATTCTGATATAATTCCTTATTACAGTAGTTTATGTCGTGCCACTTCAAGATGTAGATAATTATGTCTCTCAGCTACATTTTCTGTAATCTCTGTCAGTTGCCATTATTTTGTGAGAAAGAGAGTGGAGCGGTTTCTTCATCCTATTCTCGGTTGTTTTGAATCGTGTTGTCCTCCTAGACTGGCTACCAACGGCGTCTTCTCATAAATCTGAGCGGGAGATGAGAGAGTTTAATCTCTTTTTCATGGGCATTTCCGAAAGTAAACGCAAACGACTACTGCTTTTTTTTCCTTTGTTTGCTTTTCTTTTACATATTTTCTTTTTTTTTCTTTCATTATGATCTCTTCTTTTTCTGTTAACTTGATTCCCTTTTCGCTATGAACTGAAATAGAAAATAATATTTTTGCAATAACTTAACATGGCTTCATCTTCTGATTATACTTTAACTTTTTCTTCATTTCGTTTTCCTTCATTGTTTTCGTTTTTTTTTAACTTCCGACCTTTTGTCCCTGTTCATTTCTCTTAACCTTTCATCTTTCTGCTTTGTTTTAAAATAATTTATTTCTTTTGTCGCTTCTTTTATTTTACTTACTCTTTTTTTTTCTTTCATTAGTTTTCACTTTTTTTCTTTTCACTCTTCTTCACTTAGATTTTATTTTTAACTCCTCTATTTTTTTTAATTTGTTTTTTCTCCGGCATCTTTGAAGATTTTCATCTTCCTTTCTTTTACTTTTTTTAACATAATTTTCTTCTTTTCTCCCTTTTTCTTCTTCCTATGTTTTTACTTACTAGCTTTTCTTTCTTCTTTTCATTTTTCTTCATTTATTATATTTGGTCTCTTTATTTATATCTTTTCCTGTTCCTTCGGGTTTTTTTTGTATTTGATTTCTTTTTTCTTCAAATTCTTTACTTTAGTCGTTTGTCTTTTTTTCATCGTTAACATTCTTTTTCTCTTTATTTTCATTTCTTGCCTTTTTCTTTTTTATTTATTCGTTTTGGCACTGTAGTATTTTTCTTTTTTTTTTTCTCCTATGCATTTTTCCTCGTGTTTTTATATCACTGTCATTTATTATTTCCCCTTTTCTTTTTTCATGTTTTGCTTCTTCTCATAACTTCGCATAATTTTCTTCGTCTTTGCTTACATTTTATTCTTTGTTTTTAATTGTTTTTTATTGCTTATCATTTTCACGTTCTTTTTCTTCACTTCTGACTTGGTCTATTTCCTTCTTTCTATTTTCTTTTTTCTTTCTTTCTTTTTCCTTTCGTTTTGTCTTTCTTTCTTTCTGTTTTGCTTTTTCCCGTTTTTCTTTTTTTCTATATTTCTGTCTTTCTTTCCACGTGTCTCTTACTCTCTATCGTTTGTCTTCTTTAAAAAAATTCTGTTTCTTTCTTTGTTCTTTATTTCTAAATATCCTTTTTTATTCTCTTTTTTCTTTTAATCGACTTCTTCCTGTTATCTTAGTTAGTGTTCTGATTCTCAATTTTATATTCCAGTTGTGTATATCTAAACATTTCACTCAAATTTCTTCCTTCTTTTCTGTTCTTTTCTGTTCTGTTCTTTCTTTTCTGTTCTTTCTTTCTTTCTCATCCATTTATTTATCACGCCCTACCTGTAATTTTCTTGAACATTGCATTCATGTCTTCAGAAATGCTTTTCTGATTTCAGTTTTTGTTTACCCTATCTTTAATAGCCGTTTTCTTTACGGGCAAGGTTCTTTTATCCCTTTCTTTCAATTTCTGTTTAAATTCTTTTGTTGACAATAAATCTGTTTATTCTTTATTGCTCGTCAGCGATTTTTATTGCGCTTTCGCTTTCTTCTCCCCTCCTGGGATCGTCAGTCATTCTTATATCATCATAATTTTCTTTCCTTCAATTTCTTTTTCTATTTTTTATCTCTTGATACATCATACATCCCTTTATTTTTTTTTTGTTCTTTTTCGACAGTTTTTCAGGTTCGTAACTTTATTATTTATTTTCAATCCTCACTCACTTTCTCCCTTATTTTTTTAATCGTTTCTATCCTTCCATCCTTTGAAAGCCGTCACTTCTCCTTCTCCTCCTCCTCTTTCTTAGTTTTTTATTTTATTTTACCTCCTCTTCCTTCTTTCTTCTTCTTCTTCTTCTTCTTCTTCTTCTTCTTCTTCTTCTTCTTCTTCTTCTTCTTCAAATCTTTAAATCTTCCTTCTTATTCTTACTCTCGTTTTAATCTTCTCTTTTTCTTCCTCCACTTCCTTTTCGTTCTTCTTCTTCTTCTTCTTCTTCTTCTTCTTCTTCTTCTTCTTCTTCTTCTTCTTCTTCTTCTTCTTCTTCTTCTTCTTCAAATCATTCTTTTAATTCTTCTTCTTAGTATTATTATTCTTTAAATCTTGCTTCTCCTACTTCTTCTCTTCCTCTCCCTTCTCCTTCCTCTTCTTTTTCTTCTTCTTATTCAAATCTTACTCCTCTCCCTCCTCCTTCTACTTTTTCTTTTTCTTCAAATCTTCTTTCTGCTTCTTCTTCATCAAATCTCCCTTCTACTACTACTACTTCTTCAAATATTTCTTCTTCTTCCTCCTCCTCTTCTTCTTCTTCTTCTTCTTCTTCTTCTTCTTCTTCTTCTTCTTCTTCTGTGATTGTATTCATTTCTTGTCATCTTAAATCTCATCTTTTCCAGGCTATTTGAAAGGAATCTTCCATTACAGAAATATTTCATTGAAACCTACAAAGTGCTGTATTTAGTGGCTCTATAAAAATCGCCCCAAGAAAGCAGAAAAGGTTTTCTTTTTATCACCATCATTATTATTATTATAAAGCCACACAAATCTGGATTTTAAGATTTGAAAAATAAATAAACCGAAATTAAAACGAAGAATATCCATGCACAAATAAGATATTTTTAAAAAAACTGAAAAATAAAAATATTGAAAATAAATGAATCACAAATGAGCTTTTTTTATTATTTAGGAGGAAAGAAGACGAAATGTTTCATCAGGTAAATGATATGTGTAAACGAAAAATAAAAAGGAAATGAATTTGCAAGAAAAAATGACAAATTCATTCAACCAGTTGAATTTTTCGTCAGTGGAAAAAAGATGGTGGCAAATATTTCGTAAAAGCAAAAAAGCTGGTAAAATTTTTTTTTCTCTGAGCTATTAAGATGATATGGAAAATAAAAAAATAACAATGGAAAATAAAATATCGTTTTTGACAATATTTTTCTAATTTCCACATGAAGTAAATATCTACACCGTATTTCTTTCTTAATTATTTGTAGCATCCTTATGATTATCGTATTTCGTTCTTCTTCTTGACATTCTAAAAATAACGTTTATCCACTTTGCAAGCGATGAATTATTTTTTGCATTTCTGACTTTATCAGGAAAAAATTCTTTTCGATTATTTATTTACTTATTAATGAATGAAAAATTGTAAATTTTCTCATCATGGTTTGTCTTCTGAAAGCGCGGAAGACACCAGCAAACTATAACTGCAATTCATCTCCGAGTAAATATCTTTAAATATTTTACGTCTTCATAATTTTCCTGTATTAGACTCTCCGATATAAGAAGAAATTCACTGCTTGTCAATTCGAGGAGGTAACAGTAAAATTTTTAAAATGCGATTATCCCAGTGGATAGCCGACATCAAGAGCCGAAAGAATATGCTAGGTTGGTCAGAAAGTCCTGACTCTCTTAGGAAGCGGAAAGAAAACAACGAATCTTCATCTCTGTCTGATGGAATTTATAAGGATGGAGAATATAATTGTCAGGAAAGTTTTACAGTTCTTTCCCGCGAACAGATTCCCGTAACCCCTTCAGCACATCCAAATAAACAGGTTTATAAACAGTTTGTCCTAGTGTAAAGAATTTGTAGCATACTATCCCCTTATAATCAAAGAACACAGACATCATCTTGAACTGCAAGGAGATAACCATATATTTGTTTGTTTAGCCGAGGTGAATTCTTTGTTTTCAATTGCCTGCTCGTGTGTTATATTTCCAGGTCGTATTGAAAAATGTATTCATCACCGATAAGTACTCCGACAAACATCTCTGCATTAGTCAAACAATCGGATGGTTCGTGAAGCCGACGCTATTTTTGCTTACTTGGAGAAGGACAGCGCTGAATACAATACGGTTTGGTCGAGGGGCTATCAACCCTAGGACTTACAAACTAATTCCTACGAAAACCATAGCAGTAACACTAAGTGCAGCAAGGTTATGACTGTATAATCAACAGGGAATTAACATAGGGGAGGATACAGAATTTACATCGTGACTGAGCTGTCTAAAGCACACCAGGCGGATAATGGTTTTCCCTATAAGTGGGACGCAGGTCTGAAACCTACAAAAAGCACATTTTGTTTATTAACAATCTCGAATTCACAGGACAGCATGCATAAACTTACACTGTTTCAATAGTAGGGAGTTTCTGGAGACACGTGTATCCACTAAATATAGTATTTAAATTATATAAATAATGTCATATTTTGAATAAAACTCATTAATTCCTTTGAAATTACGTTGCATATGCTAAAATCCGCGGAAAAGGTTTTCAGTGGATCCCAACAAAAGTTATGCGTTTCTTAAATAGGATAACTGAACCATGCTTCGTCGTGTAAGCTTTCCGTGACTGAGCGGTCGAGTGCACACCGGCCTGACGCAGGTTCAAACCCTGCTGGAATTCACAATATTTTTTATTAAGTCTCTCGAATGCACAGGGCATTAGGCGTAAACTTACTCTCTTTAAATAGCAGTGATGTCTACTACTAAAACACGGATATGCACAACTTTCTGTTATTTATAGCTCCTAGGTTTGTCCTTTTGTTATCTCATCCAGTCACTGTTCTGCCCTCTATAGGGCGAGTTCGCTAGTTAACGTACCTGCTGCTCTCCTCTGTCCTTCCTGCCTTAAATATCCCATGTGCGGTAAAAACACTCCGGGTCATTTTTCTTCACTGGGTGTCACAGAAACTTTAAATGTCACTTTTTGATTCTAAGTATATGTGACCGTTTTTTTTCATTTTCCCTGAAACTTCCTCTTTAATTACATGTTCAGTCCATGTGATCTCAGCATCCTTCTGTAGAAACTATATTTCTATTCTTCATTTCTGAAAAGATTGTCCAACATTCACTGCCGTAGAGGAGGAATGGTATTACATACCAGTTCATTTTTCTTTTCATTGTTTCTAACGAAATTTTCCTCATTCTTAATACTTTACTTAACTTTTGGAAGGCATCTTTCGCTATTCCAGTGCGCCTTTAGATTTCGGTGTCGCACCTTTATTTAATGCTATAATATTACCTCAACTACTTTTATGTGGACATTATGTAAAGTAAACCTAGTCGTTTATTTATCTATCCCGAGTGAGGCATCAAAATGATTATTATGTAAGCATAAATTGAAACTTACCTATTCGTAAAAAATAGTTTCACATTTTGTATGTCATCAGTTCTCAAGTACGCATTTATGCAGATGACACTACCATATGCCTCAATAGCAAATCCAGCAAATTAAAGTTGGCCACTGCTCTTGAAAAGGACCACCAATCAGTGATTTACCGGGGCAGGGAATTGCTTGTAAATTTTAATGCCTGCGAAACGAAACTGCTCTTATTTAAGCACCATAGAGAAACTTTCTTGTCCGCCATCAGCATGACTGATGCTTGACTCATGGAGAGTATCACACTGTGCCTTCTTAGCCTCACCTTTTCAAATAACTTGAAGTGAAACAAGTGCATCTACTGCAAGAAGTTTTTTCTCGTCAGAGATCGTCTTGCACATTTACAAATCTACCATTCGTCCGTGCATTGGATACTGTTACCATATTTGGTCTGATGCTCCAGCTATTCATGTCGAGGTTCTTGACAAAATCCAAAGAAGAATCTGCAATGTAATCGATCCTGACTTGTCATCTCGACTTCAGTCACTTTCTCACCGACGTGATGTAGCTTCCCTCTGCATTTTCTACAAATGTTTTCATAGCAACAGATCTGACGAGCTTTTTTCCCCTGGTGACCCAACTACATGAATTTAAGCATGTTACTAGATTGTCATCTCGGTCCCACCCTTTTAGTGTTGAAATAGCTAAATGCAGCCCCCATTTCTACTCCAACAGTTTCTTCTCTCGCACTTACCGTCCGTGGAACCCCCTTCCGTTTACTTACTTTTCTGATAACAACAATCTTCTATAATTAAAATGCCATCGTCTGTCGTCTTGGATCCCGTTCATCATTTATCCCTTCCTCAGTTGTTTTTATACTCAGTCTTTTCACTCATTTCCACTCCCTGTAACCCTCAGCGTACTAGTAGCAATCCTGCCTTGCTTAGGGTGAAATGATTAAAAAAAAGTCTTTCAAACATTCTTTTGTTTTATCGTTTACAGCTTAATAAAATATGGCCGCTCAAACGAAACGTGATCAAATTATCCCATTTAAAATGACCGGTATGAAGAACTACGAGTTGATAAAACAGGCTCTTGTTTGCAGAAAAACTGTTTTTAATGCGCAAAAATGTTTCAAGAGGAGAAAACAATCTCACTAAATACAATTCGAGAAGCGAACAGTTCTGGTAGTACCAGGAGAGTTATTGAAGACGTCCAGAAAAGAGTGAATCGATACGCATCAAGATGAACGAGGAAGGTAAAAAAAGGAGATCTGTATTTCGAATAGGTCTCTATCTTTCATATCAATGTCACGCCTGGCTCCAAATTTGTTCAGAAATATCTAAACTGTCAGCTGCATACAAATGCTTCCTGAGATCCATGGTTAAAATAGCTTTGAGAGAATGAACCCTGTAGGACTTACCAAGGACCATCCATCTTCGTACGTCGCTGACTGGCTCTACCTAATCACAAAGATCTATACCAAATAACAAATACATCACTTGAGGACTTTCAACAACAGCAAAATCTGAAATGAATATCGCATGTGACTTAAAGAGAAAATAAGGACATAATCAAGATGCTGATGGACTATACTAATTCAAACAAAAGATTCGGAAGTCTCCATTAATACTGGAAATAGTTAATAGTCTTGATTAATGATGAAAAATTAAGAACTACGAGTTGATATTGTTTGAGGAAAAACAGTATTTAATGCGCAAAAATGCTTCAAGAGGAGAAAACAATCTTACTAAATCCAATTCGAGGATCGAAAAGTTCTGGTTGTACCAGGAGAGTTATTGAACACGTCAAGAAGAGAGTGAATAGATATCCACTAAGATGAACGAGGAAGGTAAAAAAAAGGAGATAGGTATTTCGAATAGGTCTCTAAGGAGGATTTTGAAAGATTATTTAGGGTTAAAACCATACAAGATTCAAGGATGACATCTGCTTTAAAGTGTCCCCAAGCAAAAACGGCTTCACTGAGGGAAGAAAATATTTGGGTGATGCAGAGTGCCGTAGTGTTCGTTTTTAAATGGACAAGAAATTTTTTCCCCGGTGGAGGCTGTGATCTACTATCAAAACGATAGTTTTCGCTACTTCACCAGAAAACAACCCAAAAGTTTTCAGAACACATTTCAAACGACAGACACGGACTGCTTCCATACCCCGGGTGGCTGATGCTTTTGATGTTTCGAAACCGTTCTTGGTGATAATTGAAGAAGTGAAATTGAATAGAAAACTTTTTAACTTTTACCATGTTTGTCAGTAACATTTGGAAGTAGCTATGTCTTTAACCTATTACCTGCCATCAACCCCATTTGGGGATCTGTTAAAATTAAACTCACTACATTTTATTCCTTGTATTTACATTGAATTGCTTACATACATTGCATTTGTAGATGTATATTTTACAACACTTAGCCTTTAAAGTTTTTATTATTAACCGTAAGAAGACTTCTTTCTGTCGTAATTTTACATTTCACGAGTAGAAAAATAATGACTATTTGAAAAGTATTTTTTTTTATTATTTTTAATCAATATTATTTTTTGATGTTTTATACACATACATACTTGACGTTCTAGTTTCTATAAAAATGACAATGGTAACTACTGGAATTAAACATAAGGAATAAATAAACTCCTAAGACACCTGTCTGGGCGAAAAATGCGCATTTAAAATATTCGGCAGTTAATGGGTTAATCAAGACAGAACTCACGTCTACAAGAGACATTTATTTGGATCTTTAATAGATCAGTTTGGCTTCCATCAAACCCTGACGCTAATCCTATGGACTTTGCCACCATGGCCCATACTGGAGAGCAACGTTTCAGCTATCACATAGTCAACATTATTAGACATTAAAGAAGTTTTTATGACATCATTGTACAATTTGAGCGATGAGATTGTGAATAAAACACGCATTTCAGTAAAGAAGAGATTAAAGGCTTAGGGAAACTCAAAGAGTGGCCATTTTGAATTATAAATACATGTAAAAGATTGCCAATAAACATAACAATCAACCTATAAAGTTTCATCAACTAAAACCTAAAACTGTTTATTTTACAATAAAACGAAAAATAGATAATATATATATATATATATATATATATATATATATATATATATATATATATATATATGTATGTATATGCATATATATATATATATATATATATATATTTATATATATATATATATATATATATATATATATATATATATATATATATATATATATGCCACACTTGGTATATACCTGAACAAGTATAGATAGGAATTGTAAAAAAAAATGTATGGAAATCATTACTTTATTATTTTCTCTTTAGACAGAGTCCGTTCCCTCCTGGTATTTTTTGTTTTGTTTTCAATACTTTTACTCACATTGTAGTGTTTTCATTTTGTTTGGATAAACAATTACATTCTAATGAACACATAAAACGTTTTAATTGAAAGCGGTTTTACTGTGCATCTTTAGATCAAACCGGAGCTTGAATATCTAGGGTTTGTTCTTTCTTTTCTCTAACGTGGCGCGTTAATGTTTCTCCAGGAACATTTTGTCAGGTTTCTTTATGGCCTTCAAGATCAAAATTACTCTTTTTTTTTCAAATGCTTTCAAAATAAATCACTGAAATTTCTTTTTCAACAGATATATTTAATCCTGTTTCAATTAAAATTACAATGTGCAAGAAATACATCGCTTTAGAATGCGTTTTGTTCGTTTTAAGACATTTTATAATTTAGCATAAAATAACTTTTCCTTTTCTTTCTTATCTTCTCGCGGGAAATGAAAAGCTCTCACTGAATCCCTAGTCTGTCTCTTTCAAATTGATATATTTCTATTTGTCCTTTTTTTATGAGAACTAAATGTGTCGACAATGGTTCCTGATATTCTTCTTTTACGTGCCGTGGTTGATCACGGCTCTCCCTAACTTCCAATCCATCTTATCCGTAATGATTTTTTGTCTCTTTACTATTCATCCTAGTCCGAATTCTACGATCCAATTACACAATCTGGTTAAATAGATTTTTGCTATCTGTTACTACCTTTTTATGAGAACTGAATATGTAAATAATGTTTTCTAAAGTTCCTACTTAAGAATACATTGTTTGGGTAAGAATGATCTTCAACATAAAAATCAACCTCCTCTATCAAGTGTTCTAAGAAGTAAAACTCAAGACAATAAAACTTTTCAAAACAGAAACCCTGCTCGTGATTTGGAAGAGAATCTCTGATGTCACGATTCTAAATCCATCGTAAAAGAGAGAGTTATTGAAGACGTCCAGAAGAGAGTGAATATATATCCACCAAGATGAACGAGGAAGCTAAAAAAAGAGATGGGTATTTCGGATAGGTCTTTAAGGAGGACTGGGAAATATTGTTTAGGGTTAAAACCATACAAGATTCATTAATACTGGAAACTATTTTTCTTCTTGCTGAATGTAATTCTTTTCTTGACGCCGGATCATCGGCGACGCATGTCAAGAGGGAATATTTAGAAATTGTTTTTATATTCCAGTCTGTTGGATTTTCATATACACAGATCTATCTATCTATCTATCTATCTATCTATCTATAAAATAGCGGACAGTGAGTGCTGGTGGTAATAAAACAATGATCGTTGTAATATAACTAAGCTGCAATCTATACCAATGATAAATATTCATTTGTCCCTCACAGTTTGGTGTAACTCAAGTTTTCAATTTGAGCCTGACAATTGACACGTGCATGAAACTCGTGTTGAATTTTCCCCTTTTTTCTGGGGAGATCTTGGGCGACGGTTTCAATTAATACACTGTTGTATATCTTCTCTGTCTTCTGGGGAGGTCTTTTGGTTGACGGAGTCGATCATAAGATTAATATTACTTTCTTCTTTCTCTCGTCTTCTCCCGGCCGAGCGTCGAAATGTTTCTGGGGTCCGGATATCAAAGAGACAACAACAGAGGGGATTTTGAAAACGTGTACATTTTTAACTAGCCAGATGGGTTTCTCTATCAATCCCACTTCGGGAGACGAAGTAACCATGTCTGCTGTGTATGACGTGGTTAAAACTTAACTCCTTCGAAATCGCTTTCTATCCCTCTAACATTGCCACGTTCAGCTCAGCCAATCAAAACAGACATAGCTATTTTGTCTACCATCTGACTTCAAAGGTCAGCCTCAGAAAGCCTGAGACAAAATATATTGCCACTAAATATAATAGTCTGAAACTATTATTTAACATTGATTCAAAAATCGTACGACTCATACAGCAATCGCTATCACTTGACTTAAAATATTTTTGCCCTTCCTTGACTTTAAAGGAGTGCCCTTTGCCGTGCTGATGTTGCTACATGCCTTACTTCTTGCCTATCTCACACTGCGAATTTTTTCTAAGCTCTATACTAAACATTAAATCTGTTACGAAAAAAGAACTAAACAAAATGAACACAAAACGATCAGCTTTAAAAAAAAAGGACTCGTAACTGGAAAAACCGAATGAAAAAAGAATGTTAACAACAAATACTTTTTCACACCCAACCCAGTTCTGCGGAATCAGAATCAACGTTGAGCTTAAGCAAGCGAATGAGCCACTTGGAGTAAAGTTCCATGCAGATTTAAATTTTTCCCACTTGTGACGTATGCAGCTATCGATTTTTTTTTTGCATGCAAGCATGCTAGTTAACATTCGTGACAGTCAGCTGTTAGCTCTCACGCTGGCCAATAGAACCTTCCTGCCTATTCGTGGAAGCCAGCTATAGGCTTTCACTCTGGCCAGTAGAAAATGGCCGCAAACTACATGAAAACTGCCGTAGAAGCAAAAAAAATCAATTATTTCCACTATCGATGGGAGTTGGGAAATGCAAAGTCGGTCTTTGTTTTTTTACTAACTTGGAGCATGTGCATGTAGATTTTGTTGTAAATCCGTCGAAAATTGCGGCTGTGCATCCGTTACACACACACACACACACACACACACACACACACACACACACACACACATCCTGCCTTTTATAGATAGAGATTAGTATAAACATCTACATATTTAAATATATTATACTACATTATTTATTATTATTATAAACATTATTTTTAATGGCTGCATGTCGTTGAGATGTTATCCGTTTTATAGTGTAATGAATAACAACCGGCCTAAATAAAGGAACATTGTGCCTCCGACAGGAATCGAACATGTATCTCTTTTTTTCTCCATCAGTTTCTATTACTTTTGTAGCCACGGAATGCCGCTACTGATTTTTGTATTGATTACAGCAGTGAGGAGCGGAAATGTTCCCGTAGAAAATGTAACGAGCCACCATTAAAATTAGTTCTATTATTATATTCATAAAAAGGAAATGGATTTATCGAAACAAAATATCTATGAACAAAAAAACAAACAAAATGTCAATAGTAACTTCGTTTTTTTTTGTTTTGTTTATAGATACTTTGTTTCAATAAATCCATTTTCGTTTTTGGCCTTGAAAATTTCACATTGGACAAAATGCGTCGGCTTTAACTACAGTTTTCCTATTGTCTTCTCTCCTTTATACATATTGTCTTTTTCCACAGTTTAATTCCGAGAATATTTTTCCACATATATATATATATATATATATATATATATATATATATATATATTATGAAATGGACAAAGTCCGACAATTTCTCGGACATTCAGGCCGGTAAATGTTATTTAATACTGTTTATTATAAACAGAGCATTTACTTAAATACTTAAAAAAGAATGTTAAACATAAAAATGTCTTTCAATATATATATATATATATATATATATATGTGTGTGTGTGTGTGTGTGTGTGTGTGTGTGTGTGTTCAGTCCGCATTTTAGGTTAATGATTTTTTCCAGATAGATTTTGCATGCATAGATAATTAAGTAGAGTTCTTTTTTTTCCCATACTATTATTGAAAATAAAGGAATGTTCAAGAATTTCAGCTTTATTTATTTATTATTTATTTCATTTTTTGACTTTGTTTCGATATTTTTCAGTCATTGTGACGCGAATAATTTCCCCCTTCGTACAGTCAAAGCCATTTCCGACTATGATTTATCCCTTTTCACCATAAACACATTATTATCAATTCTGATCAAAGCGATACACACAAGATAACTTAAGGCTTTCATTTCCTTTTGTACTTCAAATACGAAACAAATCTCTATCGAGAAGAGTTCTACTCTCATAAAACTTGAACGCTTTTGGTTCTTTATTCCTACTCCAACTGAGAGATTCCTTCTCAGACATTCTTTTACGTCTTTTAATATTCACTTGTTTTTTTTTTAATTTCTTTTTAACCATCGCAAACAAAATTTCCTTTGTATCTTCACTTAAATTTTTTTAATGTAATATTAATTCCCAACACTGGCGTAAAGTTGACAAATGGAATTTTTCTGGTGGGTAAAAGAACTGACACTGTATGCTAAGCAATGACAAACATCAACTGGGAACTTTTCGAAAAAAGAAAACAAAAAACATTATAATAGAAAACAACTCCCAAAACTTCATGCTGATTTATAATAGCAAATCGTTTGCAGAGTGTTTTTAAAGTATGGCGTTTAAATGGAGTTGAAAACGAGGCTTAAACTGAAGTCGATATTATTTCTAGTATAGAATTTGTTTTTATTAGTAGTATTTAAGAGACTTTCATGTTTAAGACGCTCATTATAGTTTCTACTAAGTTTTCAAAACCGTCTGAAGTATGAATTTTCAGATGCTTTAGCATCTGAAAATTCATACTTCAGACGGTTTAAGATCTTTTTTCTTTTTCTTCACAATCAGTTCTTATTTTTTTCCTCCATGAAGATGACTAAAGTATAACCTTTCATGCCTGTAATATATTTGTTTCGTTTTATTTTTAAGTGGTTATTCTGAGATGCCTTTCTTCTTGGTACGAGTCTCTCATCGAACCTTGTGAAAATAATATTATCATGTCTTTCTAACAATCTAGAATTGTTTATCAAATTGATTATGTAGTGAACAAGACGATTTTGTTTCATTTTTATGTTTTCTTTTACTGTGGATTAAGGGAAACTTCTTAATCCAGACATTTGTATTTCTCTGTGTTCATTAATTTATGATCAGGAATATCAAAGACTGATAAACTTTTCCTACAAACACGAATCTAAGAAGATTCAAAAAGTTTCAATATAACAAAGGCCGCGAAAGGACGAACCAAAATATTTCCGCAAAGTGTATCAATCATGTTAACGTACAGAATACCAGTAATAATTTTTCAAAGAGATTTCAAACAGTTTTATGAAGACCGGAGAGCGCATCTGTTGAAATATAATTTAAAATAATACTGGTGATAATTTCTTCTTAAGAACGTTCCGACTATAAGTGAAAAGCCGAAAAGAACATCGACTGAAATATATTTCATAGATTCATGTTAATATTTTCTGTAAACTTTCAGACAATTTGGTGACAAACATATAACCCACCGTCTAAAATATAATTCATGGAATAATGCTAATGCTTCATCTTTCAAACAACATGGATATGGCCGAAGGAAGCACCGGCTTCAATATACAAACAAATAAATAAATAAATAAAAACAACAGTTTCTGAAGATTTTCATGTATCTTTTGAAGACCTTCAAAAAAAATAAACTAAATACAAGGATCGGGTGTGGAAATCTAGAAAAAAAAAAAAAACAAAAAAAAAGACGTGGCATATGAAGACATCAGTAATTCCTTTTGTTTTGAGGGGCACTGAGTTTAATTGAAAAATGTTCTGTTAGACTCATTGAATATATCAATGTTATCCCAAGCCTAAAATACACAAAAAAAATATTCTCACATATACGGCTCACACCTTACGAATGTATTTATTTATGTAAAATGTGTGCTCTTAGTTTTTTGGGGTTTTTTTTTAAGAAAATGTCATGATGCCATTTGTGACCTTTGGTATCTGGTTGGGACATGGAAGAAAATTAGTATACAACAAATATCAAAGGAAATGAATAATAATAATAATAATAATAATAATAATAATAATAATAATAATAATAATAATGAAAACTGACAAAATACGTGGGGATTACGAGATTATACCGTGTTTTTCATGCTAGCAGGATGTAATGACAAAAGTACGCAGGTCTAGGCGTTTAGAAAGATTTATTCAATTGAGAATACAAAGTTCGAGTATAGTGTCCTTTTATACTCCCAGTAAACAGGAATAGCTCTCTCAAAGAGTAGAGTGACAAAACAAGGGAAGACCACGCTTGATTATTCATAGCACAGGACGTCTGCCAAAAAAGCACTCAATAGATAACTAAAGTTATAATATTCAATAAATCACGAACAATTAAAGTGGCATATCTGATTATACCGACTCAATAGTTTCATGACGAAACGCTCATCCGCGTCAGATGTTTGATAAATTTATATTATCTGATTATTTGATAAATCTTTATTTTTCAAACATCTGGATTTGGTTAGCGTTTCAACGCGAAACTCTTGCGTCGGCTAAATAGATAAGTCCCTTGAACCTATCCTGATTTATTGATAATAAACTATATTAGTGGGAGTTATTGGCAAAATAGATGGCAATACTAAATGCAAGCGCTTTCAGATTATTTTATCAAGTCAGAGTAGCTCTTGGCCAATATAAGGGAATCTATAAGTAATGGATAGCGGTTGAGTTGAGTTCGAATTCCAGTCGTATCCTTACATTCACTTACGTGCTAATATTCTTGGGAAAGGTACGGATCTACTTCTCCTCCTCCCAGCTATAGGTAAATAGCAGGACAGGCTGGGTTCTATATAATTGGGTGGCAACCGGTCTAAGAGAAAGTAATTCGAAATTCAAAACCTGTATGTAGCCCTCGCGTAAGACATACTATACAGCTAAAGAAAAGGCCGTTAGATCCCGACTACGGGCGAAAGGTTATGATAAAAGAAAAATATACACTTTCAAAAGAATCATTTATTTATACTGCCCTTTTCTGGTTAAGGGAAACAGGTGTTTGGGGTGTTTTGTTGCAAATTGATGTAAAGGAGCATTTGCGTTTACAATTTGCCATATGCATCAATGATTTGTACGAGATAAGATGCTTGTGTTGAAGCTGAATGCTGACTGGGTAAGTTTTACCTGTGACGTACTTGTTGTTCACGTGTAAAAAACTGACATCGTCCCAAAGAGTGAATGTAAGGGATAGCACTGGAATTCGAAGTCATCTCTCCGATTCCTCAATCCGAACCGCTATCCATTACTTATAGATTCCCTTTTCTCCTCCTTCCTTTTTTTCTTGATTTGTGTAGAATAATTCATCGGCTTCTTTCTGCTTTGCGATGTATTTTTGTGTTCATTTTGGTCCTAGACGTGTTTTGACTTTGCTCGTGATTGGTTCTTTGTTGTACATCATTTTCTTTCTGTGGCTTCTAATAATAATGATAATTTATTCAGTAACAACGTAAGCCGACAAATTCAAAATAGTATTTCAAGTGGGTCAAAAAATACAACTAACACATAATACACCTACCGCAGCGGAAAATAACATAGAAATGAAAGCAAAAGCAAATGCCATGGATCAAATACAGAAACATTGGCAATATAACCCCCTCTTTATGCTCAATACTCTGCCCGTGCCAAATATACTGATATAGACTAACCCCGTAGGCATCAGTGGTTACATAGTGCCGGGTTAAAAGAATAAAACCGAAGGATCTATTCTGCCACACTAGATTAATTATTGCTAACTAGAAATTATCATGCACACATACTGAAAACTTATGTTAAACCCGAAATACAGATTCTGTGCTAAATATCCAGAAACAATTGACCATCTTGTATCAGGTTTCACGGTATTAGCACCAACTGAATATAAAATACGGCATCACAAAGTGGGCCAATATCTGCACTGGAAAGTCTGCACCTTTTACGGGAAGGAAACTAAAAGAAAATTGGCATGAACATCACCCAGACCTGTAACAATTTTATGGGATTTTACAATACAACATAGACAAAACAATCAAAGCTAATCACCCAGACATCGTGATCAAAGATCACAAAAACAGAATTGGTTTTCTTATTGACATGCCAGTTTCTACAGACTGTAATCGCACATGAGGACATCAATAATTCCAGTTGTAGTTGGAACCCTCGGTTATGATTGAAATATGCTCGCATACTCATGGAAGGGATACCTGGCAGACCTTGCCTTAAAGAAATACAAGACATTGTACTAACAATAGAGATCACACATTACGAAGGGCCATGTTCATGTAAAATGTTTGTGATCTTAAGTTTCACAGCTCATCAGTGTGGCTCGATATCCGATTGTCTCAAGCCGGGATCGAAACTCGACTGGTTTGTTATCAGTCGGAGAATCTACCCCTAAGCACGGCAGGGATAAAGTCGGATTTAAGCGTATTTATTTTTAGATAAACACGCCAGTGACTCGGTGAACTCGATTCGTTTTAACGAAGAGTCTAGCATATCTATCTATCTATCTATCTATCTATCTATCTATCTATCTATTCTCCGGTAAATCGAATCGAGTTCTCTCAGTCACTGTGTGTTTATCTAAAAATAAATACGCTTAAATTCACCTTCTTCTCTGCCGTGCGCCAACGGCTGCAGGGTAAAATTTCCGACTGACGCGAATTCAGCCGGTTTTCGATTCTAGCCAGAGGCAACCGGACGTCTAGCCACACTGATGAGCTGTGATACAGCGAAACAGTCTGTCTGTGGATGACAATATATATATATATATATATATATATATATATATATATGACTCCAATATTATCTGCGCTGCCTCCTGCTTTAAACTTAAAAAAAGAAACCTCTTCACACCCACTCAGAATGATCATCTACCACTTTCCTGCCCATGAACAGAGAGGCACAGTGCGTGATCAGTCGGTTATGGTCAGGCAATTGACAAGCAAATCTGTAGTACGGGGCTCAACTTAATCCAAACAAAGCAAGTCTATGTTAATCAATCCAATCAATTTAAGAATAGAAGCCAGGAGAGCTACGCTCAGTGTAACATCTGGGCAATTATTATTATTATTAGTAGTAGTAGTAGTAGTAGTAGAAATAGTATCTCTTTATAAGTTGAGTCCAGTCGTAACTGGCGTCGTTTGATTAAGTAAGAATAAGTCTCCTCAACAGTTCTTGTTCTTGTGAGTTAAAAATCTGAGTATAATTTTTTTTCTCTTTCTTTAAAGCATAGGCAAACAGAAATATATTCAGTGGGTTTATCAAAACCTTTTTCTAATCAATCCGAAGGCTCCAATTACAACTGGAACTATAGATGTCCTATGTGCCATATTTTTGCGATTTCTACTTCAAGGTCCTTGTATTTTGATAGTTTTTTGAAGATCTTCACAGATACATTACAATCTACAGGGACTGTCATACCAATAAGAATGCACATTCTGTTTTGTGATCTTTGATCACGATTATTATTATTTCTCAGCTGACATGAAATGGAAAGATTATATTGAATCCATTGCTAGGTCAGCTGCAAGAAAATCGGTTCACTGTGTCGGGCGAAACAATTCTTCTCCCCTGAATCTATCTTGATTATGTATAATTCTACCATTCGTCCATGCTTAGAATATTGCTGCTATATACGGTCCGGTGTCCCTGCTATTTACCTGGTGCTTCTTTATAAAATCCAAAGAAGAATCAGCAATATTACTGGCCCTGATCTGGCGACTAGGCTTCAGTCTCTTGCCCACTATCGTAGGGTTGCCTCTCTGTGCCTTTTTTTTAATAAACACTTTCAGGGTAACTGCTCAGACGAGATCATTGCATTGGTACCTAGTCTGTATAAATTTAAACGCAATACTAGACTGGTGGCGAGATCTCATCAATTTGCAGTTGAACTGGCTAGATGTAGCCGTAAATTCTACGCTAACAGTTTCTTTTCTCGCATTTCTCGCATGTGGAACTCTCTGCCGGCGCCATGCTTTCCAAACAACTTTAATCTTCAAGAATTTAAATGCAATGCCAATCGCTATCTTTTGTCCTCCTGAATGTTCTTTTCTTTTTACTAATGTTTCTTTTCCTAATTCCGCCACATCCTGTAACCCCTTACGTCTTAGTGGAGGTACTGCTTTGCTTGGGGTGACACTGGTTAAAATAAAAAAAATACTGCTTTCTGTTTATTGCAATCCATTAGCCGGTCCTTGCCCAAGAGATAGTGTAAAGTAATGAAGTGAATTTACGTATTCTGTTGTTGTTACTTAACATGTGCAGTGTCTATATTATGTTTATATTGACAGCACAAACCTGCGTAGATAAGCAGTTCCGCATCGGTCACCTTTTAAATATCTTGAAAACGGACACTTCCAGGGACTTTGTTAAAGTTCTTCTCTTTACTTTGTTTTTTTTATTTATTTTACCAAAATTATACGGATAACTGTAGTTTCATGATATCACATTTCATCAATGCCCTAATTTAAGCTCTTCATATCTCTTCTGACTCCTTGCTTTCCCATCAAACACGATTTTCAAAGATTTTAACACGTTTTCAGTGTTCATCTTCTATCTTTCTAGATCCTGTTCATTAACCCCCCTTGCGTCTTAGTGGTTTTCTCGCCTTGTCTGGGGCGAAAATGATTAAATGAAAATCCTAATTCATCTAATATTACCTCTACTTTTGCCCCGGGGAGTGCAATTTTACAAATGCTCTAACTACAGAGTGCAGCAGAAATACATCCCACATGTACCGTAGAGAAATACATCCCACATAATGGTAAGACATTAACTCGATGAAGACACCATTGTCCCTGATGACTTACCATTATGTGGGGAGTATTTCTGCCACTCCCTGTATTATAGATTTACGTCACGTTTCTCAATAATAATAATAATAATAATAATAATAATAATAATTATTATTATTATTATTAATAATAATTATTATTATTATTCCCATATGTCTTTATATTTTGTCTTTCATTATTAATATTATACATATTCTTCATATTGTTATATGTACGTTCCTTATGCATTTATATAAACGTTGTTTTCACTGCCTATATAATTTTGTGCGCATGCGTGTGTGTATTATTCCTGATTATAATCTGAAACAGACACTTGAAACTTTTGTTGCGCTTTCGTAAGTCATGAACGAAGGGCGCCACTTGTGATTATTCTCTTCTTCTTGTCTAAATAAAAAATGCGCTCTTCTGAATTCTGCCGTCTCATAAATCCCGCCACAATACCAGTTTTCCACTGTTTCCCAACTGATACCGTCCCCACCATTTTGACAATTGCATTCTGCTAATGGACTCGCCTCAAAACACATTGCTTGTTTAACAGAATAAATAAATAAATGTGATTCTTTGATATTATTTTAGAACCCTTCCGCCTCAAATATAAAGATTTATTTTCTCTCTTGTTTTTCTTTTCCATTTTCGTCTTAACTTTTCTTCCCACTCTTTTCTGATTTCAACACGACTTTTCATTTTAGTCCTTTTCTGTATTTAATAGTTTGTTTGTTTTTCTTATTTTTATCTTTTTTCTCTTTCACTTCTTATTCTATTCTTATTTCTTGTCGTCTTCTTCCCGTTCTCTTTTCATTTTGTCGTCTGCTTTCTTCTCTTTTTCTGCTTCTTCTCCCTTCTCGTTAGCCTTTCTAATTATATCGCCATATTTCCACTACTTAATTCTCTACTCGTTTTTCTCTCCCGTTCTTATCATCTACCTCTTCTAAACCTCTTTTTTCTTATTTTTTTAAATTTTTCTCCTATTTTCCATACTTCGCTTTAACATATTCTTTTTCTATCTTCATTGATCCACATCTTTGTTTCCTTCTTCCCACTTCCTTTTTTTCTTTTTCTTCTTTTAATTTCTTTTCACTTTCATTGAATTTTCTCTATCGTTTGCTCTCCTCTGTTACTCTCGTTCTTCTTCTTCATTTTCATCTTATCCGCCCTTTATCTTTCTTCTTCCTTTACTTCTTTCTTTCTTTTATTATTTCTCTTTTCTAACTCCCTTTTTAATTTTCTTTTTCTCTTATCTCACACTGTAGCTTTTTTTTTCATTCTATTACCGGCTGGCCTTTTCTTTTCTCCCTTTCTCCACAGAAAATGATGTCACTGCACTCCGCAAACAGAGAAGGGAATACCAACTGACCATGGATCAAGACGGACACTTTCGAATCCCTGCAATAACATCAGAAATTACTTTGCAAATTAAATCCACAGCAGAAATAACAAAAAAAACTTGAAAGGCCTTTGAAACGTCTTCGCTAATACAGGTATGACCACATGAGCCTGACACTGCTTTGTAGACCATTGCTTACTTCTAGGCATCAGTATCTCAATCCGGCTGCATAAACCCCTATTTCTTTACAACTCTTTGTCCCACTGCTGACGCCAAGAACTGTACAGTGCGGAGAACAACTGGCGCCACCAAACAACAAAGCAGAGTACTATTAACGGTTGATTGTTACAGATTATTTTTTGATAGTTTTAGGTTACTAACTTGTTTAAAAACTTCTTTTTCAAAAATCACTGCTAGGAATTACACTGTTTAATACAATTATTGTTCCTAGCGAATATTGTTATTGCTTATGCGTCTTTTTCTAACAAGTGTGTCCTTTTAGGGCGTGAACGTACATGGTTCTCCATAACTTCCTATTATTATTAGCTCTTAGTAGGTTTTGTGTCCTTGCCATCAAAATTACTCAAAAACGTTTTATTTTTTTTTTTTTTCAATGAAGGAAGATATTAACGACAAGTTGGGAGTAATTGAAAAACGATATCAACACTCAAGTAGGAACTTTCCAATGAAAAAATCCTACGGAAACGTTAATAAGATGTAAGTAAAGAAAGCGAATTAAAAAAACACACATGACACAGTGGATA
Organism: Acanthosepion esculentum; assembly: GCA_964036315.1. Lineage (NCBI taxonomy): Eukaryota > Metazoa > Mollusca > Cephalopoda > Sepiida > Sepiidae > Acanthosepion > Acanthosepion esculentum. The sequence continues at coordinate 75,844,495 of OZ038488.1, forward strand.
AAGGCATTAGTTAGATTTAGTGTCCGGACCCAAAGAGTGTGAGTTCAATACCTGGTTAAAGCGGTGGAGAACTTGGAGAGGGGAAGTAACAGAAGATAACTGATAACTGACACCCATTAGACGTGGAACTAGAACAGTCTACCCTAATTCGTGAGTAGAAACAAGCAGAGGACATTTTGATTTTTTTTTTTTTTTTTAATGAGTAGATGTGTTGAGGTACAACGATAGCCTTCTGGATATATGTTTATATGGACATTTTACCATGTTTTGGTGTCAGGAACCCACCCCCAAAGTTTGTGACAGTATTTTGGATTGTATCATTAATTGTACATTTAACAGCGTCTACCGTAAATTTTACACTTAACTCAAAACTGAAGGATTTGCGGACATATGATTATATGAACTTTTGTATTCGGTTTGGATTGAAGAAGCCACCCTCCAAGTTTGTAAATGTATTTTTGATACACTCAGTTAAAATATAATCCTTGAAAATGGCTAAATGTATAGCCGAAAGCGCTCGGATAAAAAGAACATTCGGACAGTTTTTATATAATTTATCATCCGAAAAGAAAAACATTATTATTAGATCGCATGAGAAATTGTATAAAAGTCTAAATAAAAGCACCTTGTCAGTCGTTTTTAATGAAATGTGCATATATATATATATATATACACACTGTGTTCCCATAGGTAAAGGGAACCATCGTTAGATCCAACGTGCTCTAACCGACTGATCTAGAAATGAATTAACCAATCAGGCTAGGCTGAATGGTGCCTTTTAGTTAAATTATAGACTGCTAGAAATTTTTCGTATCTGCTCAGTTTCGTATGGTAAAGTTTCCATATTTTTCATTAATACGATTACTTGAATATTCAGACCGACAAATGAAAATAAATAAATACACTCTTTAACAAATAAACAGACCGTCTACTCAAACACGAGTATCCACTAAAAATTACGTATAAAGTGATATAATCTGTTTGAATAATAAATAAATATACAATATTTCTTTAGAAAATTGTTTTGCGGTGAACGGATTAAGATAATATGAACGGGTCACGAAAGGAATTATGGGAAATTAGGATAAAACAGCAAAGACCAGAATCTAAACTCCATAGCTACTTATATAACTTTATATATATATATATATAAATATAAAGGAAGAAAAGTAAGATATGAACACCACTTTTGAGTTGAATTCTGCGTGCAGCCAAGTGTTTCTGTTTTGGATATGGTTGTGTGCAAGATTTTCCCAAGAAAATTGTTAGTCTACGGAAAGCTTCTATTTATAGCGTATTAGACATCAAATATATCTGGCTTCGTTAAAGTCTCTGGCAGGTAGCTTGTTTGAAAACGTTAGCCATACTTGCAATACTTATTAATGTAGATTGTGCTATCTTTCTTCCATCAGGTAAATTAAAATTTATATCTCAGATTTTTGCATCTTTTTCGTTGATTTTTATATTAGCTTAAAATTGGAATCTATGGAATGGAAACATGAACACTTGCGGTGAATGGATTAAGATAATATGAACGGGTCACGAAAGGAATTATGGGAAATTAGGATAAAACAGCAAAGACCAGCATCTAAACTTAATCTCCATAGCTACTTATATAACTTCATATATATATATATATATATAAAGGAAGAAAAGTAAGATATATAATCCGGTGTCCTTTTATTTTTTTTTATTTTGACAAAACTGTGCTCAATGTAAATTTAAATATACAGAGCATAAATATTATAAATTAACTGATTTAAAATATTTTTTTCGCTACACAGTAATAACCATGTTTCAAAAATGGAAGCTAAAACCTTTAAATTAAATTTTATAATTAAATTAAAAGCATAGTTCCGTTTCATCTTCAAGCGAAAAATGGAATAACTTATTTTTACAGTTACTGAGTTTTAAACACACAAAGAAATTCATAATTTCCTGTTTCCAAGGATACAGAGAAATCCAATCATTCAGACAGGGGCTGTAGCGTGTTCATTTTTCTTAACTATTGTTGTAGCAATTATTAGTTACGTTCGAAAAAGAGGTTAAGTTTAGGGAGGGTAGGGGTTCATTTTTCAAAGAATTCTGACATCCGTTAAATGCATGTCGTCTGGGTTTTTTTAGCTTCCATTTTTGAAACATTACTCTGTAGCGAAAACAACATATTTTAAATCAGTTAATTCATAATATATATATATATATATATTATTTCTTCTTCGAACGTTTTTTTAGTGGTTATCCATTTTAGAGCGTTTTTATGCACAGGTACATACATGAAATAAGCACTGTTTAAAAAAGTGAGTGACTTATAAAATATTGGTATCCAATGCATAACGTATTAAAAATATGGCAGGTTAAAAATACAATCATTATTATTTTTAGAAATTGATCTGTTAACGTTTCACATAGGAAAATGAATAGATATGATATTCGAGAAATGCAAAAAGATCCTTGATTGATTGCGAAGTTCTCTGTGGTTGAGCGGTCAAAGTATGATGGATCAGATAGTGGATTCTCTTGCAAAGGAGGTCGCAGGTTTAAATTTTCTTTAGTAAGTTTTCTCGAGTGCTCAGGCCGGTAGACAAAATAATCATTGTTTAAAATACGGAGTAATTATTTTTTCACAGCCTTGTTAGGGCCAGAAATAAAGACACTAGAGATGAATTCAGTTAAACAAATATATTAACAGAAACAGTAATACAAACATATAAAACGAGAGAGTTACAGCAAGAATATTTGGTCCAACTGTCAGAGCTGACTGCTATCCAAAAGGCAGTACCTTCTTCTATTTTTAGCTGGGAGAGTCCATGCGTGCGTGGGTAAATTGCCATAACACTATTCAAATACGGGTATCAAATAAAAATAACGATTGAAGTAATAAGAATAGGCCGGATTTAAAAAATAAAATCCATTAACTCTTTAGAAATATCATATATATATATTTTTTTTACCTTAATATAAAAATAACGAAAATGCGAAAATTAGCAGTCAAATAGTGAAAACTCCCGACGAGTGAACCTAAAGATTACAAAAAGGTTCTTGTGCAAAACTCTGGATTCGGGGTGCTGAATATAATCAGCTAAATGACAAATTTTATATTTGTATTAATCCTTTATATATTTAGAAAAATATGACAATGACTAGGGAAAGTTTTTTTTTTCTGTGACGCGAAACGTTAGAATTTAATCGGTGTGGGCTTTGTTGACGTTGCCACGTCTACACATGCGCACGAAACGAGAGACGCAGGTTGCTTCAAAATGTTTGGAAGAATACTTTTGAGAGAATAAATTTTACATTGTCACAGTGTGGGATAGTCAGGAACAAGGTGATGGAGAGAAAAAGAAAAGGAAACACAATACAGATGATTTCGGCTAGATTGAGAAAAAAAATGTTCATGTCATGAACTCAGTCTATACCGGGGTTGAATAAAACCTCATATGAGGTAATTTTGGATTTTATTGCGTTCTCGTTATTTGCTCTGTAATAATAAATACATTGAGCTCTTTTTGTGGATCAGTTTAAATATTTCATATTACTAAGATCCACTTGGATTACATATCCATAGATTTATTACCTTTAATATATATATATATATATATATATATATATATATATATATAAAAGTGAACATTGAAGTCAACACTCAGAGGCGACAGTTTGTTTCATGTTAGACACAATCATCAGGCAGCCTGACAATTCCATCTAGCGTGAAACAACCTGTCGCCCCTGAGTGTTGACTTCTATGTTCACTTTTATATTTATATTTACATTCGCTCTATCTCCGATATTGAGCACTTTATCCCGTAAATATAGCACACCTTAAAACTATATTTCTTCATATATATATATATATATATATATATATATATATATATATATATATATAGATATAATTGCACATGCATCTACGTTTAGGGTATGAGTCAGAGTTTCATTGTTTTTGTTTTCATCAGGTACAATAAGTTATGAATTGTTCAATACGGTTGTTTTATTTTTAATTCTGAGTCTCATGAGAGCAATGCTATATAGTACAGTGTAACCCGGATATAAGAGAGTTGTCTGGACCGGAGAAGAAGTCTCTTATATCCGGGTTTATCTTATATCCGGGTTTAGTCTATTATATATACATTAATACAGGCTCTAATTTGGGACCAGATACAATCTCTCTTATATCCGGGTTTATCTTATATCCGGGTCTCTTATATCCGGGTTACACTGTATATGGATTCAACGAAAATTATAGGAAAAATATTTACACATATATGAGGGCGTGCTGAACGTTTTTCTGCCCGATATAATTATTTTAATAGTATTAACATGTTGGTCATTCAAATAATAAGTTTGGAAGTGGGTTGGCCCTATAAATTTTCTTGAGCGCAGGCTCTCGTGTGTGTGTGTTTGTGTGTGTGTGTTTTGCCTATATTTTAAAATATAATATATTCCTTGTTCTTTGTTATACCTCCATTTCTAACAATTTTAGAATAACCTGTGTGAATATCACCGTAAAGAAATTTGTTGAGCCAACTGTACGCTCCTGATAATGCTATAAAATGCCAAGAAATATGGTTTATTTGTAATAAGAAGCAATAGGACGTTAAGATTTCATTCATAGCAAAGAAAAATGTACACGCATTTCTAGTGATAGATTATATATGTTTTGCTTTTAATGTAAACCTTTACGATTGATATCTTTCAAATTATCAGGACAACACCTTATTCTGAACACTGGACTATGACTCGCTCTTTTGATGTTTGTAAATGCTTAATGACCGTAGACTGACGATTTGCAACGAAAAGCAAATAAAATTTGGATGAACAAAACTTCTTCTATGTGCCGTATCCCTTCAGGACATAGGGATCATGGCTCTCCAAAACTTCCTATCCCTTAGGATACTTAGCAGTTTTTTCTCCCTTTTCGAAGGCCCCCGCTCACCGTTTGATGGTCCATTCACACAAACTCCGTCGGGTAGGTGACACGATGTCTCTCCCTATCTCACTTGTCCTCAGCATGCTCTGTGAGGGTTACGTTTACCAAGATTTCCTTCCTCATCATGTGTTCGAGGAATATCAATCCAACCCTATCTTCTTGATTATGATTATAAGTGTTCTTTTTGTAGCCATTTTCTTTAAGATTTCCTTGCTACGGCCGTATGATCTTCCGGAGAATGTTCTTTCTGTAGAAGCACCTTTGTCTTGTCCCCAGGTTTATCCACATCCGTTGGGAGATTGACCAGCATTCACTGACATATAAGAGAATGGATAACACATAGCAATCCAGAACTCTTTTTTTTCTCATGAAATATTCATATTTATATTACTCGGACTATTGTCCTCATCTTTGTCGCCATATTTATTACAACGTTGTACGCTCCGGCCTTCTTCAGGTGGTTGGAATGTCGACCTGAACCCTTTATTTCGCTCACTGGGGTAGACTGTTCTAGTTCCACGTGCCATGTTTAATCTCCCGTTAATTCCCCTCTCTAAGTTTCTCCACTGCCTTAACCAGGTATTGAACTCACACTCTTTGCGTCCTTTCTCTGGATCTAACCAACACCTATATCCACTACGCCATGTACCCTTGAGCGAAATGAATGGTTCAGTTCGACATTCCAACCACCTGAAGAAAACCGGAACGTACAACGGCCGAAACGTTGTGATAAATATGGCGACAAAAATGCGGACAATAGTCCGAATAATGTAAATAGTGTACATAATACCTCATCACAGAAATATAGATACTGAAATATTCCTGTTTCTCAGCGTTTTGCTTATCTTTTGGAAGGCTTTTTTTCGCTAGTTCAATGCGTTTGCTGTTTTCATGTTGCCTCCACTCTTAAAACACTTTCCCAGATATTTAAATGTACCTACTTGCTTGATGTTGACAACTGCAATTTGTAAAACAAACATTAATAATATTTGCTATAATAAAAATTCAATATAATATTACAACTACTAATATCACACATCTACTTTAAAAAAAAAAGAAAAACATTTCCTTCAAATATGGAGCTGGTCGATCAATGAATTTAAATTTAAATATTTATAGTTGCTTTATCGACCGTAAAGCGGAGAGCAGCTCTTCCATAAACAGATATATGCCGCGATGAAAGGGTTCAGGTTCAGTTCTCATTCAAATTATACTCTTTATTTCTGCTGCGGTCCCTTTATTTGTGTGAGTCGTATGACGGATTTAGTAACTATATGAAAGAATTACAACACAAAAATTAATAATAGCTGACAATGCTTTCTCAAAATCATATTACTAATTCTTGATACTTTTATTCACTGGGAGCGAGACATTTTCAAATCAACCGCTTGTTTTTTCATCATAGAAATTTCCTTTACCATAAACGTAACAGCACCGTTTTATGGTGAACGCCGGAGGTCACAACAACTGAAACGATGTGATAAGAACATAGACGAGGAAAATATATTTGTGCTATATTTCGCTTACGTTCAATCCTTTGCGTTCTACATTGTTGCAAGATATTAAGTTTTACCCGCTTATCATAAAAACAAGGAACATTTACATATATATTCAACTATTACTTAAAATCCTATAAAATTATATATTTATAATGTTTTCAAGTACTTTCGGCAAAAAGATTTACCATCCTCAGGCATAGATGTTACATTTTGTTTCTCAATTTCGTGTAATTTCAGGTAAAGTTCCACGACGAAAATGAATATGATACTTCTCAAAGGATGTTTTATAAACAGTTAAGATTTTTTTTGAACGGGCAATAATGCGACGTTAGATTTTGGAATATTGTAGTAATGTAGTAATTCGCAATTCATTTTAATCTTTGAATTTTATCTGAAATTAAGAAAAAAAATAACATCTATGCCTGAAGATGATAAATGTTTTTACCGAAAGTACTTGCAAGCTAAATGGACCGAACGGCTAGTCCATTGTACAATTAATATATATATATATATATATATATATATATATATATATATATATATATATATAAATCTCACGCATAAGTAAGATCCCATCGAGCTTTATCGATTAACTTATATGAAAGCCACATATCAAAGCGAATAACATAAACAATTTGGTTTAAAGGATATTGAATTTTCAAGATGGTTGTTTTAATTTAATATAAATTGTTTCGAGGATTTTAAGTAATAGTTGAAATATGATTGGCTCAAAAACTAAGAACATACCCTCAAAAAAGAATAATGTATACTCCTGATTTTCAGGACGGTGTTCTGAGATTACAGAACACATTTTTGAATTCTTTGATATGCTAAATTCCTACCAAAATTTCAAGTATTATAAGCAATAAAAATCTGATGTAAATGTTTAATTTAAAAAAAAGTATTATCGTAATGATAATGATAATAGCCTTTTTCTTTTAAGGAATCATTCTGGCTTCATTGACTAAGTAATGTTGAAATTTATAAGATGTTTCTATTAAAGCAATTATTTTTCAATGAAATAGATTACTCAAGTCTTCAAAATATTGGATTTTCCATTATTAGTGTTGATTCGTTCCTAAACTTTTGTGTGGATTAGTGTGGAACGTCAACATGTTGTTCGTTGGTTGATTAATTTTGTTTACCGGTATATCAGTCTCTATGGGTTATTTAATGTCGAAATCAAAATATTGTGAACGAAATTGTATGCCTTCAATTATAGATAAATGTATTGACGTTAATTTTACTATATAAATATGTTGTTTTTTTTGGCTATTTTACTATAAATATGCATCGTTGTTAAATTTACTCTATAAATATGTATTGTGGTAATTTTACTATATAAATATGTATCGTTGTTAAATTTACTATATAAATATGGATTGCCGTTAATTTTACTATAGATATGTATTGTCGTTAATTCTATCATATAAATATGTATTGCTGTTAATTTTACTATATAAATATGTATTGATTGTACTTTTCCTACATAAATATGTATTGCGGGTATCTTTAGTATATAAATATGTATTGATGTTATCTTTAATATATAATTATGTATTGCTGTTATTCTTACTATATAAATATATATGCCTGGTATTTTTACTATAAATATCTATTTTTGTACTTTCATAGTGTTTTGTTTTTGTTTTGGGGGTCACTATTTGCTGGGACCCTAACAGGTGCTACCACCTCGGATCAAGGTAGACCTGGAAACAGCAACAATTAAGAGGCAACATCATGATTACTACCAATATCTAATTAATATTCAAAATTGGACGGTTGTCATTAATGAATCAAACTGGGTTTTTAAAGTGTCCTAATTAAATACTTCTAGGTAGGATGCATTCAAAATCAAACCTATAATGACTTACTACTCCAAATCGAAACTGCTCCCTTTTAAGCGTCTTAGAAACATTACTACCTTCTATTCGTTCTTCTTATGCTACCCAGCGGGAGAATAACTCATTGCTTCATCTCGGTCGAACTTTTCCTACTGAAATGAAAGGGAACGATTATATTGAATCAATTGCTAGATCTGCTGCTAGGAAAAGTCTTTCACTGTGTCGTGCGAGACGGTATTTTTCTAAATAGCATCTATCTTGCACGCGTTTAAGTCTATCATGATTGTTGCCAAATCTAGTCTGGTGCTTCTTCTATATATTTAGAGATTCTTGACAGAAGCCAAAGAAAAATCTGCAATGGCATAGAACATGACATCTAGGCATCTTACACTTTCCAACAGCCGTAACGTAACTTCCCACTGCTTTATATATATATATATATATATATATATATATATATATATAGTTTTAAGGTGTGGTATATTTATCGGATAAAATGCTCAATATCAGAGATAGAGCGTATGTAAATATAAAAGTGAACATTGAAGTCAATACTCAGAGGCGACAGGCTGTTTCATGTTAGACCCAATCGTGTGTTCACTTATATATATATATATATATATATATATATATATATATATATATATATATATATATATATATATACATATATATATATGTATGTATGTATATATATATATATATATATATATATATATATATATATGGTCATCCACAGGTAGACTTTTTCGCTGTATCACAGCTCTTCAGTGTGGCTATACGTCCGATTGTTTCAAGCCGGTATCGAAAATCGACCGATCTGACATCAGTCAGGGATCCTAGGCTATCGTCACACAGCCAGAAAGGGAAATTTTATGATATATATATATATATATATATATATATATATATATATATATATATATATATATATACATATATATATATATATATATGTATATATATATATATATTCATGATAATTGTTCTGATGATCTTTTCACTTTATTACTTCGAATTCCCGAATTTAAGCGCAGTACTAGATTGGCAGATAAGTCTCTTCATTTTAATGTTGAAATTGCTATATATAACCGTAAATTCTATTCTAATATTTTATTCTCTCGCACTTCTCGTTTTTGGAACTGGCTTTCGGCCTCTTGCTTCTTTCCTGCCAATCTTCTCAAATTTAAATGCAATGCCAATCGTCATTTTCTCTTTTTTGCTTTCCTTTCCTGCTTCAATAAGTTTTTCTCAGTTTCTTTCACTCTTACTAAACCCTTCCATCTTAGTGGCTTTAACATACTGCTTGGGGTGAAATGATTAAAAAAAATCACTCTTTCGCGTGAAACAATCATTTAAGGAATCCCTTGATGGTTTCCTGTGATATAAACGGACTTTCTCTGCTCTGATCGCTGACACCGTTTCCACTAGGCTATCGATTTTAACATGGTTGCTTGGCGGCACTTCTTTTACATTGCCATCTGATATCTACAAAGAAGGAATTCTGCAGGAAAGAATTAGTACAATGCTAGAAGTGGAATGTTCCGCGACAAATGCATTTTGTATTTGTCCTATTGTCCAATTCATCATTCCATTTCATTTCTATGGCATTCAATTCGAAAAACAGATAGTCCATCGCAGTGAAAGAATTGTCTATTCTTTCCTATCAAAGACCTGCCTGTTTCTATCATCATTTCAACCCAAACAGCCACACAAAAGATTTAATGGACATTTCCGCTGTTGAAAGTAAAGAGCGAGAAAAAAAAAGCTAGATATTTTCTTTTAAACGTTGATAACTCAAAAATTGTTTGCTAAATTAATGTTTGTGGATCCTGACAAAAGAAGCCATAAAAGGCTTTTACATTGAATAATTGAAAAGAATGAAAACGTAAAGGTAGTTTTATTGTAAGTAAATTTAACTCTCTTACCCTATAACAAATTAAACCCGAAAAACACTGTCATGTTGTTGGCAAAAACTAAAAGATTTACTTTCCACTCAAAAGTAACTCTTTTGGTTTTATTTTATATATTATAATTATTATTATTATTATTATTATTATTATTATTATTATTATTATTATTATTTTCTTTTGATTTCTGGTGTATACTCATTTTCCCGGGTCCCAACTAGAGACCTAACGTCAGAAATCACATCATGACATTTTCCAATGAGCAGTTTTGAAAAAAAAATCGCACATATTTTACACGGATAAACCCTTTCGTAAGGTGTGGGCTGTACTTGTGAGTACAATTTTTTGTATTTCTTTAAGGGGTCGGGCTATCAGGAATCACTTCCATGATTCTATTGGAATCTTTTCCAAACAATGCAAGAGCTCCAACTACAACTGGAGTTTGTGATGTCCTCATGTACCACATTTCAAAATCCTTGTATTTTGATAGTTTTTTTAAGATCTTCAAAGATACATTACAGTCTACAGGGACTGCCATGTCAATAAGGAGGCACATTTGTTTTTGCGGTCTCTGATTACGATGTCTGGGCGGTTAACTTTGATTGTTATTATTATTATTATTATATTTATTTTTATTTCCTTTGATATCTGGCGTTTACACATTTCTTTCCAGGTCCTGCCCAGGGACCTAAGGTTAGAAATGACATCATGACACTTTCCACTGCAAAAAAAATAAAAATAAATAAAAAAATAATTACATAGATAAAGCCCTTCGTAAAGTGTGGGCTGTACTTGTCAGAACAATTTTTTTGTATCTCTTTGAGGCATGGACTTCCAGGGATCCCTTCAATCAGCCTATCGGAATCTTTTCCAACCAGTCCAAGGGCTCCAACTACAACAGGGATTGTTGATGTTCCCATGTGCCACATTTTTGAGATTTCTATTTCAAGGTCCTTGTATTTTGACAGTTTTTCGAATATCTTCAAAGATACATTGCAGTCTGCAGGGACTGTCATATCAATAAGGAGGCACTTATTTTGTTTGTGGTCTTTATTATTATTATTATTATTATTATTATTATTATTATTATTATTATTATTATTTGCTGTTACTTCCATGTTACCTTGTTTGCCTTATCTTTTAAATTTAAAAATATCCTCTCGACACCCGGTCATGATGCCCTCCAAATACTCCCTACCATGAAGAGATTATTATTATTATTAGTAGTAGTAGTAGTAGTAGTATCATTATTATTATTATTAGTAGTAGTAGTAGTAGTATCATTATTATTAGTAGTAGTAGTAGTAGTAGTATCATTATTATTATTAGTAGTAGTAGTAGCAGTAATAGTAGTAGTATTGATTTATCCCATCTTAATACTGGTTTCCTTCAGACAAATAATTTTCAATGTTATCATTTCATTCTAACTTTGCCTCTCTCTGAATTATTGAGATGGGGCGTTATCATCATTTACACTGATAAAATGCCGACTATTGTCCTCATCTTTGTTTTTGTTATCAAAACGTTTCGATCGTTGTGCACTCCGGCCTTCATCAGGTGTATATCGTTCCGAGTAGCCTACAGGGAATTACGAACTGGACTCTTTATTTAACCTACGAGGGTAGACTGCTCTCGTTCCACTCGGCCAATTTTAATTTTTAGTACTCAGTTAATGCACGTTTTGATTCCACTGAACAACAGGCTAGTGGAGTAAAGCATTTTCTCGTGAATTTGGAAACAGTAATCGCGAGTTCAGTCCTTGGGCCGGGCAGTGTGTACTTGCACTCAGAGTAACACAGGACGATGAATGACTGAGTCGTATAAAAAGAGATCACAAGACGAGATATCTCTTGATATGGTTCCTGAAACGAGAACTGCTTAGCATTGTATATTAAATAAAATGGTTCTGTTCGAGATTCTATGTCGTTTATCCTGATCGACATACGCTTGATGCAGGCCGGCGCACATGAAGCACATGCTACGCAGCTAATGAAAGGATCGTCTAGTTCATAAGGACTCTCTGATACCGACTGTGGGCAGACTTTTCTTTTTCTTTTTTAATCATTTCACCCCAAGGAAGATTAAAGTGCCACTAAGACGCAACATCTTAGTAAGGATGAACGAAAAGGACAAAAACTTTAAGAGAAAGAACCGGAAACCCATTTCTAATAAGGAAACAAGGGATAAATTTCTACTACTGTTTAAGAAGTATGTGAAGCGGGCGACTCGCATGCCTATGTACGATTTCATTGTAATAAATATGGCGACAAAGATGAGGACAATAGTCCGAGTAATATAAATATGAATATTTCATAAGAAAAAAAAAAGAGTTCTGGATTACCATGTGTTATCCATTCTTTTATATGTCAGTGAATGCTGGTCAATCTCCCAATAGATGTGGATAAACCTGGGGACAAGATAAATGTGGTTCTACAGAAAGAACATTCTACGGAAGATCCCACGGCCGTAGCAAGGAAATCTTAAAGAAAATGGCTACAAAAAGAACACTTATAATCACAATCAAGAAGATAGGGTTGGATTGATATTCCAGGAACACATGATGAGGAAGGAAATATCGGAAAACGTAACCCTCACAGAGCATGTGAGATAGGGAGAGGCAGCGTGCCACCTTCCACGCGGAGTTTGTGTGAATGGACCGTCAAACGGTGAGCGGGGGCCTTCGAAAAGGGAGAAAAAATGCTAAGTAGCCTAAGGGATAGGAAGTTTTGGAGAGCCACGATCCCTATGTCCTGAAGGGATACGGCACATAGAAGAAGCTTTGTTCATCCAAATTTTATTTGCTTTTCGTTGCAAATCGTCAGTCTACGGTCATTAAGCATTTACAAACATCAAAAGAGCGAGTCATAGTCCAGTGTTCAGAATAAGGTGTTGTCCTGATAATTTGAAAGATATCAATCGTAAAGGTTTACATTAAAAGCAAAACATATATAATCTATCACTAGAAATGCGTGTACATTTTTCTTTGCAATGAATGAAATCTTAACGTCGTTCCTTTATATTACAAATAAACCATTTGGCATTTTATAGCATTATTGTTACTTTTTAGATAAATTTTCATTAATGTAGTATATCAATACTAATTTATTTTTAACTTAAGCAAGTTTCTATTATTAATTTATTATTGATTTTGTTAATAATTGCATTTAGTCAGTTATGTGCCAGACTCGATACATGACTGAGGAGGCAGATTTTTTTCCCCGCAGTACGTTGCCATTTCTTTCTTAGGTAGACCAGTAGCCATCCAACAGCTTAGCTAGGGGGAGAAGAAGAGCATTCATACTTTTCCCAAGGGTATTAGCACGTAAGTGAATGTAATGGATCTTAAAGTGAATTCGAACTCGGCTCTCCGATTCCTCATTCCGAGACGCTATCCATGACTCCACCGTACTTCCTAATATTGTATTACTAGTTTTTAATGCAGGAAAATTTTGTTTTTTGCGGGCGGAGCATTTAAACAATTATTATTTTATTACTAGTTTTATTCCACCTTATTGCTCCTTTTTAGATGGAGTATTTTAATTAATATTATTTTATCATTTGTTAGTAACAAATAAAATATTGGTAAGATAATAAATTGTGTATAAAAGCTCTGTGTTGTAATAAAAATGAAAGCAATTTAATGTGTAATAAAACCAGGAGCAAAACCAAACCAACATTTCGTTTCTTTGTTAAGACTGCACCGGACATGTTCGCCTATTTTGAATACTGGATTTCACTATAGGATTATCAGCAGAAGCGGATTATTTCTGTTATGGAAAGAAAGATTGATAAAAACTCTAGTATTATAAACCTTATGCCTCTTCATCATTATTCCCTCGTAGTCGGAGATCATCGAGCCAGTGCGAACGATCATTTCTTTTAGCTGTATAGTTTATGCTATGTAAGTTTTTGAATCCAGTCTTACTTTCTCCTCGGCCGGTTGCCATCTAAGGCTATAGAACCCAGTCTCTCCTGCTATTTGCCAATAGCTTGGAGGAAATGAAGAGGATTCACGCCTTTCCCAAGGGTATTAGCACGTAAGTGAATGTAATAACTCGGTTCTCCAATTCCTCACTTCGAGTCAATCTCCCAATGGATGTGGATAAACTGTTGCAGGATGATTCCATTACTCCACCGTTCCCCTTAAAGATACCTCTGAGCGAAGTTTTTACAAACCAATAAGGTGTTCGGGTGGACTTTTCTCGATAAGCATTGATATTGAGCTTATATAAATATCGAGTGTTCTGAAAAAAAATGATTCAGAAGCAAAACTGCCTTGTATTATTTTCCAGTAATCACAGGAACGGAATACAAACCCTTGAAAATTTGAAAATATAAGTCAGTGTGTCTGATAACCTATATACAGTGGGAGGAAACAAATATTCGTACACATACAAATTTTTAATTTATTGTATTTCCAACTAATGACTAAACATAGTTTTCATATAATTAATTGTACACAGATGCATAATAACTAAATATGTATAGAAAACAAAAACATTGATTTAATAGAAATAAATCCCATTTATCCATTTTAATGGTCGAAAAAATATTCGTACAATGCAAATTTCAGATTTTAAAACTTTTAAATTACTTTCATACTCTAGATTATTCAAGTATAATATTCTAGAATGTTCTATTAGGTTGGTGCAAAAATAATGTCGTTTTCTCACATGAAGTTGAACGTCAAAAAAACGACATTATTTTTGCACCAACCTAATAATAATGTTATCAGTATAGTGTGCAAATTACTCTTTATGTCTTCTTATCATCTCTCAGTTGCCTCTCTGTCTTTGGACAGAGTGCACTCAGGGGCTTCTCTGTCAAAGGACAGAGTCGCAACTGAGGAAAATTATACTGAGAGGTGCAGGCCCGGGAGAAGAGCTGCCCGAGGCCACGCCTTCTCATTGCACTAAAGAGAAGGATCGGTGCACGCACCGAGGCCAGCGGGGGCTCGAAGAATTTTTGTTCCTTGCCCGCGTGCACGCGCTGGGCTCCCCACATTAAACCGATCTTGTGTCACAATCTGACCTCGTGGGGGATTGAGTAAATACAAATAATGTTATCAGTAGATATTTTTATCCTAAAAATTACTAACAGAACATTCTGCAATTGATATTAGTGAAAGAAGTTTATCATCATGGCAAGAGGTAAAGAATTGGCAAATTCGCAAAAAAGGACTGATTGTTAAGAAGGTAAAAGTTACAGGAAAATCTCAGACAACCTTAATATTCAATTTACTACCATTAGTTCATTCACTGCAAGGTATAAATAATTCCAAATTTTTGAAAACCAAAGAATAGTTTTTTCAAGATCTTCGAGGAAATGAATGCGTCAAATTAAAAGAAAATCCAATGGTCACTTGTCAAAAGTTGCAGTATGATTAGTTTTCATCAAGAGTCTGTATCACTAAACTCATAGGAACAATCTAAAGTCACGCTCCCCTCGGAAAACTCCACTGCTATTGAAAAGACAGAGAGGTTAAAATAAGTTCGTGAACATATGCACAAGGAAATATCGTATTGAGAAAGAGTATTATAGACAGACGAAACCAAAATTGAGTTGTTTGGACGTAAATCTAGAAATCATGTATGGAGGAAAGATGGCGATGCCTTCAAACAAAAGAACACAATCCCAACAGTGAAATTTGGTGATGGCAGCATCATGTTTTGGGGATGTTTTTCTGCAAAAGACGATAGAATGAATGCCGCGGCATATCAAAATATTTTGGAAGCAAATTTAATGATCCCGGTTGAAAATCTTGAACTTCCCCCTGATTGGATCTTCCAAGAAGATAATGATCCTAAGGACACTGCAAAATCTACGAACAAATGACTTGCTAAAAATAATCTAAATATCCTGAAATGACCAACTCTGTCCCCAGATTTAAACCCAATTGAGAATTTGTGGAGTTATTTGAAAAGTCAAATCCAAACGAGAGCTCTAACAAACATCCCGAAGACCATATGCGAAAAAGAATGGAACAAAATACCAACTAAAATTTTCAAATCATTGAGAACTACAAGAAGAGGTTGGTAGTTGTAGAAGTGAATAGTAGCTATTCTACAAGGTATTAAATAAAGATTATGTATTCTTTTCTGTATTGTATGAATACTTTTTTCACCCATTAAAATAGATAAATGTGATTTATTTCTATTACATCATTTTTTCTGTCTTCTATGCGTATTTAGTAATTATGCATCCGTGGCTAGTTAATTATATGAAAAGTATGTTTATTTATTAGTTGGGGATACAATAAAGGAAAAAATGTGTATGTGCATGAATATCCCACCACCACTGTATATATATATATATATATATATATATATATATATATATATATACAGTGTAACCCGGATATAAGAGAGTTGTCGGGACCGGAGAATAAGTCTCTTATATCCGGGTTTCTCTTATATCCGGGTTTGGTCTATTATATATACATTAACACAGGCTCTAATTTGGGACCAGATAAATCTCACTTATATCCGGGTTTCTCTTATATCAGGGTCTCTTATATCCGGGTTACACTGTATATAAAATGAAGAGGTTATAATGGTTCCAACGAGAGAAAAGTGTGTATATTAAAAAGAAGAGAGGTACCGTAAACTCTTTTGGTTGTAATGTGGTTTTTTTTTTTAATATTATTCTTTATTTTTCATAATTTTACAACACGTGTTTCTGGTCTCGTGACCGTCTTCAGGTAAAGGGTGGAGATTTCCACATATTATTAAAAATAATTAATTTTTTTTTCTTTTTCAATGTTAAATATTCTCGATATGAGACATTCTCTGTTTTTGTGTTAGTAATTCGAATGTCTTTCTTTAAATGGCAGTGAAGAGTTCTGAGCGAAGGGTCATAAAACAATTAAGGTTGGTCCGAGAAGTGATGGATCGGTTGTTGGTTTCTTATCTTTTATTGTTTTAGTGACCCCACTCTGTTCTTAGTTCTATCTCCATTTTCGTGTGTTCCTGTCAGCATGCGTATATATATATGTGTGTGTGTATATTCCCCCTCAATACATACACTGTCTCACTATGAAGAATTAGTAAACATATTTGTAGACATACACACACAAAAACACACGCACACACGTACATTGTCCCACCACAAGGAATCCGTACACACGCACACACACGCGCACACATAATATATATATATATATATATATATATATATATATATATATATATATATATATATATATATATGAAGTGAGTGATTTTCAACGAACAGTGAAAAAGTCACTATTCCTTCTTAACTCATCAGCGGATAATCACACAAACATGGGGAGAATCATATCAAATAATATTTTCTGCTAAGAATGAAAAGAGCGTTAAACGCCAAAACGACACGTGGTCAACCGAAACCCTGAATGAAGCAGTGCTTTAAACACAGAACTACCACACAGCCAACCAAAATCTCCGGAAACTAATGACTAACTTCAAAGAGATGCAGACCAAAACTTCTTTCGTCAGATCGCTGTTACTGAAACTCTTCATTCGACATTCATCTTCATTATCATTGTTCGCTCCTACGGCGAAAGACGCCGACTCCTAACCCATAAGAACACTAAAAACAAAGTGTAAAATATCTCTCATTTTCACAAACTGTTTTCATGGAGTCAACGTTTTTTATACGCTTCCAAGGTATAAAAAATCCTGAATCTTTTCTATATGGACGGGTAGCAAATATACTACTATTATAAGACCCAGCAAATGTCACTTGTAAAAGAATCCACAAGATTTCACATAGGTCCCGAGTTCAATTCCAAGCAGTCAAACTAAAAGAAAAACAAACAAAAAACAAGATATTAATCATATATTAGAACACTGCACGTTTATTTCTATTTATTGAGAATGTCTTTTTCATATATACAGTGTAACCCGGATATAAGAGAAACCCGGATATAAGAGAGAGTTTATATGGTCCCAAATTAGAGCCTGTGTAAATGTATATATTATAGACCAAACCCGGATATAAGAGAAACCCGGATATAAGAGACCCCGTCTCCGGTCCCGGCGACTCTCTTATATCCGGGTTACATTGTATATACAGTGTAACCCGGATATAAGAGAGATTTCCTCTGGTCCCAAATTAGAGCCATACTTACCTAAACAAAATAGACCATACCCGGATATAAGAGAAACCCAGATATAAGAGACTTATTATCCGGTCCCGACAACTCTCTTATATCCGGGTTACACTATATATATATATATATATATATATATATATATATATATATATATATATACATTCATAAAGAAAAGTCGGCAAACGTTTTAACCCTTTTGCGCAGGACGCTACGTACCTATTGACCTTTGCTTGTTGTTGCTAACAGACGCGGAAGAATATAATTGGCCTGTTCACAGAGAAGCAATTCGCCCCACCGAAAAAGAAAATGAAAATAAAATAGACGTAGAATAAAATCTAAATTGTGATCAACAAAGTTTGTTGCAGACATTTACGATTAGAGAAAATATGTCTTGTCTTTTTCCCTCTCACCTACATTTATGAAGATCACAGATGAGATTCATTAAAAAAGAACTCTTATAAAACCATAAACTATAAATCTGTGTAAAGCGTATGCTCATTAGAGTAGCTGTGACAATTCATATCACACACATTTTCTTACGAAACATAATATGTACTATTTATCAAACTTTTATTCGATCTGTGTGGGTGTGTGTACATGTAAGCTTGCTTATGCTTGTATATACCTGTATATGTAAGTAATTTACGTACGTCGAGTTAAAAATATGGATTAGAATTAGATGTATATAAACAGTGCTTAAATAATTATGTACGTGAAACATTTTATGCAAGGCGATATTCAAAGCGTAGCTTAGATGTGGCACAAGGCCGACAGTATGGGATAACCAGTAAGAATCGAAATTAATACTCAGAGGTAATTGTTCTAGAGAAACAAGCTTGCTGAGCATTACTCCACGTCGAGGTGCCCAGCATTTAATCTATATTGTTCTTTCTATCTATCTATCTATCTATCTATCTATCTATCTATCTGTCTGTCTGTCTGTCTATCTGTTATTGGGAAAAGCAATGACAAAATGAAAAGAAAGCTCTGAGACACATTTTGTTCATTTGGATTTCATTGGTGTAAAATGATGTTTCGTTGCGAACAAATGGAAGGCGACGCTGAAATTGTAATTTTTTTTTTTTTTTTAGATGTGTTCATGTATGGGTATGTGTTCGGCGGAGGGGTGTTTCAACAAAAAAAATCGAAAATCGCTTTTTCCACTGCAAATTATTCATACGTTTAGGCGATCATCTTTCGATACATGACTGACGAGGTAGATTTTTTTCCCACGGTAAGTTGCCATTTCTTATTCGTATGCCCTGTGATTTAACTGGGGGGGGGGATAACAAGAGGATTCATACCTTTCCCAAAGGTATAGTACGTAAGTGAATGTAATGGACCTAACTGGAATTCGAACTCGGCTCTCTGATTCCACAATCCGAGACGGTATCCATTGCTCCACCGTGCCGAAAAGTATGCGTTCGAGTATTTTACAAAAAATTAGAGCCGATTACACAATATTTCAAGCTCGATTTGTTTTTATGTTGTTTTTTTTTTATATTTTTATTTTTTCAATGGAATAAGATAATTCTAAATTAAAGAATTTCGCTATTGCCCATCAAAATGACTGGAAGATAGCGATCTAAAAACAACAATAGAAAAGCGTGGTAAACAAAACAGCTCCAGTTTGTTCAACTTAGGGAAAATTAAGCATTGCAGCCTAAGTATTCTAAAACACTGCCAATAACAGAGGATAAAACGAAAAACATCTAAAATCAAATCGTATATAATGTTAAAATTTATATTATTTTTATTTATTTATGTAACTAAATAGATAATTGTCAACAATATTTCCGTAAAACTTGATATTTCCTGTAATAAATTCTTAATACAAATTATTATTGTTTTAGTTTACTTAAGTGTAAGGGAGAACTACATTTACAATTCCTTACGGCGAACCATGCAAAGAAATGTGGAGCAAAACTGACTAGACACTTTAAGCACGTATTGCCGAAAAATTACCAAATGTTGAGTACGCTCATTCTCCGCTTAACGCGACATACACACACACACACACACACACACACACACACACACACACACACACACACACACACACACACACACACACACATATATATATATATATAGTTATATATATATAACATAAATGATGAAACATAAACAGAAAACAGAGGAAATTGACTGTATATAAATATATATATTTATACATATATACATGCATATATATATATATATATATATATATATATATATATATATATATATGCAGAAATATAGTCTTAAAGTGTGCTATATTTATGGGGTAAAGTGATCAATATCAGAGATAGAGCGTGTGTAAATATAAAAGTGGACATGGAAGTCAGCACTTAGAGGCCCTAAGTGCTGACTTCCATGTCCACTTTTATATATATATATATATATATATATATATATATATATATATATATATATATATTTATATATATATATTGTTTTGGTCCAGGTTAGGACCAAGGAAGAACATGAACACAAGAGTAGAAATAAGGAAGATATATTACACGGAATTATAATACAAGATGTGGAAGGTGTTAGCATGACTGTCAGTCTGGTTTGGAGTGAACTACTATCGGCTCGACTCAATTCATCTCTCTCTCCCTCCTCTCTCTCTATCTCTCTCTTTCTTTCTGTCTTTTTCTTGAGAGGCGTAGTATACATCGTGTTAGGAAGAGGTAATTCTGTAGTTATATGTAAGGACCCATAACACACACACACACACACACACATATATATATATATATATATATATATACGTATAGGTATATATATATATATATAACATAAATGGTAAAACATAAAGAGAAAACAGAGGAAATTGACTGTATATAAATATATATATTTATACATATATACATGCATATATATGAATATATATATATATATATATATATATATATATATATATATATATTGGAAATTGAGTGTATATAAATATATATTTATATATATACACATATATATATATATATATATATATATATATATATATATATAGGCGATTTCCACTATATTTTGTTGATGGTTTCAATCACTTATGTTATTAAGTTTTCTTGCTTTTCACTCAACATTGATCTTCATGAATTTCAGTGCAAGGTCAATCGTCATCTTCTGCCTCCTTAATTAATGTTTTTCTATTGTTCATACTCTGTAATATTTTTTCTTGTTCTCATATTCTTTCACTCAATAACCCCTTGCATCTTAGTGGTTTTATTGCCTTTGGGGGGGGGGTGAAATGTTTAGAAAAAAAAGATCACATTCATTGTTATACTACTATGCTTTCTATTTTAATAAAAGTAGATTTTTAAATCAAAATTAACCTCAGACTCATTAAGGTGAGCATTAAATGCATTTAGTGTGTTGTTTTCTAAAATACCTATTTAGCCTTCATATAATCTTTTATTTAAATTCCTTGAGGTTTTTTAAATGTATTTCTTGTGACAATTATTATATGTAATTGAGTAAACTCTTCCTCCAATTATTAACTTATCATAATTATTTTTTTGCATTGATCAATTCTTTTATTGTTTTTGAAGTACTGAAAGAAATTTGAAACCAATTTTATGTTAAGCTGAGGAAAATAATTTTCAGTTGTCGTTTTGATGGAGTTGATGGATAGAATAATATATTTGGTTTCATTGGGTTTTATTCGAGAAAAAAAAAGTTTAAAATTTAAGTGATTTTTGTAATTTTGGTAAACATATCTGTTAAAACGAGTTATCAGTTTATATTCATTTTTGCGGCATTTAGACGACGATTTTTCCATCGCACCCTGTATGTACAAATATCCTGGTAGGTTAATGGAAAAAACTTAGAGAATGGGATAAAGAAAAGTAAGTAAAATCAGTATTTACGGATAAATCATTACAATAATATATATATATATATATATATATATATATATATATATTTATATTTATATATATATATATATATATATATATATATATATATATATATATATATATACACATACATAAATATATATGTGTGTTTGTGTGTGTGCGCGTGTGTAAACTAAAATTACATGTCCGTCAATAAATAATAGTTCTATTAATTTTGATCTTCCTTTATGAAAATATCTGAATACCGCAATGGAAACACAAACACACAAATCTCCCCCATAAAAAGATTTGAACACTAATATTCCATGGTCATAATTTATTCCATTGGAATCGTAAAAACGATAAACTCCTACAACAAATACTCAAATTGCCATATTTGTAAATAAAACGCACACACTTTAATTTAAAAAAAAAACAAATCAACCTTAGCGTTGCGACTGGTACGCTCCAAAATATTGTATCCGTTATCAATAACACATTTTTAAAAAAAATTAAAAAAAAAAAACATATTTCGATTTGCATTATATTTTTCGTCTCGGATACTACCTGAATTTTTCGAAGAACAAAATAATTTCCATAACTGAAGATGACTGAATGTACAGTCGAAAATACTTGCGTATTTAAGAAAGACTTTATACAGCTTATAATTTAAAAAAAACGAAACAAGGATCATAACATTCACAGAGTGATTACTAGGTTAATGCATCTTTCCACTTTTGTTAGCGAAGGGATTTCGCCATTTTATATCATTAACTTTACTAATTTACTTTTTGTATGAATGATTCATTGTAATATATATATATATATATATATATATATATGTATATATATATATACATATATATATATATATATATATATATATATATAAATATATATATATATATATATATATATATGTATATATATATACGTATATATATATATATATATATATATATATATATATATATATATAAAAGTGAACATTGAAGTCAACACTCAGAGGCGACAGACTATTTCATGCTGGACGCAATCGTCAGGCCGCGAATTGATTGCGTCTAGCATGAAACAGCCTGTCGCCTCTGAGTGTTGACTTCAATGTTCACTTTTATATTTATATTTACATACGCTCTATCTCTGATATTGAACACTTTATCCTATAAATATAGCACACCTTAAAACTATATTTATTCATATATATATATATATATATATATATATATATATATATATATATATATTCTTACAATTCTCGATAAATACGAGTCAATCGACCTCGGATAAGCTGCGCTCAGACTCCGAAAAAAGCCACACGATGCGCGCGTTGATTCGCTACTCCTTGCTCGCCAAGTACGAAGGCAGTCTCAATGATTATCTGTCTGTGAGACGTGTCACTCTAAACAATTTTAGCCGAGACGTTACATTTTATCTTAATTGTAAAGAAACAAGAAAAGAAATTAAATCCAGTAAGAAAATAGAAAAAAGAAAGGAAATATTCTGAACTTGCTATTGTTGAGACTCCAATAAAGCTGGAGAAATAGAAAGAACATTAAATAAATATATTTTCTGTCCACTTAGAGCGTGTGCAACATTGATACTCCTTGTCATTCTAAGTAATTTTTGATCCTTTACCATTCAAATTTGACATTGTTTTGACATCCATTCACACAACCTTGTTAAGTTTGGCATGAAGAAGACATGTTGAAAATTACGAGAAAAAATAGAAGGAAAGACTAGAAAAACGTTAGCAAATGTGTTGTTTAGCGGCCAGCTTTTCCACCAGCCCTTACGAAAATAGGATCCTTGATAACATTCAAAGATTAAAAAACAAAATGAAATTTCCAATAAAAAAAAGTAAATAGTTTAGGCAAAGGAAGAAAACATGAAATAAACACCTATCTGTAATATTTGTCGACACCAGCCCACATCCTAACATCGGGATCTACCTCCTCTCTTCTTATTCGCTTTCTCTCTCCTGTTGGCGGTGGTGGAGATGGCTGTAAATCAAAGAAGGTTTGACGAGGTTATTCGCTTGACCAGAAGCTCCTCCCTCCCGGCTCAGAATGGATTGAGACAGGAAAGATCCGGTAAGTCTGATTGCATCTAGGTGTCGGATTTTTGGTCTTGTCAGAGTCCGTCTTGATTAACTCCAGCTCGACTGGCGCTGCCCTGCCCTCTTTCGCTTGTTTAGCCGTTCAGATCTTTGCCTATTCCCCCGTTGGCGTCTTCCGGGTTTGGTCTCGTTCATTCTGGCCTTTCCTCTTCAACCTTACCGTCATGGGTGGCCCTACAAGATTTGGAACTCCAACCGGCTTCGCTCTTAGGATCACTGGGACAAATAAGCCCTTTATAAGAAATGACCATATATATTTTACACTGGATATTATACAGTGTTATAAAATAATAATAATAATAATAATAATAATAATAATAACAACAACAACCACTCCCCGTTTCTTAGAAAACAAAACTATGAAAATACAATGAGCTTGAAATCGAAATCTCAGAGATGTGGCGCATGAGGACATCAATAATTCCAATAGTAGTTGGAGCACTCGGATTGACTGGAAAAGGTTCCGATAGAGCTACTGTAGTAATTCTTGGTAGCCGGTGTCTTAAAGAAATACGAAAAGGTTTACTCACAAGTATATCTTACACATTACGAAGAGCTTTATCTATGTAAAATGAGTCTAACCTTAAGTGTTGCTGTTTTTTTTTTTTAGAAAAATGATCAGTAGAAAATATTTCTGATATTAATTCTCTGGAAAGGAAATAATAATTATAATAAATTGTTGGAATTAACGGATTATTTAAATCCCTACATGACTTCTGGGGCACACTGTATAATGTAATTAAAGTATTGTAATGTATCTTTGAGATCTTCAAAATACTATCAAAATAAAGGAAGTTTCAATAAGATGGATTATATATAAGAGTGTTTCATTAAAAATGGATCATAGTCAGTCGTAATTAAATGTTATTGTGTTATTGGTGAAAATTTATTTATTTCTCTATTGGATCATGTTATTTAAGTCATGCTAATTATGTGTAAAGTAAAATAATATCTCCCAAATGTCCGCCAAATCTGAAATGAATAAAAAAAAATCATTAGACGCTTAAAGTTAATTCACATTTAAAATCGGTCCAAGCTATTGGAAAAACCTTTACAAGAATCTTGAAATGGAAATCTCAGAAATGTGGCACATAAGGATATCAATAATTCCATTTGTAGTTGCAACTCTTGGATTGATTGGAAAACGTTCCGAGAGACTCATTGAACAGATTTCTGGTGGGCCATGCCTTAAAGAAATACAAAAATAATGTACTAACAAGTACACCTCACACATTACGAAGAGCTTTATCTATATAAAATGTGTGTGAGCTTAGGTTAAGTTTTTCTTTACAAAAACGATCAGTCGAAAATTTCATGAAACCATTTCTGACCTTAGGTCTCTGGTTGGGACCCGGGTAGAAAGGTGTTTACAACAGAAATCCAACGAATTAATAATAATAATAACACTGCGACAGGTAGTAGGCTAACAAAAGCTTTAGAATGATTTACATCGTTTTTATTCCTTTAAATTTATCATCGATCATTTTTTTAAGACTTTTTTATGTTCATACGTTCTTTTTATAGATACAAATATTTAAGTAAATGCACTGTTTATAATAAACAGTATTAACAACATTTACCGGCTGAATGTCCGAGAAATTTACATAGAAAATATGCGTCCTCCGACAGGAATCGAACCTGCATCCTATACGGAACCGTCATATAGCCTGACGTGCCTTTACCGATTGGGCCACACAGGAACGTTCGGTTAGCAAGGTCGACTTTACTGTATTTATACACAATTCTACATGATTTTCTCTCGTACATTCATATCTGCTCAATGCGTATCCAAATGTAAACAAATGACGTCACACATTATGAAAAGTCCGGCAATTATTTTTTTAAACATTTTTTATGTTTATACGTTCTTTTTATAGATACAAATATTTAAGTAAATGCTCTGTTTATAATAAACAGTATTAACAACATTTACCGGCCTGAATGTCCGAGAAATTTACATAGAAAATATGCGGTAAATGTTATTAATTACAAACAGAGCATTTACTTAAATAACTTAAAGAACGTATAAACATAAAAAATGTCTTAAAAAATAATTGTCGGACTTTGTCCATTTTCATAATGTGTGACATCATCGATCATCTTTGATAAGTGTTAGTCGAAATAGTAGTCGATTAGTAACACTATCATAATTTGCAGTGATTTTCAACATATTCCCTATTCTCCAAACTAAACTTAAAGAAATCTTTAAGTTACTAGTTATTTCCTCCTTTTTTTCCTTTTCTTCACTATGCCTTGTGAGTGTTACTATCCCCATGCCCTCTTTGCTCGTAATCCGTTCCAGAAACATCAATCATCACTTTCTGAGTTTAAGTATAAGTTTCTCTCATGCCCTTGTTTGTTTTTTTTTCTTTCAAATTTCCTCGTTCTTCATATGTTCAACGATAGTCTTCTCAGCATTCGTCTTTAGAACCACATTTCGTCTTCATCTGTGAAGTGATTTTTCAGCATTCAATGCCATATACGAAATTAAATACGACATAGCAAGTCGGCACTGGTTTCCTGTCACAATGAAATGTTCCACTCTCAAAGTGGCTCTTAGCTTCAAATATCAACAAGCGGCCATTGACAAAGATGCTGGAAAAAAATAATCGGCTTATAACATCGCTCCAATAAGTATTTGAAATCATTTGTCATGTTTTATCTTATCAGGAATAGGTTAACACTAAAAAAATTAAAAAAAGAGTATTGCTATATCTGGACTGGAGATGTACAATCTTTCATTGCCTGGTTTGATAGAGTTAAAAATCTTTTACGTGGGGGATGACTTACTTTCCAGTCTGTAACCTCTTTCTTATAGCCTATCCCCGTTCTAATGTCCAAATAAGCTCCATTCTTTAGTTCCACAAGTTCAGGCGATTTCTGCTAGAGTACGCTATACTACGTAATTAAATCCGTGTTAAAAATGTAAGAAGAAAGTTTCACTTAGAGAGTTTCACCTGCGACTTTGTAGAGCAAACTCCCACGTGGTTGCTTACCAGAACATTTCAATCTTGACCTCACTAAGTGATGATCCAAACGTCATCTTTCCCCATTATCCTTATAATTTACATTTCCAACATCTTCTTTTCCATTCATATCAGACATTTAACTTAAGCGACTCTCCAGTTTTACATTGGGTGGGATTTAGTAGAGAAAGTAACACTAGCACCGCAGTATCAGCGCTCATAAATATGAAACATGACCGAGCTATGGATAAGAGCAATACAGGCAATTATCCGATATCAAGTTTTTAAATATCATTGGTCTTTGATACGAAGCCTGAGGATATATTGAGAAAAGAACAGGTGGTCGTCAAATATTATATACTACTGGTGATAATGAAGCATAAACATATATTTGTACTCCTTGAGTTTTCAGATCATTCGTAGAGTCACGCAATAGTATCCTATTATAATTCTGCTTGTCTCTCCCTTCGTTAGTTCGCACGATCGTTATGTTCTGCCAGTACATAATAAATAATGAACAATTCCGTTTTGATCGCATGGAAAGCGGGAAAATACACTACTTAGTTTCAGTGAGAAAATGAAAGAAAGAAGCAATGAAAGAAAGAAAGAATGGAGGATAGAAGAGTTTACCGTCTCCTGCTAATACCTAATAAATAATAGACTATTCCGTTTTGAACGCGAGGAAACAGGGGGAACTACACTACTTAGTTTCAGTGAGAAAATGAAAGAAAGAAGCAATGAAAGAAAGAAAGAATGGAGGATAGAAGAGTTTACCGTCTCCTGCTAATACCTAATAAATAATAGACTATTCCGTTTTGAACGCGAGGAAAGAGGGGGAACTACACTACTTAGTTTCAGTGAGAAAATGAAAGAAAGAAGCAATGAAAGAAAGAAAGAATGGAGGATAGAAGAGTTTACCGTCTCCTGCTAATACCTAATAAATAATAGACTATTCCGTTTTGAACGCGAGCAAAGAGGGGGAACTACACTACTTAGTTTCAGTGAGAAAATGAAAGAAAGAAGCAATGAAAGAAAGAAAGAATGGAGGATAGAAGAGTTTACCGTCTCCTGCTAATACCTAATAAATAATAGACTATTCCGTTTTGAACGCGAGGAAAGAGGGGGAACTACACTACTTAGTTTCAGTGAGAAAATGAAAGAAAGAAGCAATGAAAGAAAGAAAGAAAGAAAGAAAGAAAGAAAGAAAGAAAGAAAGAAAGAAAGAAAGAAAGAAGGGAAGATAGAAGTGTTTACCGTCTCCTGCTAATACCTAATAAATAATAGACTATTCCGTTTTGATCGCGAGGAAAGAGGGGGAAATACGCTAAATGGCTTCTGTGAGAAAGAACTGTTTAACGTCTCTTGCCGATACCTCGTAAATAATGGACTATTCCGTCATGGTCACTTGGAAAGAAGGGAAAAGAGCCGAGTGGGTTTTCAGTGATGAAAAGAAAGAAAGAAAGAAAGAAAGAAGTTTTTAATGGGTGTTTCAGTGAAGTGGAAAAAGCTGTCAAGTTCAAATAATTTCATTTGTACCCACTTCTTAAAATAGCGACTAGCATTCATATTTATGATTGGTATTGCAATATATTGTTGAAATTGTTAAGCTCAAATATTTCACGACGTGATAGGGGAATGACTACGAATATTTTTTTTTGCCGTAGAACGCAGCTTGGACTCATGCAATCATTAACTTAAGAATTAAGATTCATCAGAATTTTAAAGTAATAATAAAACGGTGAAATTTCCACGGGTTAAAACTAGCATCTTTTTAATACTTTAGCCCACTTCTAAGGATTCTCACCGATTTAAGTACTCTCGCTGATTCTGCTTAGCACATAGAATAGTTTTACTAATAATAGTAGTAGCAATATAGTAATATTATTTTCATTTTAACAATACTTTGTCTACCTCCTACTGTATCTGAGTTATGTTTTTGCAATCATTATTATTATTATTATTATTATTATTATTACTTGAGATACCATCTTGCCAGAGAGTAATTTTAAGTGCCTATTTACCAAGTCCCTTCCAGTGTCTGTGAGTAAAAAGGGCACTGTAGGAGAGTTTTCTATGCTAGATAGATATTTGGGATATCTCTTCACCTTTTTAAAAATTGTTTTCAGCACAAAAAATTGTTTTCAGCACAAAAATAATCATAGTTTTAAGTTCCTACATTTTTGTTACTTAGATTTTTAGCTGCCTATTGTTGACCAGTAATTCGATTCACATATTTATTTATTCCTTTCAATATCACATATTGTAATAAAACACTGATTCTCAAAGTGGGTAGTTACGTCCCTTTGGGTACGCTGTGAATTCTAAAGTTGACGCTATTTGTTGAGAGATGTTATCAATGGTGTTATGACTATTACATTTTATATACGCATTCTTTTAACTTTTTACTTGTATATTTATAATTTAAGCGTATTTAAACACTTAACTGTATCTTTAAACACTTAGTATATTTAAACACTTAGCGGTATAGTTACACTTTAGAAGTACGTATGAATGAATCGTGAAGTTTAAAAGTGGACAGATAAGTGGGAGGAAGACATATTTGTATATTTAAACCTATAGCTCTATATTTACACTTTAAATTATTTTAAACGCGGAGCTGTATATTTAAACGCATAGCTGTGTATTTAAACTTTAAACGTATTTGAAAGACTTACCTATATATTTAAACACAGCTGTATATTAACACTTAAGTGCATTTTAAACACTTAGCTGTATATTTAAACGCATAGCTGTCTATTTACACTTTAAGCGTATTTCAAAGATTTACCTATATATTTAAACACTTAGCTGTATATTTAAACGCTTTGCTGTATATTTGTACATTAAGCGTATTTTAAATACTTACCTGTATATTTAAACACATATCTATATATTTACACTTTAAATGTATTTTAAACACTGAGCTGTATATTTAAACGCATAGCTGTATATGTAAACTTTAAGATTATTTTAAAGATTTAACTATATATATATAAACACATAGTTGTATATCTACACTTTAAGCGTATTTTAAAGGTTTACCTGCATATTTAAACACTTAGCTGTATATTTAAACGCTTAGCTGTATATTTACACATTAAATATATTTTTAATACATCGCTGTATATTTAAACGTATAACTGTATATTTACACTTTAAGCGTATTTTTTAAAACTTACCTATATATTTAAACAGCGGTATATTTACACATTAAGTGTGTTTTAAACACTTAGCTGTATATTTGTACAGTAAGCGTATTTTAAACACTTAGCAGCAATTGCCATATGATCACGGAGTCAAAACTGTATATCAAAGGTCGACAACTTTTATTATCCGTCACAGTGATTTACGCTTGTCCGTTCCCACCGCTGCTTACTTTCAGGGATTAGCACTGCTGTAATGAAAGAAATTAAATTGCTCTAAACAAGCAGAAGAAAATATTTTTAATGGAAGAGAAAATTAAGCTAGCAGTTTTCAGTTCACTCCAGCAGTGCGTACCACAAACATGTGATAGATTTTGGATTTTTTAGATTATATTTTTATTTGGAACCCCTGGCTATGTTTCGAAAATCAAACACTAGTGGAAAAATATTTGTGGACGAGGAAAATTACAGCTACCAATATCATAAGAAAATGCCGATGAAACAAAAACATACTGGCGATGAGTAGAGCGATATTGCAACACTGTTCATCTGTCATTGCATTTTAAACAAAAATAAACTTTAAATTTTTTTTCTCTTAATTTTATTATTTTTTAAACAATTATGATTAATACCTATGCCTTTTTCAAAATTTATGGTATTTTATAAAATTCAGAATCTATTAAATGTTTGTCGTACAAACGGCTGGGGTAAACTGAAACTGGTAGCTTCCTTTTTTCTTGCTTTGACAAAGAAAATGTTCTCTTTTTTATTTATACTAACTACCTTTCTGTTCCGTTTAATATACAAATTTGCACACCAGTACTTTTAATTACGCTAAACAAGCGTAAAATTAATCACCTTAAATAAAAAAGAGAAAAAAGCAAGAGAAAATTGAGCTAGCAGTTTCAATTCACTCCAGCTGTGCGTACCGCAAAACATCTAATAGATTCTTGATTTTATAGATTCTATTTTTATTTGGAACCCATGGCTAAGTTCTGAAAATCAAACACTAGTGGGAAAATATTTGTGGACGAGGAAAATTACAGCTACCAATATCATAAGAAAAATGCCGATGAAACACAAACATACTGGCGATGTTTAGAGCGATCTTGCAACACTGTTCATCTGTCATTGCATTTTAAACAAAAATAAACTTTAAATTTTTTTTATTTTATACACTTTTTTTTCTTTTTTAAATATGATTACTACCTATGCTTTTCTTCAAAACTTATGGTATTAGCATTTAAATGCTTAAAAAATTATCAGAGGTACGCAATTATCTAGGGGCACATTTGTCATTGGAGGCAAATGTCCAGGGACGAAATTGTCTGGTATGCAAATGTCCAGGATGCAAATGTCCAGTAGTGTAGCAAAGGAAGAAGAAAGGACATAAAATCAATTGCGAGAAGGCAGAATGTACGGCTCTCAACAAAAAGAACAGCCCAGCATGCAAATTATAAACTGGAGATGCCAAAATGAGGCAAGTACGAAAGTTTAAATATCTGGAAAGTGTTTTAACAGAGGACAAAAAGTGCGACACAGATATCCGAAGGCGCAATGGAATAGCGAAATATGCCTTGCAAAAACTAAGCAATCTATTAGGAAAGAGGAAAATGTTGTGCGAAACAAACAAAAGAGTAGAGTAAAGTTATTCTATAACAGTCCTCCTATATAGCATTGAATACGGGAAAATCTCACAGATGAAGAGGAGAGAGTTGAAGCAACAGAAACACAGAAAAAAGTACTGACCTGTTACATAATATCAGTCCTCTTACATGGTAATTAAAAATGGAAAATCTCACAGATGAAGAAGATTTGAAGCAACAGAAACACAGAAAAGTGTACGGACCTGTTACATAATATCAGTACTACTCTATGGTAATTAATACTGGAAAATCTCACAGATGAAGAAGAGACCTGAAGCAACAGAAACACAGAAAAGAGTACTGAGCTGTTACATAATATCAGTCCTCCTATATAGCATTGAATACTGGAGTAATCTCACAGATGAAGAAGAGACTTGAAACAAGAGAAACACAGAAAAAAGTACTGACCTGTTACATAATATCAGTATTCCTATATGGTAATACTGGAAAATCTCACAGTTGAAGAGACTTGAAGCAACAGAAACACAGAAAAAGTACTGACCTGTTACATAATATCAGTCTTCTTATATGGTAATGAATACTGAAAAATCTCACAGATGAAAAAGATTTGAAGCAACAGAAACACAGAAAAGAGTACTGACCTGTTACATAATATCAGTCCTCTTACATGGTAATTAAAAATGGAAAATCTCACAGATGAAGAAGAGACTTGAAGCAACAGAAACACAGAAAAGAGTACTGACCTGTTACATAATAACAGTCCTCTTATATGGTAATTAAAAATGGAAAATCTCACAGATGAAGAAGAGACTTGAAACAAGAAAAATACAGAAAAAAGTACTGACCTGTTACATAATATCAGTCCTCTTATATGGTAATTAATACTGGAAAATCTCACAGATGGAGAAGATTTGAAGCAAGAGAAACAGAGTAAAGAGTACTGACCTGTTACATAAAATCAGTCCTCTGATATGGTAATTAAAAATGGAAAATCTCACAGATGAAGAAGAGACTTGAAACAAGAGAAACACAGAAAAGGGTACTGACCTGTTACATAATATCAGTCCTCATATATGGTTACTTAATACTGGAAAATCCCACAGATGAAGAAGAGACTTGTAGCAACAGAAACACACAAAAGAGTACTGCCCTGTTACATAATATCAGTATTAATAATTTTTTAAAATTTTATTCCCCTTTTTTTTTTTTAAATATGATTACTACCTATGCTTTTCTTCAAAACTTATAGTATTAGCATTTAAATGCTTAAAAATTATCAGAGGTACGCAATTATCTAGGAGCGTATTTGTCATTGGAGGCAAATGTCCAGGGACGAAATTGTCTGGTATGCAAATGTCCAGGATGCAAATGTCCAGTAGTGTAGCAAAGGGAGAAGAAAGGACATAAAATCAATGGCGAGAAGGCAGAATGTACGGCTCTCAACAAAAAGAACAGCCCAGCATGCAAATTATAAACTGGAGATGCCAAAATGAGGCAAGTACGAAAGTTTAAATATCTGGAAAGTGTTTTAACAGAGGACAAAAAGTGCGACACAGATATCCGAAGGCGCAATGGAATAGCGAAATATGCCTTGCAAAAACTAAGCAATCTATTAGGAAAGAGGAAAATGTTGTGCGAAACAAACAAAAGAGTAGAGAAAAGTTATTCTATAACAGTCCTCCTATATAGCATTGAATACGGGAAAATCTCACAGATGAAGAGGAGAGAGTTGAAGCAACAGAAACACAGAAAAAAGTACTGACCTGTTACATAATATCAGTATTCCTCTATGGTAATTAATACTGGAAAATCTCACAGATGAAGAAGACACTTGAAACAAGAGAAACACAGAAAAAGTACTGACCTGTTACATAATATCAGTATTCCTATATGTAATTTAATACTGGAAAATCTCACAGATGAAGAAGAGATCTGAAGCAACAGAAACACAGAAAAGAGTACAGACCTATTACATAATATCAGTCCTCTTATATGGTAATTAATACTAGAAAGTCTCACAGATGAAGAAGAGACTTGAAACAAGAGAAACACAGAAAAAAGTACTGACCTGTTACATAATATCAGTCCTCCTATATGGTATTTAATACTGGAAAATTTCCTCACAGATGAAGAAGAGACTTGAAGCCACGGTAAGATAGAAAAGTGTACTGACCTGTTAGCTAATATCAGTCCTTTTATATGACATTGAATACTGGGAAATCGCGGAGACGATTATTTTCAAAATATGGCTGGGCAGCCTCCACACAGAAAGAAGAAAAGACTTGAAACAACAGAAATGTGGTTCTACAGATGAATGTTGAGAATACCATGCCCTGAACATTTAAACAACGACGAGGTTTTAGAGAAAATGGAGACAAAAAAAAGACATTTATACATAACTTTAGAAAGAAACATGCAATTTCTAGGGCATATAATAAAGATAGAAGTTTTGCGTATTTTGACTTTCTCTGGATATATTGAGGGCAAGAGAGACAGAGGAAAACAGCGCATAGTCTGCCTAACGAGCTTCTGTAAATGGCTGATAGAACAGGGTCTAGGAGAGATAGGGAGAATACAAAAATTTACTAAGTACCGGAAATTGTGAAGAGCGATGACCGCCAACGTCCTGAAGGGACATAGAAGAAGAATGTCG
Source organism: Acanthosepion esculentum (assembly GCA_964036315.1). Lineage (NCBI taxonomy): Eukaryota > Metazoa > Mollusca > Cephalopoda > Sepiida > Sepiidae > Acanthosepion > Acanthosepion esculentum. The sequence continues at coordinate 75,879,079 of OZ038488.1, forward strand.
GATAGCTATTAGTGCCACTGTTTACATCAAGTGCGTTGCTTAACTATAATGCAGCAAAGCTTAAACACGAGCTAATAATTATGTTGCATCGATTCTGTTTCATTTAGTGTTATGGGTCCTTACCTATAACTACAGAATGAACTCTTCCTAACACTATGTATACTACGCCTCTCAAGAGAGAGAGACGAATCGAGTCGAGCCGATAGTAGTTCACTCCAAACCAGACTGACAGTCATGCTAACACCTTCCACATCTTGTATTATTTATTCCGTGTAATATAGCTTCGTTATTTCTACTCTTGTGTTCGTGTTCTTCTTCCTTGGTCCCAACCTTGGACCATAACATTTAGGAGTGCAATATTCACATGGGGGGCGTAAAACAGCCCAGATATGTGTAAAAGGAGTCACAGAAAACAAACGGTTACGAGTCATTGCATTAAACTTTTTGAAGTTTTTTATTGCCGGTTACGATAACTCCATTTCTGCTTCTTTAGAGTAATTAAACGTATTGGTGTGCAAATTTCTATATTAAACAACAATATAAAAAAAAGGTAACTTCAAAAACATGGTAAATACGTTCCATTTTTGAATGCAGGAATTCAAAATTTATCTCGTCTTATAAGGAATATAATATGGCTTAAACCAAGAATGAGAATCTTCGAAATTGTAGAAAACACATTGCTTATGAGTAGAATACAAAGATCTTCTTTCAAAGGAATTGGAACGCTTCAACTTTTATATGACTTATTGTCAACAAGGCACATTTCTTATTACTCATCTAAATTTTAAAACCCTTTGGCTCTTCGTTTACCCATTGCTGCCAGCCGATCTTTGGGGTTCTTTTTTTAATAGAGTACCCCGGGAAATGAAGTTGTGAGATTATTTTAAGCTACATGGAAAGATCTTACTTTCTTTTAACCAGTGATTAAGGTGGTTGGAAGATTAGGGTGGGGCGAGAATACAATTGGCGGTAAATTAAGCTGAAACGCAATGGAATATTTCCAGATAACCAATTAGACGACTGTATTTGCCCTGCAGGAATCGCAAAAGAATCAATGATGTAGATCCTTTCTTTGATTTGATTTTTCTATTATTTAAGTTTTTGAACTTTTTTTTCATTTTAACATTATAAATTATACGTAATTATTTCCTAGTGCCCTGATATGATATGTGTGCGTATAAGTGTAAATTACACACACACACTTACGCAAACACACACACACACATATATATATTTGTGTAAGTATGTGTGTGCGCGTGTGTAGCGTTATATACATTTATGAATGTATAGCTATAATTAAAAGCAAGCAATTTCTCCTCTTTTTCTTTCCTTCTGTCTCTTTCTTTCACATTACGGATCTACCTATCTTTTCTCTTTCTCCATCGATCTCTCTCTCTCTCTCATTCTCTCTCTCTCTCTCTCTCTCACCATCCTATCTCTCTTTCCCCACGGACAAACACTCTCGGTGTCTCTTTCTCTGTCTGTCTCTCTCTCTCTCGATATATATATATATATATATATATATATATATATATATATATATATATGAGAAAATATGTGTAGGTACAGAAGTCAGTACTATATGGTGACTGTGAGTCTGATGCCTCAATTCTATCTTCAGACCAAAGGCCTTCTCTTAGTGGACTTACCCGACTCCGTTTATATAATGCAGTCTGCTTTACTATATTAACTAAAGCTATAGACATGCGTGTAGTGTTGATAGCCATATCCAAATTATATATAATTACTCTGTCTCTTATACTGAGCACTCTCCCATCAAATAACAAATTTTAAACTACATACACACATATTATCCCTCACCGGTAGCACGACTCGTTGTTTAATGCACAACGCAATGTTTAGGACCTGATGATTGCGTGGTGCATGAAACAACGAGTCGTGCTACCGGTGAGGGATAATATATATATTTGTTAATATATACTTAATATCTCTGTTGTTGTTGTAGTACATCGAGTACAGTTTTATTATTGCCAGCACTATATGTGCGATATATTATATTATATATGTGTGTGTGTCTGCGTACGTCTGTGTATCTGTGTATATATATATATATATATATATATATATATATATATATATATATATATATATATATATATATCTCGTCGCCTGACGATTGCACTAGCATGAAACAGACTGTCGCCTCTAAGTGCTGACTTCCATGTCCACTTTTATATTTATACACGCTCTATCTCTGATATTGAGCACTTTATCCCATAAATATAGCACACTTTAAGACTATATTTCTGCATATATATATGTGTGTGTGTGTGTGTGTATAATTAAGTAATTCATTGAGTCTGAAAGAAACCTCAACAGAATGCAGAAAGCACTGGACGGCCGTTTCGTCCTGTATTTGGGACTCATCAGCAGTGCGCACCCACTACCGAGACAGTTAGGTTGTCAAGCAAACACCATACCAACTGTTCCAACGGGCCTCGGTGACGAAGAGATAGCAAATCAGACTCAATATAGCGCCGCTCGCTCACATATTCCGTGGTGGGACTCAACTGAAGTTCTCTGTAACCATAGGACTGTGCCCGATTGTCTATTCTATTGTCTGCTGTGTCGATGTTCATGTGTTGACATGGAAAGGGAAATTTTAAATCAGATATTCCCTTTTTGATAATAATATATTTGTATGCTTTACTGTTCAGTTGTATACCTCACTTTATTACGTGTCGTCATTTTTTTTTATATTGGCCAATGAATATAATCTGGGATGAGCCTTTTATCGTTATAATGCTATTAAATCCGAATTTCCACTCGTTATCGCAAAAGAAAGAAAAATTCTACCAAACGTTAATCATCGGAAGCGCCAAAAAAATTTATATTTTAAAATTATTTCTCTCCAGCGCAAATAGGTTACCCAGTTGGAATTCAATGACCTACAGAGGAATGAAAGCGTGGAAGGCTTTTCACACCATTTTGGATATAGGGCCACATCACAATTCAAAATTGCTACTGGGGTCTGTTTAGCAAGTGTTTGTTTTTTTTTCACGGTGGGAAGTTGCTAACCACATTCCCAATCGGTTTTGAATTCAGAGATATCCTTCTCCTGGAGTTGTTTTAAACATAATCTAGGAAACTCCCGTCTGTTCTACTACTTACCCCGTAGGTAAAAAGTTAAAGAAACAGATCCGTACCTTTCGCAGGGGTATCTTTTCTGTTGAGTCTTGACTCAATGTTGAATCTCGCCTATTGCATGGAATAATAATGCAACACAAAATGTACTTGGAACAAGAATGTATTATAACAAGAAAGTGTACACAATAAGTACATATAGTATTTCTGTATATTTCTGGGAAGACGTTCCTGGAGAATGTGTTGACTAGTCGCAGTCGATCAGAGTCTCTAGTTGGATCTCGTGATTCCACTCCCTCGTCTTCCGGTACCAACCATTATTTATATAGTTGATAGTCACCTATGCAGATTAGGTGGATCCTACACAACATTTTCGAAAGTGAACGCCTCCACATCAGTTGAAATTTTAACTTTACGCGCCCATCCCAGTTCTCAATGACGATAACCTCGACGCAAAACGGATATAGACCCTAGCCTGATCGACTTGCTAATCACTGATCTTCAGCAATCACCTGCATGACATCATCTAGTTTTAGTTGCGCACAAGTCCCTATTTGATTGGAACACTGGACATATCTGGTCATGATCTTACAAACAAGCTTGTTAAAAGTAAGTCTGTATATTATTTAGATTCTTCTGGTACAAGGCAACGCAAAATAAAACAAGCAGAGATGACCCAGGTCATGGCAATATCTCTGGTCTGGGATACGAGTTGGTTGGCCATCGTTCCATGGCCATTTCATGCCATCTTAAATGTATAGAAAATTTAAATTCTTCGTGATATCAATGAGAATTTTCATAATGTAAGAACGGGCTCGGTGTTTCTTTTTGATAAAGCTCATAAAACTGGCTGGTTGCTCGTTTTCGAGTACATCGATCTGCTAGGTTGGCTAGCTAAATCTGTAGTAAAAAAAACCTACTCAGGCACATTTATATTTCTTCAACTGTGTTGAACGGATCTTAGATGTTCTCGGGGAAAGCATATAATCTGGTATGATCAATAGTTGAGCAACTCCAATGCGCTTAATGCTACCAGTCTCTTGTGAAGTCTTGCTAGCACAACCATGGACGGCTTCCGAACAAGCACTTTCCAACGGTTCTGCACGCGGGGATCACTGCATCAGACCTATATTCTCAAGAGGTCAGCTCCTCGACAAATAGACCATATGGTCCGACCGCTAACGTTCTTATCATTTGGCTATCATTTCAAGCAGAATTTATTAGCAGAAATAAAATTGGCAATCGATTTAATTTTGCTAAATCATAAGGGACAACCCGCACTCTTTGCACAAACATATCTATTTAGGTATTTAGTCTGAGACAAGAACAACCAATGGAATTTGAATTGATTCCTCGACCGAAATGACATCGATTCGCGCTTGCCCCAGTTTGATTTAATCTGACAAAACCACTAAAGGAATATACGTTATTTCAATACATTTATCGAATTTGCCGCGTCCTTCTCGAGGTTTTTATTACGCCACCTCGACAGGTTTATTTTCCAACAATAACACCTCTGATGCCCCCCCGGGAAACTGAACAGGTTAACATATAGAGTACAGAGTAAAGAACGATTTCCGACGACAGGTTAGAAGTGTTTTCATACAAAGAATAAAATGAAGGTGCTGAAAGGGCCAGTGTTGGAGAAAAGAGTTTTTACTTACTCGTCTGGCATAGAAAATTTTGAAAGAGTGATAGAGAAAGTGAGAAACAGAATAAAAAAAAATTCTCAATGATTACGAAAATCACTTAATTATAGTCTATGACCGATTTAACAAATGATCTCGAAAACATCATTCGACGGTTGCCTTGAACAATAATTCGCTTAATCCGAGCCATTTCACGCTTTTATATTATTCTCTATGCAAAATATGTCAGAAGAATCTAAGCTTTCTAAATAATTACGACGTTTAACTTAGTGCCCTGGTTACCAGGCTTATCTCGAAAATCAGGAGATCTGAGTTGTAAGACAAGGATGTGTCTTCTCACCGGACTTATTCAACATTTACAGAGTGGCGATTTTAAGAGAATTAGAACTACAATCAGGCTTCATTGTTGGCAACCTCGATCGTAACAACATAAGATATTGAGAAGACACAGTATTGATACTGCCGTATAGACATCGCTAAATACGTTCTCTATGATTATTATAATTTTAAATAATATAAGAAGTTGAAGCCTTTATTATAATAACCAGGTGTTTTCCACTAATATGCTGTAGGTGTCGAAAAAAAATACGAATTTAAAATTAAATAAAAAAATTACTAAGAAACCCATTTAGCTTAATTATCACGGTTTCTCGAAGAACTGATATCGACCTCTTGCGGAATTCTATATTAAGAATTATTATATACCATTATTAATATCTATCTCTTTTACATATTTATCGTAGTTCACTTGGCAAACAATATATGGACACCTTTCATGCATCCTCTACTCGAGAGAGTCACTCAATAATAGAGGAACGTACATAGGTCCTGTCTACTAACCAATGAAGCCCGTTTCACGCTAACGTCATATAGACATCGCTAAATACATTCCCTCTGATTATTATGATTTAAATAATATAAGAGGTTGAAGCCATTATTATAATAACCAATGATTTCCCGACATTATGTCGTGCATGTATAGTAAAATTACGAATATAAAATTAAACAAAAATTACTTAAAAATTCACTAGCGTATTTATCACTGTTTCTCGCGGAAGCCCTATTGATCTCTTACAGAACCCTAGTGTTCAAGGGAACATTGGTTGAGATTATTTCTTCTGTTATGTACCATGTCTCTTCAGGGTGTAGGTGATCATGACCTTCCACATCTTCCTGCTCTTAATAAGTTTTGACGCGCTACATTCATTAGTTCCACCAGTTCAGACATTTACAGCCATGCAACGTATACTGTTATTTCTACCAAACCATGTTCTACCATCCATTTGATCATGCTCATCAAGTATGATTTCCCTCAATCTGTCCTGTGAGTATCAGGTTTTCCAAGCCCCCTTCCTCATTACGTGCCCCAGAAATCTCAACTGTTTCTTCCTGGTGTTAAGTATCAGTTTACTTTTTGTTTTCATTTTTTCCCAAACCTCGTTGTGCTACCCTTGAAATAGTTTTCATGTCTCAGTGAGGCCCTGCATAAAAAATATGATATACAATTTTAATATCTATCATTTTTATCGTACTTCACGTGGTAAACATAATATATGGACACCTTTCATGCATCCTCTACTCGAGTGAGTCACTCAATAATAGAGGAACGTACATAGGTCCTGTCTACTAACCAGTGAAGCCGGTTTCACGCTGACGTCATATAGACATCGATAAATACGTTCCCTATGATTATTATTGTTATATCGTGGATTATAATATATAAACAACAAAGTAATCCCGAGTGGAAAGATTACAATAACGCAAGAAATCAGGTAACAAATAACAATGGTTTATTGTACGTAAAGTACAAATGAGCAAGAGTTCGTAATACTAAGGAAAACAGGAGATAAGTCACAGAGGTTCGTAAGGGTCGCCTTCGCTCTCTCTGTCTGTCTCACTTTCCTTCTCTTCTTCAATAGTTCGTCAGTCTTTTATAGACTGACCAATCCATGTCGGGGTGTGCCAGGTTGTTCCATTATAACAATTATAATTTTAAATAATCTAAGAAGTTGAAGCTTTTATTATAATAACCATGTTTTTTTCCAACTGCGATAAGTGTATAGAAAAATTACGAATATAAAATTAAACAAAAATTACTGAAAAATCCATTAGCCTATTTTTCAGTTTCCCGCAGAACTGACATCAACCTCTTGCGGAATCCTATATTAAAAAGTATTATTATTATTATTATCTATCTCTTTTACATGTCGATCGTAGTTCACTTGGCCAACATAATATATGAACACCTTTTATGCATCCTGTACTTGAGTGAGTCACTCAATACAGGAACGTACACATGTCCTGTCTACTAACCAGTGAAGGCAAATGTCATATAGACATCGTTAAATAGGTTCCCTCTGATTATTATGATTTAAATAATATAAGAGGTTGAAGTCTTTGTTATAATAACCAAGGATTTTCCGACATTATGTGCATGTATATTAAAATTACGAATATATAATTAAACAAAAATTACTCATAAATCTAGTAGCATATTCATCACTGTTTCTTGGGGAAACAGAAAGTTCCGGCGAACAGCAGTCGAGAAACACTGTTCTAGATTCGTATTTAGTTAGCTAGGCTGGCGAGATTATTTGCTCGTCTAGTGTAGTGTGGTGTAGTGAGACTTTTCGTTGTTTGATGCCTTCCAGTTGTCATCATGTAATGCTTAAACAAGGCTCAGGTATTTTAATATTTTAAGCGCCTAACGTAGGCAGATATTTTTCTAGCAGTTCCATTCCTCACTACAATGGCATAATGCTGATGGAGCAATTAAATTATTGGTTGCGATGGATAAATTGTCGTCGAAATTACGCAAAAAAACAAAAAAAAACAAAAAAAAAACATAAATAAATAAATAAAAATAATACTGACATCTCATTTTAACAGGCATATTTACCAAAATTACACGAAAATATCTTGAAATACTAAAATCGAAAAAATTGCCATTGGCTTCAAACACGGCCCCCAGACGACTTCGGAATTTCCTGCAAATTTTCTGAACAGTCTTCTTGTTTAAGTTGGTGAATGCTGCCATAGGTCTTGCCCCTCACTTCATCTTTGGTGTTACAAAGAGTTTTGTTGGTCTCACGCTTAACTGTTCCCCACTCATAATAATCAAGGATAATCATCTGTGCAGTCTGGAGTTTTAGGTGTCCAGATGTAAAGGGGTGATGTGGTGGCAGGTATTGCCTGACAGCCATCAGTGGGTTCTCCCGCTTATGTGGCATGATGCAGAGACTTGTTGCTAGACATAGCGTTTTCCAGCAGCCACAATCTTGACCCAGGGCAGCACTACCTCATCAAGGCACGTGATGTAGGCCTCTGTGTTGAGTCTGAGGTCCACGTCAAGAAATTCGGGAGTTCTCTTATAAGAACGATCAGAGTTAGATTCCGAGCTGCTGTAATTTCGTCATCACCATTAGACTCATCCAACTCTTTCCGAATCCTCTGGTCTGTCCTCAGATTGATACTCGAACACTCTTAAATATTCGAGCTTCCGGGACGAATGCCAAGCTGTGCGGTATACCTATTCCAAAATTCTGGCGGAGCGAAATCTGTCATGGTGCTCTTTTTCTCACAGACTGTACACAACTGACACTACTATACCGTGTAGTCAACAAAACCAAAAACAAACAATGCGCATAGGCGAAATCAAAAATATAAAATAGCGACAATTTACTTATCGCACCCTATATTTCTTTCAATTTTCCGCTCGACAGTATGGTGCTTTTTACGATACGTTTCTTTTTCTCTAATCCATGCTTCTCCAGAAAGTTGGAGATCGTAGAATGGGTTGAGTAGTCCAACAAAAATAGAAAGGGGCCTGAGACAAGGACGTGTCTTCTCCTCAGATTTACAGAGAACTGGAGATCCTAACAGGATTTATTATCTTAATATACGCGGATTACGCTATGTTGATGGCTAACTCGGAAAGAAAACGACATTACTTCCTGGACGGAGTAGTAGAAGAAAACGATAATATCATGCTCTTCTTATTCTATCTGTCCTGCCCCTTGCGGACGCTGGTGACTGTGGGTTTCCACATTTTTCTGAGCTTTGTAACTCTGAGTAAATTTTGGTTCACACCCTCTGAATATATGTTAACTTGAAGTGGCTAAAAAATCAACTTATTGTTTAAATGCTATATTGTTGTTTTTCTCTGTTTATATGACCATCGACCTGTTCTGTCAGGATCTATTTTCCAAGCCCTCTTTCATCGTTATGTAAACTAGAAATTTCAACAGTACCTTCCGAGTGATAAGTATAAATGTTTTATTTCCATTGTCTATAAAACTTCGTCACTGCTCACATGCTCGGTCCATGGTATCCTCAGCATCCTTCTGTAGAACTACATTTCTTTTGCTTCAAGTCTCTTCTCCACCTGTGAGGAGACTGTCCAGCATTCCCTGCCATATTTTGAAAATTATCTTCTCCGCGGCACGATTGTTTTTTTTTTTACGGTTTTGAAACGTTCATCTGAACCTGGAGTCTTAATTAACGTATTGAAACTTTCCACTTCTCCGACATGACTATTTCAGGCGGCACTTGTATTTCGTACAAAAATACGTCAGCTTCTCTATAAGGTATGAACTCGTAGCCTCACCACTTAGGAATTTTTTTTTTTAAGCTTATCACCCCAAGCAAGGCTGGAGGCCACTAGCACGCAAGGGGTTACAGAAGGTTTGGAGGAAGAGCAGATATGAGTGGTAAAGGAGAGGATATGGAGAAAGACAGTGGATCGATCAAGGCAAGGGGGTTACAGAAGATTTGGAGCGAGAGCAGATAGGAATGAAAGGTGAAAGGATGTGGAGAAGGGAAGTGGATAGATTAAGGCAACTGGAGATGACGATTGACGTTACACTTAAATTGTTGGAGATTGTATTTGTCAGGGAAACAGGAATAGGGAAGGGAGTTCCACAGGCGAGATGTGCGAGACATGAAGCTATTGGAGTAGAAGATACGTCTACATCTAACAGTTTCAACGGTGAAGGGGTGGGAACGGGATGCCAGCCTTGTAGGACGTTTAAATTCATGAGGCCTAGGGCCCAGCAAAAGCAGCTCCTCGGAGCAATTACCGTGAAAGTATTTGTAAAAAAGACAGAGCGAGGTAACGTCGCGTCTGTGAGAGAGCGACTGCAGACGAGATGACAGATCAGGGCCAATTACATTGCATATCCGTCTCTGGATCTTATCAAGAACCATGAGGCAAACAGCAGGGGCTCCAGACCACTTTTATATATATATATATATATATATATATATATATATATATATATATATATATATATATATATAAGTTTCCTTCAAAAGGACTGACAAGATACGGCGGTTGAGTTTTTTTTATATATTTTTCTCCTGTTGCCTGTCGGCTCATGTAATTTAGTAATTGTGTATTTGAGCAGCAATCATTCTTTCATAAATGTTTCTTTAAAAACGACCGCAAGGTACTGCAGTTACGTTTTTTTATTTGATTTTTCTTCTGTTACAGTGCGTTTTATCGAAACTTGTATATAAAATACACAATTATTAAATTACATGAACCGGTAGCCAACAAGCGAAGTAACAAAAGAAAAAATAAATAAGGCCGGCTCTTCACTATTGTGCGATCTTGAAGACGTAAAGTCTTCGGCTTCATTTCTATAGGATTTCTTGCAAAAATCGCAAACAAATGACTTGTGTACTTTTTTCGAGTTTACCAATTCCTTGTGCAATATCACTCTTCAGACCTGCTGCTGACCCACATACTTTGTCGCAACACGGGCATAACATTCCTGTAGATTGTTGGGGATTACCATCAACATAAAATTGAGATTGTTTAACATCAATGGATCTTGGATGAATAAGAAAAGGTTTCCTTGGGCGGATTTCAGCTAAAAAGCGCTGTGTCATCAGTCAGTGATCTTGGCATATTCGGAAATCAGGTATTGTATCTGCTGGCGTATGAAAAGGCAAAGAAACTTTCCATGAGAAGCACGAAACACCATATAAAATATATCGAATAGACGTATTTCTTAACAGTAGAATAATAAATGGATCTGAGCGTTGCAAGGTGAGTAATTGCAAGGTCAGCGATTTTACCGGAATTTCAGATGTCGGGACTCGTAGAAGATTTGGATCAGTGATAATGTTGGAAGATATTTCAGAAACTTCCAACTATGGGCAATTCAAGAATATTTTTAAATTATTTTTTAAAAAATGTACCCACCGACAGTATTTTTTTTTACCCAAGGATTATGAAGTAGCCATCTGATATTTACAGAAGGAATTCTGAGCTGAAAAAATTAATCTTAAATAATTATTTTTAATTATTACTTTCTTTTTTCCATCGTTTACACTGTAAATATGATAAAGATCACACGATATAAGATTTTATTTTGCCTTAGGACATGATCACAAATGCCACGGTTGCTAATTTACAGGAGTGTCATATATATAAGTGTATATATATATATATATATATATATATATATATATATATATATATATATATATATATATATATATATACATACACTTATATATATATATATACACTTCTTTACTTTGACGTATATGCATATTTATATGTGAATATATACAAATGCAAATATGTATATATGTGTAAATATATAATCCACACACAGAGACACATAAATACATGCACACATACACATACACACGCATATACGCACACACACACACACACAAATATATATAAAACATTTATAATATGATTATGTGGCTACAAATGTTTACATAGCGGAGACATTGAAATTGTACGTATTCATATTTTAGAATATGTGTACATATATATATATATATATATATATATATATATATGTGTGTGTGTGTGTGTGTGTGTGTGTGTGTGTGTCTGTGTGTGTGTGTGTGTGTCTGTGTCCATTGCGGTATTCTGGTATTTTATTAAAGGAAGATCAAGATTAAATAGAGTTATTATTTATTGAGGGTCATGTAAATTTAGTTCACATACCCACACACAAACAATACACACACATGCACACACATACTTTCTCTCTCTCACACACACAGACACACACACACACACACACACACATATATATATATATATATATATATAAATATATATATTCTTGTAATGATCTATTAATAAATACTCCTTTTACTCTTTTATTCTCTTTCACCATTTTATCTTTCTTTCCCAAATCAACCAGGATATTTGTACATACTGGTTGCGATGGGTAAATTGTCGTCTAAATGACGCAAAATGAAAATAACACTAGCATCTCATTTTAAGATATATTTACCAAAATGACCCACAAATATCTTGAAATGCTAAACAGTAAATTTATTCAATAAAATCGCCATTGGCTTCAATAACGGCCTCCAGACGACTTCGGAATCTCCTTCATCTCTTCTCACAGATCTCCTTATTTAAGTTGGTGAATGCTGTCATAGCCGTTTCCTACAGTTCATCTTTGGTGTTACAAGGAATTTTGTTGGTCTTCCCCTTAACTGCACCCCAAACATAATAATCAAAGGGGTTGCAGTCTGAAGAGTTAAGTGGACAGCTGTAAGGAGTGATGTGGTCTCAGAAATTGTCTAACAGCCATGTGTGGGCTCTCCTTTTCTTCCAGCAGCTACCCTCTTGACCCAGGGCAGCACTATCTCATAAAATCACGTTATGTAGGCCTCTGTGTTGATTTTGAGGTCATCACCAACAAATCGGGGAGTTCTTTTCTTATAAGAACTATCAGAGAAAGTTTTCCTAACTGCTGTACCTTCGTAATCATCATTAAACTCATCGAACTCTTTCCGAATCCTCTGAACGGTTTCAGATTGACACCAAAACAATCTAAAATGTTCGAATTGCTGCTTTTTGTGCGAATGCCAAGCAGTACAATATGCTGTTTCCAAATTTCTGGCGGAGTGAATTGCGTCATTCGCGAAATTCAAAATATAATATGGCGACAATTTAACCATCGCACACTGTGTGTGCGCGTGTATATATATATATATATATATATATATATATATATATATATATATTGTACGTTGACTGAGAGAGAACAGAAGAAATATGTGCTGAAAGGTTCCACTCCATTCTCCAAATGGATTATGTTTGGTCATTTGGCCTGATTTTAGGAAGTGGAATAGCCTGAGAGATTTTCAGGAGCCATACCATCCATATTGTCACAATGTCTTACCCAGAGTGGTGCCAAGATCGCTAAACGTCTTATCTGAAAAAGAACTCAATTTCGGTATATATATGTCTAGATTGGTCTATTTGTATATAAATTGTATGATGTTTTTTACTTGGATATGTAAATGATTGTATATTTTATTATATTTGTTACGTGAAATTTTTAGGGCTATATTTATTTTTATTCATTTTCTAGTTGTTAAAATTTTTATTTATATCTTTATTTTATTATTTATTTTAGATTCTTTGATTTTTATACATTATTCATATTCTTAATTTTAATTTCACACACACACATCACACACACACACACACACACACACACACACACACACACACACATATATATATATATATATATATATATATATATATATATATATATATATGTATGTATGTATGTATATATTAAATAAACTACCCCGCTGTCCTAACAGTCGGTTTTAAACATTAATTTTACAATCAGTACCTGAAGGATGCTGTGGGCAACTCTACCAAATGGTGAGGAACTAAATATACATTTACTATTAGTAGTATATATATATATATATATATATATATATATATATATATATATATATATATATATATATATATTGACATGATCCTCAGTATTTTAATTAAAATCAGACATATAGTGAATCTATCCAGGGAGACGCTTGCTTTGTTTTTCCACTTTCTTTCTTCTTCCGTCTCTTCCTTTATTTCCTCTCTAGATTGAGACGTGGCGGGATAGAATTTGACTCGCTTAACAAGCAGACTGATGCCCTAACGGTATAATTAAAAATCAGCCACTGAGCCCATCTGACATGCGCCGCCATGTGTGATTTTTTAAATATATTTTCAGGTTCCAGAAAATCTCTGACTAGTTCAAGTCACAACGCTCCCATCATGCACTCATTAGAAATGCGCCTATGGACTTACTTGATTACTAACTTTGTAACGAATAAGAAAATATTATTTCCGAATAAATCTTCCCAGTCTTATCTTGGACTTATTCTATTACTAGATGTGTACCGAATCAGAAAATATTATTCATTTTATTAATATTATTAACGTTAGAACGTTAAAATCTATACGAGAGCTGAAATTGAAAAAGCTTGAATTGAACAAAAGACACGGGTAAGTGGCGAAGCTAGGAGAAATGTGTTCGAATTTGCGAAGTTACATTAGTAGCGCAATTTAACGAAGCCGAAAGAAAACTGGTACTTTTTTTTTTTTTGCATTTTAAAAAATTCGGCTCAAATTCATGATGGCCCATAATCACATGATCTATATTATTACAAATAGTATTGAAAGGCAACGCTCAAAAAACATATGCCAGCCTCTTAGCAGCAGACTCTGCTGGCTACGACACCTTTAAATCAATTATTCTCAAGGCATATGAGTTAGTACTCGAAGCCTACCACCAAAAATGTAGAAATCATAGGAAAACTGACGGACAAATTTATGTCGAGTTTTCTAGTCAAAAGGAAACATATTTCGACAGATGGAGCCTCTCGAACGATATTGAAGTGGCCTACGATAGATTAAGACAAATGATTTTGATGGGAGAATTTAAAGAAGGTTTCCTCGATAATATAAAACCCTACCTTGATGAGAAGTGTAACTACCGTATTCGAAATGTTTTCTGTTAATTATACTTTATCCTTATTTCTTTTAATTTTGACCATTTTTCTGTTTTCCGCTGAAAATGTTAAGATAAATTGTACAATGTCTAAATAAGTTCGGCTTTCAAAAAAAGTGTTGTTATCGTTCATATAATGGCTATACACCCTTCTGCCAATTAATTGAAACAACGTTTTAGTATCCTTTCTTTCGTCATACGGTCAGTTTTAGACTCACCGGAATGACAGGGTGTAATAGATTTCTATTTTTGTCTTCAGATTAGGTCATTTGCAGTAGGGTGCAGTAATATGAATCTATTTTTGGCGTGTATTATGAAATATGTTTGGCCTTGAAAAATATTGCGTCATCGTGATTGCATCAGCCTTTTATCACGCCCAGACACTATTGTCTCAACTGTCGATTAGTTGTCCTACAGCCATTGTCTGTGATGCATGTTACTCCAAGGAAGTGTACGCAAATTGTAACGCTGCACAAAGAAATTCGCAAGCCTTACCAGTGAGCATATCAAAGTACTATAGATTGGCACGAAAACTCCCCTGATTTAAAGCCAATCGAGATTCTGTGATCAATCTGCAAAGAACGATTTCGTGGAATGGATATACAAAGTACTAACGTGTGAACTGGGTCATGATTCATCGGAAAAATACGAAAAAAGTAAATAATGACGTAATTATTCGTTTTGTTTCAATTAATTTGCACAAGGATGTATGTGTCATGTTTGTATTATGACAATTTCATATTTTTCTCAAATATTTCGCCTACACACGTAATCTCATCTTTTAAAATAACAGCGATTGTGTTGTAGTCGCGTTATTCATTTAGTTTTGTGATGACAACGAACACTTGTTGCCACTTGTGGGATGTCAATGAGTACTCGCTGTCACTTTCGTAATACTCGTTGTAGTAGAGACTTTGTAATCGTAGATGCAACTATAGTGCGCCGTTGAAGAATACTGGTGTCAGTATCGAATAACACACGAACTAATAGTACTTGCTCGATATTACTCGCTCGAATAGTTATCCGTATAGTGATGTGAATAGAGAAATAGTATAGTGTATAGAGTAGAGAATATCGGTCCGTATAGTAATAGAGGATAGAATAGAAATGCAGATCCGTATAGTAACAGAGGATAGACGAGGAATGGCGATCAATTAGGCGTCACGCGACTTCCGATATATGCGTTTCTCCCATGGTCACGTGATTCAGTTAATTCAATAATTGGATCGCCTGTGTTTGTTCACTGGCGATCTATGTTCAAACTCAAGTGTCAGCAGCGACACTTTTTTCCTATAAAACTGTTAGATATGGAATTGAGTTATTATGGTGTTAAATTATGAGTTATTATGGTTTTAAATTATGAGTTCTTATGGGCTTAAATTATGAGTTCTTATGATTTTAAATTATGCGTTATTATGGTGTTAAATTATGAGTTTTTATGGTGTTAAATTATGAGTTATTATGGTGTTAAATTATGAGTTCTTATGGGGTTAAATTATGAGTTATTATGGTTTTAAATTATGAGTTCTTATGGGGTTAAATTATGAGTTATTATGGTTTTAAATTATGAGTTATTATGGGGTTAAATTATGAGTTATTATGGTTTTAAATTATGAGTTCTTATGGGGTTAAATTATGAGTTTTTATGGTTTTAAATTATGAGTTCTTATGGGGTTAAATTATGAGTTATTATGGTTTTAAATTATGAGTTCTTATGGGCTTAAATTATGAGTTCTTATGATTTTAAATTATGCGTTATTATGGTGTTAAATTATGAGTTTTTATGGTGTTAAATTATGAGTTATTATGGTGTTAAATTATGAGTTCTTATGGGGTTAAATTATGAGTTATTATGGTTTTAAATTATGAGTTCTTATGGGGTTAAATTATGAGTTATTATGGTTTTAAATTATGAGTTATTATGGGGTTAAATTATGAGTTATTATGGTTTTAAATTTTGAGTTCTTATGGGGTTAAATTATGAGTTTTTATGGTTTTAAATTATGAGTTCTTATGGGGTTAAATTATGAGTTATTATGGTTTTAAATTATGAGTTCTTATGCGGTTAAATTATGAGTTTTTATGGTTTTAAATTATGAGTTTTTATGGTGTTGATTTATGAGTTATTATGGCGTTAAATTTGATAAAACTTTATTAGTGTTGTCGTGCTTATTTCGCATGGTGAATACTTCTATCATTTGCAGTCGCTTTTAACAGTTTAATTGATGTAATATTTTTGTCTTATTGACGAAGATTTGTCGGGTTTCTTGTGTTATTATTGTCGTGTTGTTTGGCGATATGAAATTTAATTGAAATATTATCGAATATTTGTCACCGTATGTAGTGCGATAATCGAGAAATAAACTCAGTTAACATTTTATTATTTTATTTTTTATTTATTATATTTATTTATTATATTTTATTTTGTTATTAATTATTTTCTGTCTGGAAATGTTGCTAGGGGAAACAATGAATCATTGTTCAGCTGGCAAAGCCCTCAAGTTTCTAGGAGAGTCCTAAGAGCGTTTTATGTATGTTGACAGTTAGAAGAGTTAAAATTAATTGACGTTACGGATAACAATTGACTTGGCAAAGTTAGATTAGTACCGCAACTGATAGTTACACGTGGTAGATTAGTACCGCAACTGATAGCTTTACATATGACATTTTAGACAACCTGAGATTTTTAAAGATTTGCCACATGATGAATTCTGGGTTGATATTCTCGTGATAATCACACACATACATATACAGGGTGACCAGAAAAAACGGGAACTTTTTAACAATCCAATAAAACCAAGAGTGATGGAAGAAAAATATTTAATTCATAGTAATTGAAACCTTAAAACATGCCATTGAAGAAACAATGATGGAATGTTCATTTTTTTTTAAAATTACGACCTGTAGATGGCGTCCTCCTGTACGAATGCATTCTTGAAATCTGCTGTTGAGATTCCTCATTGACTGCTGCAACATCTCAACTGGGATACTGTGAATTTCATTCTCGTTACTAACATGGCGAAATGTTTACTTGCTCCAGGTCACTGTCTCACAGTGTTGCCACTTGCTCATGTCTGGCAATACGCACTTCAAAATATATTATTTAATTCATAGTAATTGAAACCTTAAAACATGCCATTTAAGAAACAATGATGGAATTTTCATTTTTTTAAATTACGTCCTGTAGATGGCGTCCTCCTGTACGAATGCATTCTTGAAATCTGCTGTTGAGATTCCTCATTGACTGCTGCAACATCTCAGCTGGGATACTCTGAATTTCATTCTCGTTACTAAAATGGTGAAATGTTTACTTGCTCAAGGTCACTGTCTCGCAGTGTTGCCACTTGCTCATGTCTGGCAATACGCACTTCAAAATATATTATTTAATTCATAGTAATTGAAACCTTAAAACATACCATTTAAGAAACAATGATGGAATTTTCATTTTTTTAAATTACGTCCTGTAGATGGCGTCCTCCTGTACGAATGCATTCTTGAAATCTGCTGTTGAGATTCCTCATTGACTGCTGCAACATCTCAGCTAGCATACTGTGAATTTCATTCTCGTTACTAAAATGGTGAAATGTTTACTTGCTCCAGGTCACTGTCTCACAGTGTTGCCACTTGCTCATGTCTGGCAATACGCACTTCAAAATATATTATTTAATTCATAGTAATTGAAACCTTAAAACATGCCATTTAAGAAACAATGATGGAATTTTCATTTTTTTTTTAAATTACGTCCTGTAGATGGCGTCCTCCTGTACGAATGCATTCTTGAAATCTGCTGTTGAGATCCCTCATTGACTGCTGCAACATCTCAGCTAGCATACTGTGAATTTCATTCTCGTTACTAAAATGGTGAAATGTTTACTTGCTCAAGGTCACTGTCTCGCAGTGTTGCCACTTGCTCATGCCTGGCAATACGCACTTCAAAAATTCCCGTTTTCTGGGGTCACCCTGTATATCAGGGGTGTACTTTGACTGAAAAAGAACAAAAAAGAAATGCTATCACTTAAAATATTTACATAATCATATATAGATGAAAATACTTCATCAGAACACGCGTACATTTTTATCTCTTGAAACTTTAGCCCTTTCTTTTTTTCGATGCAGATCTGTTTTAATTGTTCAGTTATTTACTTTAGTACAATAGATACCTATTAATATTTTATCCGTTGTTTTTATTGCTTTTTGTCTTTTACTTATTTTTTACTCTCTATCGTTAAATGATAAGCTCGATTTTCGAACCTTGTATCATAGGCGGTTATAAGTATTAGCACGTGTTCGAATTCTAGTCGAATTCATTAAATTCCCTGACGTGCTAATACTCTTCTTCTCCACCCCCTCCCACCAGCTATGGGTAAAATAGCAGGACAGGCCGTGTTCTATAGAACTGAATGGCAACTGGTTTACCGCAGAAAGAAATGGCAACCTACTGCGGGAAAAAAAATCTGCCTCCTCAGTAATGTACCGAAAGATACATGATCGCCTAAGGGTGTATCACGTATGGCACATAACTGAGTTTTATTTATTACACTAAATACGAATCTTCCAGAGCCACATTAAAAACAAATTAGCCACAAGCTGATTAAATAGATGTATATTAGGCACGGTGGAGTAATGGATAGCGGCTCGGATTGAGGAATCGGAAGAGCCGAATTCGAATTCCAGTTGAATCCATTACATTCACTTACATGCTAATACCCTTGGGAAAGGTATGAATCCTCTTCTTTTCCCGTCGGCTATGGGTAAATAGCAGGACAGGCCGTGTTCTATAGACTTGGATGGCAACTGGTTTACCGCAGAAAGAAATGACAACCTACTGCGAGAAAAAGTCTGCCTCCTCAGTAATGTACCGAAAGATACATGATCGCCTAAGCGTCTATCACACGTGACACATTACTCATCATAAACAGTCATACCGCATATGACCGATCAGTCATTTTTGGACTACTTGTTTAGATATGCATTCGAACACCCGTAGTTCCTCAAATTTACCTGAATAAAAATCTGGATATAGAAATGTCAACAGAATAAATGTATATTAAATAACCGGGTTCAAATGGTGCCACTCCCTTGTAAGATCTTGTTTAAATCGTTGGCACACGTCGAAATTCCATATCCTATAATATGTGCGGTCCATTCAGACAAGTCCTCCCCGATAAAGATTTGACTGATTTCTTGATTGTTTTTGTTTTGTTTTGTTTTTTACCATTTCACCTCAGTCAAAGCTGAAATTCTACTAGTACGCAGGTGATTGCAGCAAGTGAGAGTGAAAGAAAACACTGAGTATAGGGAGAATTGAGGAAAGGGCAAAAGATGAACGGGGTTCAAGACGATGGCGATTGACAGTGCATTTTAATTTTTGAAGATTGTAGTTATCAGAGAAGCAAGTAAACGGAAGGGTGTTCCACAGGAGGGAAGTGCGAGAAAAGAAACTGTTGGAGTAGAAATGATGGGTGCATTTAGCGATTGCAACAGCAAAGGAATGCAACCTACATGCTTACATTCATGTAGTCGGGGGCATTTGGTAATAACGCTCATCAGAATCGTTAATCGTAGAGCCGTGTTCTAATTCTGGTTGGTTTCGTTATATTCACTTTTTTTTTAAAATTATTTCATGGTAAGTAATGCAGGAATGCCATTAGTGCGCAGGGGCTTACAGGGAGTGAATGTGAAAGAGAAGACTGAGAATAGGGAAAGGACAAAAAAAAAAGAGTTGCCGATTGATGTTGTATTTAAATTTTTGAAGATTGTAGTTATCTGGGAAGCAAGTAAACGAAAAGAAGTTCCACAGGTGAGAGGTGCGAGAAAAGAAACTGTTGGAGAAGTGGCGATTGCATTTCAATAGTAATAGTAAAAGGGAGGGGCCTAGATGCCAGTCTAGTAGCACGCTTAAATTCGTGTATTCAGGGCACCATGAGCAAAAAAAAAAATTTGTTATGAAAATATATGTAGAAAAGACAGAGGGAAGCCACGTCACGTTGGTGAGAGAATGACCGAAGTCGAGATGCCAAGTCAGGATCGATTAGATTACAGATCATTCTTTGGATTTTGTCAAGAACCACGAGATGAATATCAGGAGCACCAGACCAGATATGGTCTCAGTATTCCATGGACAGACGAATGGTAGATTTGTAAATGTGCCAGATGGATTCTGAGTAGAAAAGTTTTCTGGCGCGGCTCAGTCACCCAACTTTCCTTGCAGTAGATGCAGCAATTGATTCGATGTAGTCGCTCCACCTCAAGTCAGTTGAAAAGTTAAAGCCAAGAAGGTGTAGTGTGTTACTCTCAAGGAGTCTAGCCTCAGCCATGCTGATGGAAGGTAGAAATGGTTCTCAATGGTGGTTAAATAAAAGTAGTTTTGTATTTATATTGTGTTGTTTGTTGATATGAAATTTAATTAAACTGGAGTCCTCTGCTGATACATCCGAATTCTCTGACAGGCATTTCCTTGCAACCACTCTTGTGTCGTTAAAACTTAAGAAGTAAAAAATATCAATTACGATCTAATGATTTACAAGAAGGGCACGAATGATGTTTTTTACACTTTAGAAAATTTTGCAGCGACGAATTTTTTTCCAAAGATCAGGTTAAAATATTCATAATTTCTTCTACTTCTTCTTGAAAACTTTTTTTTTTCAGATATTAAGACATCATCACTACAAAGCAGATGAGTCGTATTAATGTTCGGGGGAGAAAAGTAGAACAAGATGTGTATTTCTTAATTTTAACAAAGGTTCCTCTAGCTAAAACCTGAGAAATTCCTATAGGACGTTCAATAATGAGCGTCATATACTTCTATTTGAAACAGTAGTTTAATATTTTTTTTTTCAGATATTAAGACATCATCACTACAAAGCAGATGAGTCGTATTAATGTTCGGGGGAGAAAAGTAGAACAAGATGTTTATTTCTTAATTTTAACAAAGGTTCCTCTAGCTAAAACCTGAGAAATTCCTATAGGACGTTCAATAATGAGCGTCATATACTTCTATTTGAAACAGTAGTTTAATATTTTTTTTTTCAGATATTAAGACATCATCACTACAAAGCAGATGAGTCGTATTAATGTTCGGGGGAGAAAAGTAGAACAAGATGTTTATTTCTTAATTTTAACAAAGGTTCCTCTAGCTAAAACCTGAGAAATTCCTATAGGACGTTCAATAATGAGCGTCATATACTTCTATTTGAAACAGTAGTTTAATATTTTTTTTTTCAGATATTAAGACATCATCACTACAAAGCAGATGAGTCGTATTAATGTTCGGGGGAGAAAAGTAGAACAAGATGTTTATTTCTTAATTTTAACAAAGGTTCCTCTAGCTAAAACCTGAGAAATTCCTATAGGACGTTCAATAATGAGCGTCATATACTTCTATTTGAAACAGTAGTTTAATATTTTTTTTTCAGATATTAAGACATCATCACTACAAAGCAGATGAGTCGTATTAATGTTCGGGGGAGAAAAGTAGAACAAGATGTTTATTTCTTAATTTTAACAAAGGTTCCTCTAGCTAAAACCTGAGAAATTCCTATAGGACGTTCAATAATGAGCGTCATATACTTCTATTTGAAACAGTAGTTTAATATTTTTTTTTTCAGATATTAAGACATCATCACTACAAAGCAGATGAGTCGTATTAATGTTCGGGGGAGAAAAGTAGAACAAGATGTTTATTTCTTAATTTTAACAAAGGTTCCTCTAGCTAAAACCTGAGAAATTCCTATAGGACGTTCAATAATGAGCGTCATATACTTCTATTTGAAACAGTAGTTTAATATTTTTTTTTCAGATATTAAGACATCATCACTACAAAGCAGATGAGTCGTATTAATGTTCGGGGGAGAAAAGTAGAACAAGATGTTTATTTCTTAATTTTAACAAAGGTTCCTCTAGCTAAAACCTGAGAAATTCCTATAGGACGCTCAATAATGAGCGTCATATACTTCTATTTGAAACAGTAGTTTAATTTTTTTTTTTTCAGATATTAAGACATCATCACTACAAAGCAGATGAGTCGTATTAATGTTCGGGGGAGAAAAGTAGAACAAGATGTGTATTTCTTAATTTTAACAAAGGTTCCTCTAGCTAAAACCTGAGAAATTCCTATAGGACGTTCAATAATGAGCGTCATATACTTCTATTTGAAACAGTAGTTTAATATTTTTTTTTTCAGATATTAAGACATCATCACTACAAAGCAGATGAGTCGTATTAATGTTCGGGGGAGAAAAGTAGAACAAGATGTGTATTTCTTAATTTTAACAAATGTTCCTCTAGCTAAAACCTGAGAAATTCCTATAGGACGTTCAATAATGAGCGTCATATACTTCTATTTGAAACAGTAGTTTAATATTTTTTTTTTCAGATATTAAGACATCATCACTACAAAGCAGATGAGTCGTATTAATGTTCGGGGGAGAAAAGTAGAACAAGATGTTTATTTCTTAATTTTAACAAAGGTTCCTCTAGCTAAAACCTGAGAAATTCCTATAGGACGTTCAATAATGAGCGTCATATACTTCTATTTGAAACAGTAGTTTAATATTTTTTTTTCAGATATTAAGACATCATCACTACAAAGCAGATGAGTCGTATTAATGTTCGGGGGAGAAAAGTAGAACAAGATGTTTATTTCTTAATTTTAACAAAGGTTCCTCTAGCTAAAACCTGAGAAATTCCTATAGGACGCTCAATAATGAGCGTCATATACTTCTATTTGAAACAGTAGTTTAATTTTTTTTTTTTCAGATATTAAGACATCATCACTACAAAGCAGATGAGTCGTATTAATGTTCGGGGGAGAAAAGTAGAACAAGATGTGTATTTCTTAATTTTAACAAAGGTTCCTCTAGCTAAAACCTGAGAAATTCCTATAGGACGTTCAATAATGAGCGTCATATACTTCTATTTGAAACAGTAGTTTAATATTTTTTTTTTCAGATATTAAGACATCATCACTACAAAGCAGATGAGTCGTATTAATGTTCGGGGGAGAAAAGTAGAACAAGATGTGTATTTCTTAATTTTAACAAAGGTTCCTCTAGCTAAAACCTGAGAAATTCCTATAGGACGTTCAATAATGAGCGTCATATACTTCTATTTGAAACAGTAGTTTAATATTTTTTTTTCAGATATTAAGACATCATCACTACAAAGCAGATGAGTCGTATTAATGTTCGGGGGAGAAAAGTAGAACAAGATGTGTATTTCTTAATTTTAACAAAGGTTCCTCTAGCTAAAACCTGAGAAATTCCTATAGGACGTTCAATAATGAGCGTCATATACTTCTATTTGAAACAGTAGTTTAATATTTTTTTTTTCAGATATTAAGACATCATCACTACAAAGCAGATGAGTCGTATTAATGTTCGGGGGAGAAAAGTAGAACAAGATGTGTATTTCTTAATTTTAACAAAGGTTCCTCTAGCTAAAACCTGAGAAATTCCTATAGGACGTTCAATAATGAGCGTCATATACTTCTATTTGAAACAGTAGTTTAATATTTTTTTTTTCAGATATTAAGACATCATCACTACAAAGCAGATGAGTCGTATTAATGTTCGGGGGAGAAAAGTAGAACAAGATGTTTATTTCTTAATTTTAACAAAGGTTCCTCTAGCTAAAACCTGAGAAATTCCTATAGGACGCTCAATAATGAGCGTCATATACTTCTATTTGAAACAGTAGTTTAATATTTTTTTTTTCAGATATTAAGACATCATCACTACAAAGCAGATGAGTCGTATTAATGTTCGGGGGAGAAAAGTAGAACAAGATGTGTATTTCTTAATTTTAACAAAGGTTCCTCTAGCTAAAACCTGAGAAATTCCTATAGGACGCTCAATAATGAGCGTCATATACTTCTATTTGAAACAGTAGTTTAATATTCTTAGTGTTGCATTTCGGGTAATAAAAAGGAAGCCGATATAAACGCTTCAGTCATTTGTATCAAGTCGGATACATTTTTCAGAATCTGTTGACGATAATTAGCGTTCTGCGTGACGATAACAAACATATCAATAGAATCTATCTTTTTAAAAATTTATATTTCCATTTCTTTCTTGCCAAGAGATAGGAAAAGCAAAAAAGATATTGAGAAATGAAGGAATGGAGATATTTTATTGGTTGTAGCAGGAAAATAAAAACAAAAAGATGAAATGATTTTTCAGCTATTTTCTTTTTATTATTTTACCCCAAGAAAGGTATTAAATTAACTATGACATCAGTGGTTAACGGTGTGAAAGAAAAAAAAAAGAAGAGAAAAATAGAAGCATTATTAAGAAACGAGAATAATAAAGGAAAAGGAATTCAGATGTTAGGAAGATTTATGAAGCCAATACGAAACGAAAAGTCAGGACCAATAACATTGCAGATTCTTCTTTGGATATTAAAATCTCTACATATATAACAGAAGCACGAGACCAGATGCGACAGCAATATTTAAAGCCCGGATGAATAATAAAGTTATAAATGTGTAAGTTAGATTCTGGTGAGAAAAATAGACCAGCACGATATAGGGAAAAACACTTCCTAGCAGAGATCTAGTAAGTGATTTAATATAATCTTTGTAATTCATGTCAGCGGAAATGTTAGACCAAAAAGGCGCGATGATTCAATCTCATGAAGGTTAGCATCAGCCATGGCGAGGGAAGGCAAACAAAGGTTCCCTAAGATGATTAAAAGAGAGCAGTTTCGTTTTATCGGTCTTAAATTAGCAGGTCACTTCTTGCCCCATTTAACAGCACATTTACGGCCATTTTTAGATCAGCTGTCAATTTGGTTTTATCGAACCGATCAGACTAACAGTTGAAGATTAAATTGTTGTGATATCAGCATTAAAATCAATAACTATCATATTAAAACAGATAGAGCTAGAAAACTTTTTTTCGCGCTCAAAGAACGTTTAAGTCTAAATTTAAGTTTCAAAATCAGTAAGGATAATATTAAAACAGATAGAGCCGAAAATCTTTTTTTCGTGCTGAAAGAACAATTATGTCTAAATTTAAATTACAAAACCAGTAGACATCATATTAAAACAGATAGAGCCGGAAATCTTCATTTTTTTTGCCCTCAAAGAACAATTAATCTAAATTTAAGTTTCAAAATCAGTATGCATAATATTAAAACAGATAGAGCCGGAAATCTTTTTTCGCGCTCAAAGAACAATTAAGTCTAAATTTAAGTTTCAAAATCAGTAAATATCATATTAAAACAGATAGAGCCGGAAATCTTTATTTTTGCGCTCAAAGGACAATTAAGTCTAAATTTAAGTTAAAAAATCAGTAAACATAATATAAAAGTAGATAAAGCCGAAAATCTTTTTTTCGTGCTGAAAGAATAATTAAGTCTAAATTTAAGTTTCAATAAAACATTAGTTAACGTTATAATTTCCTCGTCTTCTTACAGTGAAAGATCCTTCCGGTCTCGTACGGCTTCGTCAGTCACCAGTGCGTACACACTCTTTGAGGCTAAAGCTGACTAGATCGTCAACCTTATTGATGCAAGGGCCAACAACTACCCATCTTCATTTTCTTAACCATAAATTCAAGAAGATGAGTAAGTTTCGATAAAATACTTAGTTTAAAAAGAATTTCCCATAAACATTTACAAATCATAACTGTTTGGACGACGCCGTAAGAAAAGAGATGCAATGAGACACCAAAAAAATGTAAGTTCAAAAATGTTTGATTTAAAGAATGGATTGTGGTTTAAAATTATAGTATCTGTCTCTCGATTAGCTCTTCAATTTAGGAACAAGAATATATGGAAAGAATAATGTGTTACGCCATTATCCAAATTGAGCAGATATTTCAAATACTCGTTTTTATCACTAATCGGCAAGTCACTCAGCAACAAATCCGGTAAAATATTTTACAATCCTTAGTCTTGGAGGGGGGCCTGAGTCGAAGTGAGAAATATTGAGAGAAGTGTTAGTAACATCAGCAAACTAGATCAAGTTAGTAACATCATAAACTACAGAAGGAAAAAATGGAATGGATGACAGATAAAATTTCCGTCATGATGTGTAAATGAGACAAAGAACAATGCCAAGTTATGGCACAGAATATAGGACACTGCATAAAGAAATTAGAAACAAATGCCGGCCAGCAAAAGATGAATGACTTAATGGAAAGTGTACTGAAATAAAAAGAATGGACGCCACAAATAAGGCAGATATACATAAAAGAATAAGAGAAATAACAGGACGAAAGACATCCTCCTGAACAGGATGATTAAAATCAAAAGACGGAACGCTGATAATAGGAAAAGAAAAATACTCTATTCTATAAGTATTCGGAAGAAAAAAGCGCTCAGCAAAATCAGGCTAGAAATAGGACAAGAACAGTGCGGGTTCATTAAAGATAAGGAACGCGATATTCATGCTCAGAATCTTATCAGTGAAAAGCAATACAATTGCAGAAGTACCTGCACCTATGTTTTATAGACTACGCAAAGTACGCCACAAAGATTGGCCACAAATGATGAATTCTGGTAGGATTTCCAGTTCTCCCAGAATTGCTTCGTTGTATAGGTTGAAAAAGTCCAGTGAAAAGACATGTCCTTGCTTTACGCCCCTTTCTATTTTTTTTTATCTGCTGAACTCATTTTCTATCCGCACGCACGCAGTTTGCGGCCAGTATAGTTTCTTGATTATTCTAATGTCTTTCCCAAATATATCAAGGTTGCCGAGCAGTTCCAACAGATCTTTGTGGCGTACTTTACCGAACGCCCCTGTGTAATCTATAAAACACAAGTACACGTCCTTCCGCACTTGTGTGGTCTTTCTTTTAACATTCCGTGACATCCGAAGACGAATTTGACTATCGAAAGATGCCTTCCAAATGCTACGCAAAATATAAAGAAACTGGAAATTTTCAATAGAAACGAAAGAAACTGTACTGTTATGTAATACTGATCCTCTTATGCGGAAATGAATGCTGGATAATATCGTTACTGATGAAGAGTAGACTTAGAATAAGAAAAACACGTATTCTAGAGTAGGATGCTGAGAATAGCATGGGCCGAACACATGATCAACGACGAAGTTTTAAGTAAAATGGAAAGAAAAAGGACAGTTATTCTTAACGTCAGAAAGTGATAGTTAAACATTTCTAGGGTGCATAATGAGAAAAGAGGACATAGAAAATTTAACACTCACAGGACATATTGAGGGTTAGAGAAACAGAGGAAAGTATCGAATAACGTAATGAGCTTGTGTAAATTGTCAGTGGAATCGGGATTAGGAGAGAAAACAAAAACACAACTATTATTACTAAGAGCTTCAAAGGAAAGGAAGTTATGGGGGAAATTGATTGCTCATGTTCGCTTGTGAGCGTAGTTCTCCACAATATTCTCTGCTCTGGAAGGGACACAGCACATGAAACAAGACATGTCTTTTAAAAATACCAAACTATACTTTTATTTTATTCAATTGAAATATGTTAAGACATAAATTATTTTAAGTCAATCTTTCTTTCTTTTTTCAATACCCGAGCATTAATTGGTCAAAGTTTTTCTTTCCTTTCCTTTTCTTTTTGTCCCTTGAAATTCGACATCGTTCAGCCTTCATTTCTGACATTTTTTGACACATACGGAGTTGAATTTAATGTTCCACTTTTTTAAGCGGCTGTCCGTAACGTCCCTTTTCTTAAATTCTCTATCTTTACTTACAGCTTTCTACGTTTTCATACGACTTTGCCATTCGAAAGTTCCATCTTGAGTGTTGATATCCTTTTTTCAATTACTCCCAACTTGACGTTAATGTCTTCCTTCATTGAAAAAAAATCAATTGTGAGCGATTTTGATGGTTACGTTACAATTCGCTTTTCTGATTGCATTTCTCAGTTCTTGTTTTTCTTTTTTCTTTTTTGCTTCTTTTTTTCGTTTTCTTCCCTGCTTCACTCTTTGATTCTTTTGTGGACGTTTTTTCTTTCGCGTTTTTCTTATTTCTCTTTCTTTTCTTCACCATTTTCTTGACATTCTTTTCATTTTATTCCTCTTTCATCTCTTGTCTTATCATTTATTCTTCTTTTTCTGCTTTTATTTTTTATTCTTTTGCTTTTCATTTTTCATTCATACTTCCTTTTTCTTTTTTGCTTTCACTGTTTTCAGTTTTGATTATTTTTATTTCGTTATGCATACACGCGCTTTTATCATTCTTTTTTTTCTTTCAGTCTTCTTTTTTCTTTCTTTCTTTCTTTCTTTCTTCCTATCTTTCACATTTTCTTTGTCTCCATTTCTTTATTTCATTCTACCTGTATTTTTGTCACATTCTTTCCTCTCTCTCTCTTCCTTCCTTCCTTCCTTCCTTCCTTTATTCATTCATTCATTCCTATCTTTCTTTCTTTCTGTCATTCTTTTTTATTTCTTTTTCTACAGTTCTTTAGTTAATTCTACCAGTATTTTTGTCTCTCTTTTTCTTTCTTTTTTTATGTATTTATTTATTTCCTTTTCGTTCTTATACCTTTCTATTTTTTTCGTTTTTTGTTATTTATTATTTTCCGTTTACACTTCTTTCTTTTCTTCTTTTATCTTCTGTTTTCATTTTATTTAAATTTTACTCTTATTTTTTCTTTCTTTCTTTTCTCTCCGTCTTTCTTTTTTCTTTCTTTCTTATGTTCATATTATTTTGGCCCATGCTTAAAGTCGTTTCTACTTTAATTTCTCAGATTTTTCCTTTTCCTTTATTTCTTCTTTCCATTCTTCTCCACTTCTTTCCTTCCTTCTCCCTTCCTTCCTTTCTTCCTTCCTTTCTTTTTCCTTCCTACCTCCTTTCCTTCCTTCTTTCCAGCCTTCCTTCCTTACCTATCCTCCTGCCTGCCTGCCTGCCTGCCTGCCTTCCTTCCTTCCTTCCTTCCTTCCTTCCTTCCTTCTCTCCGATCGCTCTTTATTTTTTAGTTTGATTTCATTTTTTTCTTTCCTTTCTACATTCTTCTTTCGTTATCCCATTTCAAAATTCTATTCATTTTATGTCTTTTTCATACCTTTCACATTGGTTTTCTTTTTTCTCATTCCGTTTCCTTTTTTTATTCCTTCCTTCCTTCCTTCCTTCCTTCCTTCCTTCCTTCCTTCCTTCCTTCCTTCCTTCCTTCCTTCCTCCCTTCCTTCCTTCCTGACTTCTCCTTAATTTTTCTGATTATGCTCTCTTTTGTCCCATCCGTTTATTAGCTTATTTCTTTTTTTGCTTTTCCTCCTATTTCTGTTAATTCACAATAAGTCCTTCTGCTTATTTTTCATTTTCTTCATAATTTTCTTCATCTTCTTTTCATTTTTCTACTTTTTCCTCCTTCAAATTATTTTTCCTTTTCTTTAATTTTCGGTTTCATTTTTTTATCTTGTAGTATCTCTTTCATCTTTACCTCATTCCATCTCTCTTTCATCTTTACCCTATTCGATTTTTCTCTTCCGTCTTTACCCTATTCCATTTCTCTTTCATCTTTACCCTATTCCATTTCTCCTCCGTCTTTACCCGATTCCATTTCTCCTTCGTCTTTATCCTATTCGATTTTTCTCCTCCGTCTTTACCCCATTCCATTTCTCTTTCATCTTTTACTCTATTCCATTTCTTTTCAAACATATTTATTCGAACTTTCCTTCGTCTTTTATATTTTTCCTTTTATTCACATATTCTGTATTTCCTTGTTCTTTTTATCCTATTCATCGTCTTTTGGTTCATTTACTTTTCAATTTTGTTTATTCTCTTTTCTTATTTTCTTTCTGTTATCAATTTTCGCTTTCCCATTCTCTTTAAACCACTCTCATACCATATTTTTATCATTGCATCCTCATTTTGAGTAAAGCAAGATACCTAACGTATATGCATTTAAATAAAACACCCCATAAAAAAAAGTGACACTCAAAAAACGGAATTACTTGTAGGTAAAATATACATATCTGAACGCATGCCCGCATACAGCAATGTTCTGATATATCTATCTACACGAGACACTGTGCAGTCAGAAAATCATATATTGTGAACAGAAAGAAATGTAAGCGTAGAGATTTTGACTCATTGGAACGTGCAAGCGACGGAGACGTGTGCAGATGTACATTTTTGAATGAAAAAAATTGTCACTCTTGCCAAAAAAGCATCTCATTTTCTTAAGCTAATTGTGTCAGCGTTCCAGTCCTAACACCATGTTCGTATCAAGAGAGCGACTCTTTCAAATCTACCAGAGGACTTTGAAAATGCAAAAATCTGTCTTTTCATGTTCGCATAAAAGTGTAGATAAAATGTTATCCAAGATTTGCCTGGTCCTATCTATCTATCTATCTAGTCTGTTAATATCTATGTATTTATAAATCTCATTTTGTTCATCTCTTTCTCTCAGCCTCTCTCTCTCTCTCTCTCTCTCTCTCTCTCTCTATATATATATATATATATATATATGATTAATACAAATAAAATTTGTCAGTTAGCTGACTGATGCTATTTCGTTGATATATTTGTTGCTTTATTCAGCACCTCGACTTGGAATTTCGTAGACGAAACTTATAGTAATCGATCGGTCTACGCGTCGTCAGGTCATATATATAAAATTAAAATTACTTTGATATTTTAATATTAATTGTAATAATTCTATAAAAATAAACATTTATTTAAAAAGAAATTCCAGACATTTAAGAAAAAAGGGGTGAGGACAAAGTCTTTGATATCTTTGTTTATTGCCCACTTTCCATTTTTTATTGTTTTATAGTCTGGTTATCAAATCATCGATAGTAGTGTATGTATTTGTTTATATGTCTACGCGTTAGTGTGTTTATGTATCTTTCCGTGCATTTTTTGTTTAATTTATTATAAGTTTATGACCAGCTACTGACTGATATAATATTTCATCAACACTACCCCAGTCACACTCCTCACCCCAACCCTCCAGTCGATGAGTTAAGGCTACAATTTTTTTTATTTTCGTCAAATTTAAGTCGGGCTAAATTTACTTTACTCGTTCTCAAAGTATAGATCTTGCTTATAAACCTTATACAGTATGGAATAAATTATTTAAATTTAACATTTGAAAAGTTGAAATAAAAATTCTACTAGCCACATTAACTTTATTAAATAGATTTTTTTACTTTCTTTATTTCTTTTTTGTCTTTCTTTCTTTCTTTCTTTCTTTTTTGTCTTTCTTTCTTCTATTGGTCTTTTTTCATTAGGAACAATATCTACGAAATGCATTTCTGTCGATATTTTGAGGAACTGAGTTAAAATAATTAATTTTGGATCCAAATGAAGTCAAGAATGAAAACGACGAACTTCGTTGCTTTGAAATAAACACAATTGAATGTTAACTCACTCGGACTGAATTCAACAAGCGATATCGCCATATATATATATATATATATATATATATATATATATATATATATATATATATATATATATATATATATATACATAAGCTTTCCCTGACAATCCACTTAGGGGAAACCTTGGTAGGTTTGTCTGGCTCTCTAGGTTTAACTAGGTCTGCTCTACTTTTGTATTGAGCTTTTTTTTTTAGTTAGTTGCGTACTCGTATCGGTTTTTTTTTCTTTGGACTTTGGGCCTGCATGCTGAACGATTGTTTTCGACAGGCGTTCATGTTCTCGGCTCTTTCTCTTTTTTTATATCTTTTTTTCCTGGGATATTTATTTGATTATTTGCAAATCAAGAAACCGAAGGTTTTCCGGAACGAGTGTAGTTACTTATATTTATATTCATATATATATATATATATATATATATATGTAGATAGATAGATAGATAGATAGATAGATAGATAGAAACGAAAGAGATAGATAGATAGATAGATAGATAGATAGATAGATAGAAACGAAAGAGATAGATAAATAGAAACGAAAGAGATAGATAGATAGAAACGAAAGAGAGAGATAGATTGATAGATAGATAGAAACGAAAGAGATAGATAGATAGAAAGATAGATAGATAGATAGATAGAAACGAAAGAAATAGATAGATAGATAGAAACGAAAGAGATAGATAGATAGATAGATAGATAGACAGATAGATAGATAGAAACGAAAGAGATAGATAGATAGATAGATAGAAAGATAGATAGATAGAAATGAAAGAGATAGATAGATAGAAACGAAAGAGATAGATAGATAGAAACGAAAGAGATAGATAGATAGATAGATAGATAGAAAGAAAGATAGATAGATAGAAACGAAAGAGATAGATAGATAGATAGAAAGATAGATAGAAACGAAAGAGATAGATAGATAGAAACGAAAGATATATAGATAGAAACGAACGAGATAGATAGATAGATAGAAACGAAAGAGATAGATAGATAGAAAGATAGATAGAAACGAAAGAGATAGATAGATAGATAGATAGATAGATAGATAGATAGATAGATAGATAGATAGATTATTTGCACAGAAATGTATGAAATTGCATGCCTCTCTTTCATCAACAGAAAAAATAGTCTGAGAAGTGATTAAAATACTGAACATTTGGCCGTGCCACTCACACATCTGACGTATTTCTCAAGTTTTTAGTAAGACTAAAAAATGATCATTAAAACAATACCAAAGGCAGGTGATGATTCTGTGAGTGTTTTTATATATATATATATATTTAAGGAACTGTGTATGTATGTGTCAACCCGATAGACTCCTACTGTGATATATAGGGTCACAGTCTTACCATCCTACTTTTAGTAGCAAGTAATTTTATAAAGCTCCACGGCCAAAACTTTCGAATTCAGAGTTGTTTTTCTCCGAGTTAGAGTTAGGTATGCATTGCTATTAAACCCTTTATTGATTCCTATCTTTCCAAGAGTATCTGTGCGAAAGCGAACGCAATGTCGTCGGTTTGGAATTTGAACCCGATACGCCTATACCATATCCTGCGCCGAAAACTACAATGCTATCCAGACGGAAACGATCAAAAAGCATGACAAGAAAGACGTAGAATAAAGAATGAAGGCGAGAGAAAGCAAAAACATGAATACAATGTTAAAAAGGTATAAAAATGAGATTGTCCTGAAAAATGTGACAGCTATGAATAGAAAGAAAGAAAAAAGCAAAAAGCAAAAAGCAAAAAGAGCCAAAGGAATATAAAAATAGAGGAGGATTTAAAAAGAAAGAATGAGAAAAATAGAATGAAAGAAAAAAAAAGGAAGATCATGAAAGAAAGAGAGAAACAATGAAATTAAAGAAAAAATCGAGAACAAAAAAGAAAGAAAAAGGGATAAAAGAAGAAGAAAAAGAGAATGAGGGAAAAGAAAGTGAGAGATAGTACGAAAGAAAGAAAGAAATAATGAGAGAGAACGAAAGAAAAGAAACAAAAACTGAAATCCAAGATAGAAAATGAGAGAAAACAAAGAATGTGAGAGAGAACGTAAAAAAGAACGAAGAAAGATAGAAAGGAAGATAAAAGAAAGAAAGAAAGAAAGATTGCAACGAGAGAGAGAGAGAGAGAGAGAAAGAATAAAAGAAAAGAAGGGAACGAAGGTATTATCAACAAAAAAGAAAAGAATGTGGGACGGAGCAGAAAGAATCTAAAGTAAAAAGAGATGTATGAGAAAAGAGGCGAAGATGTTGAAACAAAATAACATAAATGGAAAGAAATACGTGAAAAAGAGACAATTAGAGGTCAGCGTGAAAATTAAAAAATGTAAGGCATAAACACGAAGAAGGAGAACCTTTTGAAACGAGAGACATAACGATGTTAAAGAGGAAAAAAGAACAGGTAATAAGAGAAATAAATAAAATGAAATGGTATGAATAGAAAGAAATATGTGAAATGGAAGAAAGAACAAAGCAGAATAACAAAAAATAAAATCTGATTTGCTCCCTAAAGGGCTCACACAAGGAAATGTCATCGGACAAAAGGGAGATAACCCATATGGACAAATGGCGCATAATGGAGGCAAAGAAACTGCTTTGAAACAAGATTGAATGGAAGAGAAAAGAGCCGCCCAAATCGGGTCAAAATGGTCAAAGCAAAGGGGATGGGCGACGTAACCTTTTACAGGAATCGCAGACTATTCTGCAAAAGTCTGAAAGGGGAAAAAAGAGAAAATGTCAAAACAAAGACGAAGGAAACGCTATTGCGATTAGAGCTCACTGGTTAGAATAGTGGACGAGAGATGGGAGTAAATTCAAAAATCTATCGGGGTCACATGATTCAATATTTGTTTATCTATTAATAATAAAATTCAAGGTTTAGTCACGTATTGAAAACACCTTGGAAGACCATGATTATGGAAACGAATATTCCAGTGATGAAGACTTTTCGGAATCAAGAAAAATTGCTACAAAGTATATTTAAGTCAAAACAATAGGGACGTTAATGAAGCAAATCTTGTAATCCTTTAGGATTACAAGATTCGCTTCTTACACCTTATTTACGCTTTCTCTGTTATTAGGCCTTATTAACACTTTCTCTGTTATTACGCCTTATTAACACTTTCTCTGTTATTACGCCTTATCAATACTTTCTGTGTTATGCTTTATTAACTCTTTCTGTGTTATTACGCCTTATTAACTCTTTCTCTGTTATTATGCCTTATTAGCACTTTCTCTGTTATTACGCCTTATTAACACTTTCTCTGTTATTACGCCTTATCAATACTTTCTGTGTTATGCTTTATTAACTCTTTCGCTGTTATTACGCCTTATTAACTCTTTCTCTGTTATTATGCCTTATTAGCACTTTCTCTGTTATTACGCCTTATTAACACTTTCTCTGTTATTACGCCTTATCAATACTTTCTGTGTTATGCTTTATTAACTCTTTCGCTGTTATTACGCCTTATTAACTCTTTCTCTGTTATTATGCCTTATTAACACTTTCTCTGTTATTACGCCGTATTAACACTTTCTCTGTTATTACGCCTTATCAATACTTTCTGTGTTATGCTTTATTAACTCTCTGTGTTATTACGCCTTATTAACTCTTTCTCTGTTATTACGCTTTGTTTTTGCAAGTTAACAATTTTTGGGGAAATAAACAATTCTTCCAGATTCTATTATTTAATCCATAGCTGGGGAAGAATAAAAGATTTCATACCTTTCCAAAGGGTATATGCGTAAGTTAATGCAACTAACATGATTGGAATAAGAACTCCACTTTCCAAAATTCTCATTACGAGCCGCCATCCATTACACCATCTGTACATCCCCAAAATAAGAGAGTCTGTACTAAGATATAAAAAATAAAATAATTTATTCTGGCATGTTCAATATTGTATTAGCAATATCGTATTAAAGAATAAAATTATCAACTTTTTGACAATCTCTACGGTTTTCATTTAGTTAGAAATAAGACCTATAGTTTTACTTACCTATTTAATAAAAAAGTAATGAGAGATGGACGATCAACGGATAAATTTGGGTGTGCGGGTGGTGTAATGGATAATAGCTCGGAATTGTTAATAAGAAAGCCGAGTTCAAATTTCCTTTAGGCCCAAATACCCTTGGGGTAAGGTACCTTTTCTAATCACTAGACCATTATTATATCAAAAATAATATTAAAATCTAAAAATATTTTCTGGCTTTAATAACCTGCAATTAGTTGATAAAACCCCATATATATATCAGGTGATCAGGTGATCTGAAGGATAATCTGAATGGTTGGTACATAGATGTGCAACAGTGGAGGGAGCCGGCTTTAAAGCGTACCGAGTGGAGGCAGTTTATAAGGGAAGGGTGTAACGCCCTTGACGATGAATGTCCCAGGCCTGCTCAGATCATGCGTGATCTCCAATGAGCCACTCACTTTGATTTGCAAACTAAGATTTTTTTTCACGCATTTGGAAGGCAAGTGTTGCATTTGATAATTTACAAAGTAGAGTTTGGTCAGATAGGGTCATTACCATCAAGACTAAAGTAAGTGTGTATACGGCCTGTATGGTTCAGAATCATGGACAACATACCGGAGGTATAAGAAATGGCATGAACGATATCCTTAATATCAAGTGAGAGCTTTTAATTCCAAATACTGTTGTCCTCCAAAGACCTGAATGCAACGGCAATGAAACAATAATAATCCTCAAGCAGTTGCGATGTGAGAATGGGGGAGAACAGGATTTTCCAAACCACTTTCTTGCGGGCAACGGAAGACAGGAAAGCGCCGGCAACACAGGTTAGCAAAAGGGTTAAAGACGATCTGAAGGATCATCTGGATAGATTGAACATGGAGGTACAGAAATTGGAAGAACCGACTTTAAAGCGTACAGAGTGGAAGCAATTTATTAGCGATAGATGCAATACCTTTGAAGATAAATGTCTTAAGCATGCTCAGATAAAGCATAATCTGCAAAAGGCATTCCCTCTTATTTGTCAACTAATAATGTGCGGTCTGTCTATATTTCTGAGATGAGGTATTATGTACACTATTTACATTATTCGGACTATTGTCCTCATCTTTGTCGCCATATATATTACAACATTTCGGACTTCCGGCCTTCTTCAGGTGGTTGGAATGTCGAAATGAACCCTTTATTTCGCTCATTGGGCTAGACTGTTCTAGTTCCTCGTGCTATGTCTAATGTATGTCAGTTATCAGTAATCTCCTGCTAATTCCCCTCTCAAAGTTCTCCACCGCCTAAACCAGGTATTGAACTCACACTCTTTGGGTACTGTCACTGGATCTAACTAACGCCTTTATCCACTGTGCCATGTGTCCTTGAGGACAATAGTCCGAATAATGTTAATAGTGTACATAATACCTCATGCCAGAAATATAGACAGATACTATTAATGTTTTATTTATTGATATTGGGCACTGTACTTACAGCGATACCTTTTTATAAAATTTCCTTCAAAAACTTAAATGCAATGTTTTCGTAATTTCGTATTTTTGGTGTCTTCTCCTTTTAATAATCCTTTTTATATATCAGATAGTTTCTCACGCAGCAATCCCCTTTCTTCCTAGCGGCTTTAGGACCTAGGAAAGGATTAAAAATAATTAAACCAGAGTCTCTAATTCTCTGCAATTGTTTTTCATCACTCTTTATCTTCGCATCTCGAAGAACAATTCTTCAGGCACAGGGCCCCATTTGTCGACATACTGTTGTCCAGCACATACACCTTTTGACATTAAAATCCCCTCACATATTACAAAATATGCAGTCTTTGACAAACTATTTTCCTTTTATCTTGAATCTGTAGATTCCCCTACAAGATGCTTGGGTTCTTTTTAACCTATCAATATTCTTTGTAAAAATCTGACGGTCATCTCGCTGGAAGCCATGGCCTTTTCCGATATTAGATGGCATTGGTTCACGAATGGAGTTTCTATTTTTAGAACTAGGTGGTTTGGACAATCAATGATACGACATATTATATAAATAGTGTCGTTTTTTCTGATATAAACGTAAATGGGGATATTTTGATTTATTACCCGTAGGAATATATATATATATATATATATATATATATATATATATATATGTGTGTGTGTGTGTGTGTGTGTGTGTGTGTGTGTGTGTGTGTGTATATATATATATATATATATTGATAATATTATATAATAATAATACTTTACTATAAAATATTTTACATCGCTACAGAAGAATTTCTGTTTCGGAACTTAAAAATTGTTCCATCATCAAGGGATATTGGGTAACTTATGATAAAAATGATTTACTTGTAAAATCAGAAAACAATTAGGTAGATTATATGAGAGTTAAAAAGGAGGTGGGCACAAGATTTCAAGATTTTGTGGGTATGTCTGAGTTGACCAATCAAAAGATGCATCACAGCTGAAGCAGAAAAGTGAAAAATTAGGTTGGAAGTTAAAGGTAGATGGGTTATTTATTTGTCTAGATGAATTGACGTTTTAAGGCACGTCACCACAGACGACATCCGGTTACGAATATAAATTTAAGATACAGTGAGTTAGTTAGAGAGATATATTTAACAACAAAGTTAATTTTAAAGCATTTCAAGATTTAAAAAGAAATCTTTTATATATACTTGAGAACTATGTTAAAAGGGTCTCTAGTGTGATTAGATCATTTATATATATATTATTTTGAACCCAAAATACAATGCTTATTATGTTTAACGGGCAATAAATCATGGCAATATTAAAGTGAAAAATCAAAGAATTAAATATATATTACATGGACCATTATATATTAATAAAATAATGGATATATAATTGTAATGCATTGATTTTTTTATGAAAAATTCTATTAACTCTATTTTAAAGTTAACATTATACAATGCCTACAAATTACTGTTAATTCATTACGATGATTTAGGAGATCATTATTTTTCGGAAACTAAATAATATGCAGTTTTTTATGTAGACACAGGGGACATGGACCATATAAGGTCTTAGAAATTCTCGTTTTTTTTAAATATTTTCCATTTACGGTGGGGGTTTTATTGATTTCTTTTAAATGCCAAAACATTTTAGAGATAGATAATCGGTTACATTGTTGTTAAAAGAAGAAATATGCTGATACCACCTTCGTTTAAAACGATTTTTTGTGCTACCAATATAAAATTTATTAACAGCCGGGTTTTCAATAGATGGAATGGTGCATTAGTAAACAATAGATTCTGTAAGACATCTATTTTGCAATGGACAATTTATGGTATTTCTATAATTAGATAATTTATTATCAATATTATTAATTTTTGCTTTGAAATTATTATTATTAAGTGTTTATTTCTAATATTTTTTCCTAAATTATCGGTACAACTGTAACTTAATTTAAGCGTATTTTTTATTGAAAATCTTGCTTAGAGGATTATTATTTGCGAAATGTTTATCAAGCAAAGCAAAAAACTTTTGCCCTAAATTAATGCTAAGTATTAGGTTAAATGGGGGTATGTACCGATTGATTTTTCTATTATTTTTGGGCTATCATTATTATACTTTCTATATTTAATATCGGGGCATTTATAGCCACTTTGTTATAAAAATTGCACTGTTTATAAAATATATCTTCGTTGGCAGAGTTAATACTAATTTTATATTCTATGGATGAGGGTATGTGTTTTATTATAGATGGAGGTTGATTAAATTTTGGGTGGATATATAATGGATTAATATTTGTTTTCCTGTATGATTGGTATATATATATATATATATATATATATATATATATATATATATATATATATAGGGTGACCCCAAAAAATGGGAATTTTTGAAGTGCGTATTGCCAGACATGAGCAAGTGGCAACACTGCAAGACAGTGACTTTGAGCAAGTAAACATTTCGCCATTTTAGTAACGAGAATGAAATTCACAGTATCCCAGCTGAGATGTTGCAGCAGTCAATGAGGAATCTCAACAGCAGATTTCAAGAATGCATTCGTACAGGAGGACGCCATCTACAGGACGTAATTTAAAAAAAATGAAAGTTCCATCATTGTTTCTTCAATGGCATGTTTTAAGGTTTCAATTACTATGAATTAAATATTTTTCTTCCATCACTCTTGGTTTTATTGGATTGATAAAAAGTTCCCGTTTTTTTTGGTCACCCTGTATATATATATGATTCTCCTTGAAACTCATATGTAAATTTCTTCTTCTCCTCCTCCTTCTACTTCTTCTTCTTCGTCTGAATTCACGTGTCCTTTACTACAATCGTTTTATCCTAAGTAAGGTGAGGCTGCCACTAAGACGCAAAGGGGCGACTAGAAGTGAAAGAGAAGGAACAGAATTTAGAAAGAACCGAAAAAACAATACTAAAAGGAAACAAGAGATAAACTTCTAGTTCTGTTCAAAAGACCGGGGATGAGTGTGAACCGGACGATGTTTAATAACATTAACAAAATATAATCCTATTTTAAGTATTAAACTCTTCTAACCTTGTTGTCTGGAAAATACCACAAGTAAGCAACCCCCGCATTATTTATTGTTCTTAATCAAATGAATTCCTTTCGCTTCATGTGTGCTTCAGTAAAACTTGAATGCTATATTTACATTATTTACACACAAATTAGTGTCCTCAACTTTTTTTTTACCACAACGTTGGGATCGACGGCCTTGCTGAGCTGTGTAACTTTAAGGGAATGACGAAATGAACACTTTATTTAATTTACGAGGTGTATTGTTCTCGTTCCAGTGCCCATGTGCGGGGATTATCTCGTCTCGTTTTTTTTTTATTACTTCTCATTTATTGTTCCCTTCGTTTTCACTCTGTCTGCTCGACATAGGGATTGAACTCGCAATTACTATTTTGCCCGCTTCACAATCCAACGCGTTAATCCACGAGGCAAATGTTGGAAACTTCTTAAATGACCCTTGAACAGTGTGCGGCATAAATGCCTCCCACATTTTAAATTTACATCTGTGTGGTGCTCGGAAACTTAGGCGAATTGTAACGATGTATCCATCTAGCTAATGCATTCAGTCAGTCAGTGATGTACCATAGGTGATACATGCTTAGGCGATGATGTATCTTTTCGATACATGACCGACGAGTCAGATTTTTTCCCGCAGTAGGTTGTCATTTCTTCCTGCGGTAGACAAGTCGCCATCCAAGGCAAACCCGGTCTGTTTACCCATTTTTTTTTTTTGAGAAGAAGAGGATTCATACCTTTCCCAAGGGTATTAGCACGTAAGTGAATGTTCGACTGGAATTCGAACTCGGCTCTCCGATTTCCCAGTCCGAACCGCTATCCATTACTCTATGAAGATTTTACTCCACCGTTTCCTC
The DNA here is from genome assembly GCA_964036315.1 of Acanthosepion esculentum. Lineage (NCBI taxonomy): Eukaryota > Metazoa > Mollusca > Cephalopoda > Sepiida > Sepiidae > Acanthosepion > Acanthosepion esculentum. The sequence goes on from OZ038488.1 coordinate 75,920,268, forward strand.
CTGCATTACTGTTCGTTTTTAGATACTGTGACTTACCATCATGACTTGGAACGGTGCACACCGTGCGTTTGCTTTTGAATTTTTTTTTTAAGTCTGCTAAATCTGTAATTGCAACAGAGAGCTTTTCGTGCTTATTCCATGTGACGTCGAAATGCTGCTGTTTCAAATAGAAAATCGATACTATTGTGGATCGAAAAGATTAGAGCCACCGGTTCACCGCTTAAAAGAAAGCTGCCTGGAAGTCCTTGAAGCGCTCGATGTTCCGGGGATGGAAAGCTTTAGAAATCGTCTACAACAGGGTATAGTGAATAGAGGCCACTATTTGGAGTATGTCATTTTTAAAACCAAATGAATATAAACTGTAGCCCTTTGTTTAAACAACAGTGAAATAATTTATTTTAAGGAAAGGAAAGAAGTGAAGTCGTTACCTGTTCTGTTCTCAAATGTTTTGAATTCAGAATTCCTTTCCAAGTCCAGTCTACTCTGCTATTTAACCCATATCTGTTTGGAGATGCAATGAATTCATACCTTTCCCAAGAGTATTGTTGCAAAAGGAAAAACAGCAATAAACTAAGCCAAAATTTGAACTCTTTTTGCCGATTCCATTTTTACGTTGATATCCGTTACGCTACACGCACTTAATGTCGGCAAAATGTCTAACAGTGAATTACGCAAGCAATTTTCACCGCAATTAATATCAATTAATTTCATATCTGCCCATCCCCCACCTCTCTCTCACACTCTCTTTCAATCCCTGTATTTCCCCCTCTCTCTCCCCCTCCATTCACTCTTACCACGCTTCTCTCGCAACCTTTCTCCCTTCCTCCTTCATTTCATACTTATATTCCCGATTATCAATGTATTTATTCACCGACATGTTGAAGGTTGTTAGTAAGAGAAATTTCCAATTTCCCCTTACCCCCTGTTTCTTCTCTCCTACCCGACCACCAACCCCCGTCACTAATCAGAAAGTTTCACACCATCATAAATATTCATTGCTGCCGGGTAAATCTTCCGCTGACCCCGCCGAATATCTAATCCATCATATGTGCAAAAGTCTGTACAAATGACTATTGCACTTATCACCACGGCAATAAACAGTGCGTATCAGAGAGGACGAAAGGAGGACAACGAACCCCCGACTGCATGACATCACCCCTTCTTCTTTTTCATTATCCCACCCTCAGCGTCACACCCAAGTGCGCGTTGTCGTACACTCATCTCTTCCCACATTGTAATGCCTCTTTTAACTTCAGTTGCAACTAAAATGGGGATAATGAACATCATATCGCTTTGGTATGTTAGTGCTTAATAAGACATTTTCAAGTGTGCAATTCACTCAGTGATTCCCTATAATTTAAACAACTCCCTAGACTCAGAGATTGCAACCGAATCCTTAGAGACAGAATGTGTCAACAAGCATGTTCATATGTAGCACGCTATACGATGACAGTGAGAGTGTGGATAATCACACACTAAACTCGTCAAGAATATTAATTATTTCCTTGTGTTAAGCCAAATTTGGCAACGGGTCATTTTTAAGGGGGTCATTAAGAATTGAATTAAACGTGAAGAGCTGACAAGACGAAATCTTAATTCCTGTATTATGAGGAGGTGTTTATCGGCGTAGAGCAGCAGTTAACAAGATAAACATACTAGCTCCAATCTCACTGAACGCGACAGAAATATAGCTGCGTGCTTATTTTTTTCTCTTGTGTAATATATAAAGTAATTATCTTTGAATATATCTTGAATTATTCGAATGTTTGCTGTAAACTCTAATCCACCTGTTCTCCTCCCAGCTATGGGTTAATTATTAAGACCTGTACCAGGAAACGATTATTATCTTCAAGAAACAAAATTCTTACAGTCTAAAAATATTTATGGCTTTAAATAAATTGCAATGGTTTGATTAGCTGTAAACTTCATGAAGATGCAACATTTGTGGAAATTGAAAAATATTGTTGTTTTTTTATTATTATTAACATGTTAGGGACCAGTATATAATATAAATACAATGTTAAATAAATCACTGAATTTCTAAAGAGTTACCTGTATTTTTTTTTTCATTAAAAAATGTCATGTTTTAAAATGTGATTATGTCATTGCTAACAACGTGCTGCTTATGTAGTATTTTTACCCACAGAACATTTTTATTTTCATAGTGTTCAGGTTGCACATTCTTTCGATTTCTCTTTTTCTAACTTTATATTAGGATAGTTTTTTTCTGCAGTATTCAAGGAGGTGTTTCTTTCAATGGGACAGACATACTAGTAAACAAACAAGTTCTTTCTTTCCTGTCCTTCCTCACTGTATCATGTCTGTTGGCCTAAATTTCTTTATTAGTTTGTGTTGTGGGGCCCTCTCCTTTTTACACAAGATGGACTCGTCTAAAGTATACTTATTCTGACAGAGTGGAGATACGTCGAGTACACAGGGTGTTCACCGAGAGATACGTTGCGATAAAGTTGAGATACGTAGAGTCCAGAGAGAGAGAGAGAGAATTACGACTTCACTTACAGAGACTTGTACATATACTTTCTACTAACCCGTATTCCTGGACTACTAATCTTCATTTCAAGTTTGTATTCTTATGTTCAATACACTTATTTTCCTACTTCAATTAATGACGTTGTTTATTTATTTGTGCAGGATTCCCTCCCCGGAATCCACAGCAGTCTGAATTGGCATATCCCAGGGTACAGTATCTTCATCATTTTCTGTTACATTTGATGGATCATGTTCATATCATTTATATTTGTCTATGAGGTAAGTATGCAAGCAAATAAGTACGTAATAATAATAATAATAATAATAATAATAATAATAATAATAATAGCTAATCCCCTTGAGATCGTGATAAGAGGCCACAAAGACAAAATGTGCCTCCTTATTGACATGGGAGTCGCTGTAGACTGCAATGTATCTTTGAAGATCTTTTTAAAAAAACTATCAAAATACAAGTACTTTAAAATCGAAATCTCAAAAATGTGGCGCATAAGGACATTAACAATTCCAGATGCAGTTGGAGCCCTTGGATTGATTGGAAAAAATTCGAATAGATTCATTACCGGAATCCCTGGTAGCCCATGCATTAAAGAAATACAAAAAATTGTACTCACAAGTACAACCTACACCTTAAGAAGTGCTTTATCTATGTAAAATATGTGCGATTTTTTTTCTCCAAATCTGCTCAGCAGAAAATATCATGATGCCATTTCTGACCTTAGATCTCTGGTCGGGAAGCGGAAAGAAATGAGTACACACGAGAAACCAAAGGAAATAAAACAATAATAATAATAATAATAATAATAATAATAATAATAATAATAAACAGAATGATTGTCGTAAATCTTCCAATATTGTTCAATGATTAGAAAAGAGAGCGATTTAAAAAAGAAAAGACAAAGAAAAGAAAAAGACATTGTTTAACAATTTTAAACAATATTTCAAGTGTAGGGAAACTGTAACGGAGCTAATGTCCGTAGAGTGAAGCCACATAGAACAGATTGACCTTGAACTCTGTTGCGCATGCACACTAAGTTATAACGTCCTCGCTCACGGCCATTGTTTATAGCAGCGCTTTGAAGGAAAGTGTGTAGCATGCGGTCTTCTCACCACACCACAGGAAATTCATTATTGACCATGGCATTGCAGCAATTTTTGGCCAGACACAAGATTCTGCATGGCCAACAACGGCCATATTCCTCAGATTTCGCCCCTTGAGACATTTCCTCTTTCCAAAAATTCAAATGCCAACTGAAAAAACAGGATTTCAAGAAGTCGAAGAAATTCAAGAGAATGCAACATGGAAGTCGCTCGCTATCCCCAAAATGGAGTTCCAGGAATGTTTCCATCAAAAGAAACGACGTTGAACAAAGTATGTCGATTCGAAGGAGATTAAATTCCGAATTGATATGTTTTGCAGTCTTCTTTTTATAGTACCAGTGCTTTTTTTTATCACACCTCGTATGTCTGTCTCCAAGTTATGCTTAAAAATTGAATACAAGTATAAAAATATTTTAAAAAAATACAAGTCTTTGCACAAACGTCGCTTGTCTTGAGAAACACAGTTGCACTACTGATCACCGCGACAAAACGAACGAAACGCAGCCAGCGTGAATGGAATGCAACTAAAACGTATGCAACATGATGGGGGGTCATGTTCATTTTGAAATTATCCTTTAGTTGATTAATTAATAAGAGCAATTAACCAAATTGTTTACTATAAATATTATGGAATTCTCCTGTCATCTTGTTCATTTACCCCGGGGTGGGGCGTTAGTAGTTTACATATGTAATTACTCTCATGCGTTTTAAGGGCCGAAAGATCGATGGATTCTGGATACTTTTTCAGAATGCGCACTTCAAGACATTCGTCGAAATTACAGTTGTTTGTGGTAAAATATTCAAGCTCCCTTGATGTCACAGTTGAGTCTGTCATCATACCTGTGGTCATTAAAGATTTTATTTAATTATTCCGTTCGTTTTGCTACCCACATGACTCAAGTCAAATGGAAATCAAAACAATTGGCACCATTTGAAGAACGTTCCTTTTTGAATTTTTGATTGAATTGACTCATATTGTCGCACAACGGACAGGGTTTTCTGATTTCATTATTAAAAATTGCTAAGCATGAAAATGACAGACATGCTGTTGACATGCTGTCATAAATTGTTAAACACTATGTCTTTTCTTTTTGTTTTTTCTTAAAGGAAGTGTTGCTAATAATAATAATAATAATAATAATAATAATAATAATAATGTGCCTTTGTTATTAACATATCATTCCCTGCAGATTGTAATGTATCTTTGAAGATCTTCACAGAGCTATCAAAATACAAGGATCTTGAAGTAGAAATCTAAAAGATGTGGCACAGGAATGCATCAATAATTGCAATTGTAGTTGGAGCACTCGGATTGATTGGAAATGGTTCTGATGGACTAATTGAAGGAATTCCTGGTAGCCCAAGCATTAAAGAAATACAAAACAATATATTCGCAAGTACAGATCACACATTAGGAAGTGTTTTATCTATGTAAAATGTGTGTGATTGTAGTTTGTTTTTCTTTTCTTTTTTGCTTTTTACAAAAATGTTGCAATGGAATGTCCCACACCCCCTATCGCCTATGTGGACTGACTATATCAGTCACTATGTATAGTGAGCACGGGATATAGCTGGGCGCTTACTTCGGGAATTACTAGCCAGCCACCCGATTCCCTGTCTTTCAGTAGTGTATTCTCTTTTAAAATAAACCTCTCTTTTTTCATCTGTGCGCATGTTGGTGTTCCTTCACTCAAGTACCACCCTTGTCTGTTTGTAACCTCTTTAAGGATACAACAAAAAAATGATCAGTGGAAAATGCCATGAAGCCATTTTTGACCTTATGTCTCTGGTTGGGACCCGGAATGAAAATGTGTATACAACAGAAATCAAAGGAAATAATAATAATAATAATAATAATAATAATAATAATTATTATTATTATTTTTATTTTTATCATCATTATTATTATTACTATTATTATTATTATTATTTTAAGCGATTCATCCCAAGCAAGGTGGGAAGCCACTAGCACGGAAGGGGTTACAGAGAATTGGAGTTAGTCCAAATAAAATAGGAGTGATAGAGGAAAGGATGAAGAGAAGGATAGGGGATAGATCAAGGCATCTGGAGACGTCGATTGACATAGTTGGAGATTATAGCTATCAGGGAAACGGGAAAATGGTAGGGAGTTCCACAGGCGAGAGGTGCGAGACATGAAGCTATCGGCTACATTTAACAGTTTCTTTGTGCGTGAAATAGCAGCCTACCAAAAAAAAAGTGTCGCTGGGGAAAAATGACAGATAGTATAAGGACTGAACACCTGACGCATCTATCACAGCACAAAATACACGATATGATGACAGGGCTTTGATAAAATCACGTACAGCCCTGATAGAAATAACGTCAGATCGGGTAACCCAGTCCGCTCCGCCAGTGTCCGATTGCGGATACTCCCAAGTATCCAGATTTTACTTACAAAACGTTATTGCTAACTTATTTTTCAAACCCTCTTGACATGCGGCTATGATGATCGCTTACAACTCCCACCGGTGAACGCAAGGCCACAGTACGTCTGAACCTAGGGGACAGGACCAGTCGGTTAACGATATGCAACTGAGAAACAAATGCGTGGTGCTGAACCGGATATTTACAGTGAGCCATTTAATTCACCAAGAGAAAAAAAAACATGCATCTCCTAACACCTACGATCATTTAAGATCAGAAGCCACGAGAGCCACACCAGGCACACATGTTGGGTCTTTATTATTTTATTTATTATTATATTTCTTTCTCCTGTGTTCTAATGGTTTTCTTAACCCTCCCGCTGCTAACTACGGAGATCTTCGTTTTTCTTATCTTGCTCCAGCTGGCTAAGTACGGAAACCTACGTATTTTGCATACCGCAGGTATGAGTGTCCCGTTGCGCCATCTATCGTAAAATACGGAAAATTCTAACTGCTCTATCATGCAAATTATTAGTCAGCCTCGATTTTTCTCTACGTCATGTTAGTTTCGTATCTAATTGCAATGGGAAAATGAGTAGCAGTGAAAGTGTTAATAAGTTTTTTCGTATATTTGGTTGAAAGAGTTTGTCTGAATATGCTTTGATCATTCAGACAATCATTTGCCTTTAATTTAAATATGGATTTCCTGGAAAAGTCTTAGAGCGGGGGGGGGGGTATTTGTATATGTCTTAGTCCTACTATCCTAGCACTACAGCAATAATGAACTTACTAACGACCATCAAGACGGTTATGGAGAAGCTGGATACTTGTAAATGTGTGGATACAATCGACTATAGCATAACTTACATCGGCGAAAACGCTAAAGAGATCGCTAAAGATTTCAGGTAACTTGTTGTCAATTGATCTTAATTGATGATCATCATCCCTTGGAGAGATGTGAGTCCCACTCGATCAGCTTCCCACGTACCACTGCTCTGTGGCACCGACGCCCAAATGGACTCAATAACCACCTATTCAAGACTAGGGTTAACCGTTATCTTCCCCACATATTCGCATATGCCTCTTACTCTGAACCTTCTATCTCGAGTGGCTCCCGGGCCTTGTACAGTGTCATTATCATTGTAAAAATCACATACCTATGAATATATATATATATACACACACACACACACACACACACATATATATATATATATATATATATATATATATATATATATATATATATATATATATATTATGAAATGGACGAAGGTGCAACAATTATATAAGACATTTTTTCATGTTTACACGTTCTTTTTATAGATACAAATAATTTAGTAAATGCTCTGTTTATAATAGTCCTGTTTATTATGAACAGAGCATTTACTTAAATATTTGTATCTATAAAAAGAACGTCTAAACATAAAAAATGTTTTAAATATATATATATATATATATATATATATATATATATATATATATATATATATATATATATATATATATATATTCAAACAGATTTGTTTAAATAATTTAGATATATCATGTCGAATAGTAGAACATATACATACTCGCAGACAACTTAACCCCTGAGGATGGTATCAGATGAGATTGAAAGTACTTGGGAAAATAAAAACTATTCGAAAGAAAATCTTGGTATTTTTCTTACTCAATTTTTCTAAATCTACCTAAAAGTTAATCCGTGAACTTGAAAGGATCACAACTAAAATTAATCGACATGATATGTATAAATTATTTAACTAAACCTGTTTGAATGAAAATATACTGCCAAGGTATATATATATATATATATATATATATATATATATATATATATATATTTATATATATCAGCAACAGCTATAATAATGATAATAATAACAATAATAAGATTATTATTTTCTTTCTTTTTAACAGACACAATGGCGACAGAAGAGCAACTTTAAAAAATATACTTTCCTTGTCATACAGGGAAGTGAAGCCGCTTATCGAAGACGGAATGCGTACAAGAAACTTGGCTTCCCCTCTAGAAAGACGTCTTTGAATACCATTCCCTTCAGTGGCTGTGTATACAATAGCGCCTCTTATCACTGCGATCCTTTCTTCTTTCCTTCCGTTTTCTTAAGCCCTTTGTCTTCGACTTTCATTCTTATTACCTAGTCTTTTTTTACGAGTTACTTTATCCAAATATCTTTGCCTTTTATAGACCTTAACAGCTAGCATTGGTGGTGCCATGCATCATTGCTATTCATGTCTTTATGACAGCATTTTTCAAGATAACAATAACAGAGAGAACTGAAGCCATTCTGCTGTTTCCTTAATAGAAGCGCCGTTTATTTAAGCCACTCATTCCAGAAACGATTCCGCTATTATTTCGGACTGAGACTTAATAAAAAAAACGTTAAGTTAGGCTTGTCTTAGTACACTGCCAACAACTTCACCAATCATTTCTTTTTTTAAAATCTGTTTTTGATACCGCAATGGGGATATAGAGAAGCTGAAGGTATATGCTGAAGATTTGGTTCGAATAACACCAGTATATAAAGAATAAATGCTCAAGATATTCGCATTTATGATATTTGATGCAACAGTAGAAAAATGATAAACCGGTAATCCACTCTAAGTCAGACTGGGGAAATAATCCCTATTCAAAATCGAAGTCGAAAAGTCTAACCGGCCATATCTTGCAGTGGGAGGGTTCGCATTCAGTCAGTTATGTGTCATACGCGATACACACTTAGGATATGACTGACGAGACAGAATGTTTTCCCGCAGTAGGTTGCCAATTCCTTCTGCGATACACCAGTTACCATCCAAGGCTATAGAACCCGGTTTGTCCTGCTATTTAACCATACCTTAGGGGAGAAAAAGAGGATTCATACCTTTCTCAAGGGTATTAGCACATAAGTGAATATAATGGATTCGACTGGAATTCGAAATCGGTTCTCCGATTCCTCAATCCGAGCCTTTATCCTAGCAAGGTCGTGGTATTCTATCTGTCGTGGCCGATTATGTATTTTTTGCGACCAGTTATGTGCCATGCATGATACAAACTTAGGCGATCATGTATCTTTCGATATATGACTAACGAGACAGAGTTTTCCCGCAGTAGGTTGCCATTTCTTTCTGCGGTAGACCACTTGCCATCCAAGGCTATAGAACCCGGTTTTCGTGCTATTTACCCATAGCTGGGGGGAGAAGAATAGTATTCATACCTTTCCCAAGGGTATTAGCACATAAGTGAATATAATAGATTCGACTAGAATTCGAACTCGGTTCTCCGATTCCTCAATCCGAGCCTCTATCCTAGCAAGGTCGTGGTATTCTATCTGTCGTGGCCGATTATGTATTTTTTGCGACCAGTTATGTGCCATGCATGATACAAACTTAGGCGATCATGTATCTTTCGATACATGACTGACGAGACATATTTTTTTCCCGCAGTAGGTTGCCACTTCTTTCTGCGGTAGACCAGTTGCCATCCAAGGGTATATAGAACCCGGTTTGTCGTGCTATTTACCCATAGATAGTGGTGGGGGAGAAGAAGAGGATCCATAGATTTTTCAAGGTTTATTAGCCCTTTAAGTGAATACAATTCGGAAAACATTGCCGGAAGTTCAAAAGAATTAACCGAAGCGTCATCTATTAAACTGATTGACAAAATACATATATGTGGAATGTGTGATATATGGAATCGCTAGAACTCTTACGTGATATCTGTCCTACTATATGGCAGTGAATACTGGACAGTCTCCTCAAAGATGAAGAAGAGACTTGAAGCAACAGAAATATGGCTCTACAGAGGACACCGGGGACCGAATATATGAACAACGATGAAAGTTCTAGAGAAAATAGAAACAAATTAAGAAACTTATACTTAACATCAGGAAGGGACAATTGAAATTTCTCGGGCACAAAATGAGGAAAGAAGGCTTGGAAAATCTGATACTCACAGGACAGATTAGAAACAAGAAGGGCAGAGGAAACAACAGATGACCTACTCACTGGGCTTAAGTAGATGAATGGCGGAACAAGGTTTAGGACAGATAACAAAAAGACAACATTTATTAAGAGCTACGAAGCAAAGGAAATTGTAGAGAGCCATGATCGCTTACGTCCTGAAGGGATACGGCACACAAAGAAGAAGTTTTGTGCGCTTTAACAAGGATCTGCTGAAATTGTTATTGGTATTTCCACCGCATTTATTTCAGTTTCTACTTGGATTTTTCTCAGTAGTTTGCCACCAGGTTTATCGTTATCCGCGATCGAGTCAAACAAAATTAGACTGAAGCCCTTGTTTCGGATATCATTTACGTGGCAGATCAGCTGCCACTTAAAGTTTAAGGTCTAGGACAAAACCTGGCACCTCCGCTAAAAGACAGTAAAACTGCTTATATGTTTAATTTTTCATATTTTTTGTCACAAAATAAAGAAGAAATTTTGTAGAACCCCATATTAAAAGGTCATTGTGTTTGCAGTTACCCCCGTGAAAAAGCAAATAAATATATGCAATTACTTTCTTGTAAAAAGAGAAACGCTCTCCTGCACAGATTGCATTCCCAGAGTAGGTTAGAAGTCTCTTAAATGGCTCCACTGAAACGTCGTCGTTAAAAGATTACGCCAGTTCAAGAATTCGGTCATATTTAGATATGCAATTGTGCACTTCGACATATTGCAATGTTTAACAAGCTTGTCCCGTTTGATCAGTTCTTGAGTTCGATCCTCACTGGATGCCATCGGTTTCTTTCACTGGTTGAATTCTGTCGTGTGCCACATCTAAGTCACGCACAGAAAATTTGGCACTTAGACGTGGTGTAATGATTAGCAACTTTGTTCCGCTTGATCAGTTATGCCTGAATAGTGAGATTGATCCTCATTGGGTGCGCCAAAATTCTGGTCTTATGCCACATCTAAGCTACGCTTCGAAATTCAGCATATGTTGGCATGTAATTATAATCAATTTTATACCACTTTTTCAAATTTTGGTTCCTATTTTTTACAGTCTCCCTTACTTTTTGAACAAGATAATGTCAACTTTGAAAAGACATGCATATCGTACATAAACATTTGACGAACAAGCAATATTGGCGGGTCATTTGGTTGAAAGTGTGTTATCGATAAACATACGCCTTACTAAGAGAATTTTCAGCAGTCTTCTTTTGCTTCTTGAATATTAGGTATATACAGTTTTGAGGGGGGTTGAAAATTTACCCATTTAAAAATGTTGAAATCTATCACAAGGTAAAAGGAAAGTTGAAGAGAATAGAAAATAAAGTGTACGTCCGACATTTTTATATTTAGTGTTTTTTCACGAATAGTTTACTTTTATTTGAGTCCAGTTTCTTTTTATGAAGACACAATTCATACAACAGGGAATAGAGTATACGCAGGAAGATTTTTTAATGACTTCCACCCGAACTATAACAGTCAGCTACTACTTAGGTTATCACGCGGACCTCTTGAACTCTGAATGACTTCGTGGTACATTTGACTTTTTATTGTAGACATAAAAAGCACCCGAATATTTAATAGAAAAATACGCGGCTGCATTTAATTAAAATTTCAATTGTACTTAAAGATTATAAATTAAAATGACCGTGTGTATTTGAATAAAAACAACAGAATAAATATGAACTTAGGAAAGTTTATGCACAATTCGATCCTGATATACAATTCTTAATTCCTGTTTTATTATTGTTCTCGCAGATTTGTTTTTTTTTTCTTTTCCTTATATTCTTTGACAGTCAGGAAATTCAGGAAATCTTTCTGACTTTATTGCCTTGCTTGTGGAGTAATTATTTAAAAAAAACAACTCATTCTAAAATTAGAAAAATATGAAAATAATTAAACAGACACCTTTTCTCAAATTAATTTACTCGAACCTTTGACATTTGTTTACACTTGGGTACGTTTTGAGAAGATATGAATGTATGTGAGAGATTCGTGGAAGACTGAAATTAAAAGCAAACCAATCGAACGATCCTCCGTGGCTCGATCGGTTAAGAAACGTCAGGCTAAATGACGGTTCCGTATAGGATACAGGTTCGATTCATATCGGAGGACAAATATTTTCTATGAAAATTTCTCGGACATTCAGGCCGGTAAATGTTATTAATACTGTTCATTATAAAACAGAGCATTTACTTAAATATTTGTATCTATAAAAAGAATGTATAAACATAAAAACGTCTTAATATATATATATATATATATATATATATATATATATATATATATATATATATATATATATATATATATATATTAAGTATATTATGTATATATATACATATATATTAAGACATATATATATATATATATAATACATGCACAATTATATATATATAATATAATACATATATATATATATATATATATATATATATATATATATATATATATGATATATGCACAATATATATATATATATATATATATGTACCCAAGTATAGGATTGGTGTATACG
>OZ038488.1:75935229-75942729 GCA_964036315.1 Acanthosepion esculentum
TATTAATTATGAAATTTGTGCTCCCCGTTATAGTTAAGGAATGTCACAATAAGTAATTTGTACTTTTCTCTTTCAGATTATAAAAATATTTTTCATGATCTTCCACAATATTCGCACCTATGTTCGTCCCATCTAAAGATCACATTCGATATATCTTACTGTATAAGTTTTATAAAGGTGTCAAAGCAAGTGCAGTAGCAAAGTCTACTTAGAGCGATTATGGAAATTATGCAGTTAATGAAAGAATTTTCAGGAAGTGGTTTTCCCGTTTCCAAAGTTTGAAAGACGAGCAAAGGGGGGGGGGGTCGTCCAAAAAAAAAAGAAGAAAACGGTTGGAAGCTGTTGTCCCAGACAATCCCACCATTACCTCTTGCTTGCAGAACAATTTAGCGTAAACGATACTACAATGCTACGCCAATTAAAAATGATCAGAAAGGTTTCAGTGGTTGGGAAATGGGGCCCACAGTAACTTTCTCCAGAGAATCTGCAACTATGTGTTGCTTGTTGTGAATCATTGCTTTCACGACACCTTCAGCCACCATTTTAGATAGGCTTGTTACAGGTGATGAGAAGTGTATCCTTTACCATAGAGTTAAACGCCTCCATCGGGGATCAAGCGTGGAGGAAGATCAGTTCAACAACAAAAAGGAAGACTTCATCCAAAGAAGATCATATTGAGTATATGAGTGGGATATTGAAGGAATTGTCGTTTACGAACTGTTAAACAACAATGAAACAATTACAGTTAATCTGTACTGTGATCAACTTCATCGTTTGAAAACAGCAAGCAACCTTCCTTAGTGAACAAAAGTGCGTGTTATCACCCATCACGACAATGTTCGTCTTACACAGTTCGGCTATATAAAGTCTTTTGGAAGAGCTTAGTTCGGAAATAATGCTTCATCCGCCATAATTCTCCTGGCCGTGCACCTTCTGATTATGACTAGTTTCGGGGACAACAGAATCATTTCGATTGTCTTAAGTTGGCATCAAGAGAAGAGGTTGGAAATGAGTTAGATTCATATTTTTCTAAGGAACGTTACAGGCGTGGCATTTATAAACATGATGGCAGACGGAATGATGTTCAGGAAAGCAAAGATATGGGATTTCTCGAATATTTAGGCCGGTAGACGAAAATAAATATACTGTTTGAAGGACACGGAGCGTTAAATATGGGTATCTACTAAAGTTTAAAGTCACACACACACACACACAGACAACAAACATATATATATGTATATATATATAGAGAGAGAGTGTTGCCTGACGATTGCACTAGCATGAAACAGACTGTCGCCTCTAAGTGTTGACTTCTATATTTATATATATAAATATATATATATATATATATATATGTATGTATATATATATATATATATATATATGTATATGTATGTATATAGATTTTATTGAATAAATTTACGCCTTGGTATTTCCGAAGATATTTCTGTGTAATTTTAGTAAATATATCTTTTTTAAGATGAGATGTAAATGTTATTTTCATTTTTGCGTTATTTCCACAAAAAATAACTCATCGCACCCTGCACATATCTTTTACAAACACACACACACACACACACACACACATATATATATATATATATATATATATATATATATATATATATATATGTATAATTCGTAGGTGAAAATCGTCATTTACTAAAGGTATCTAAATTCCAGTTGTGAAGAGAATTTGCTCTGTTCAATGAAAATAAACACTGAGTGCTCTTTTGTGAGTCAGTTTTAACATATTTCAAATTCTATGTTGTGCTAATAGGACTCGCCTGGATTATACCAACGGATTACTACATATATATATATATATATATATATATATATATATATATATATATATATATACACTTACGTCTAGCCAACACAAACCTATATGGCCAATCAAGTACTACACTTATATTCATAATGTCTAGGTATATATATATATATATATATATATATATATATATATATATATATATATATATGTATATATATACATATATATATATATATATATATATATATGTATATATATATGTATATATATATATATATATATATATGTATATATATACATATATATATATATATATATATATATATATATATATATGTATATATATACATATATATATATATATATATGTATATATATATATACATATATATATATATATATATATATATATATATATGTATATATTTATATGCAGCAATACATTTTCATATTAAAAACTTACCAGCGATACGTTTTATAGCAGAATTACCAACAATACATAACATTCCGTTCAAAATATTTAGATTTCGGCATTAAATAAGCCATAGTGATTGGTATGCCGCTAAACAGAATCAAACAAACAACTAGTAAATAGGGATGAACAGTGTATGTCCGTCTTCTCTGCTTTGATGCTATTCTGTGTATTCATGGTCGGGTCCCGTCTGCTGAATGAGTGTGCCAATGAGATTGTTGACAACTTTTGCTGGCAGTTGGCTTGTCTGCTTGCCAATGGCATCGGCGAATCATTAATGTCATAAACAAACATGGCAGATAAACATAGTAGGCACTGAAAAGTACATCTGGAATTAACGGTGGGCCTATTGAGCAAACAGGTTTTTTTCAATAGTACACAAAGTGCGGTATTCTTGATCTACATCTCCGTAAACTGTCAGCCTGTATTACGCGGCCGAAGTCGGGGTTTATGAAGATATCGTCCAGTATGCCTCGATGACCGAAAGGCTTATATATAGTATAGTTAGGAAGCTTCCTATTGGTTGTCATTAATATTCGAAAAAAAAACAAAACAATATACATGTTATGATACTGTTGTAACCTCGGGAAGATTACTGAATAGAATAATCAAATGAAGCTTGGTAATGAACGATAATACTTAGGACAAGAACAACTCATATAAGATTCGCCAGTGGCGCGTAGAAGAACTAGTCAACTGCTAGAAGTGAGTCAAGTGAATTCTACAATGAATCTCCAACTGCAGGATATCTACCAACCACCTAACGCGGTCACATGTGGCACATGGCCGAATTTCATCTGGGGTATTTAAAACCAGCCAAAAATTCCCCGTCGACCCCGTATAAAATGGAGTCGGGTAGCTGTTTCTCGAGACGAGACTCTGCCCTTCGACATAGCCTCGTCTGAGATCTTTTCTGTCAAGAGGCAGAGAGTTTGGCCTGCATAGCTGGCGAAGAATCTCCAATTGCAGGATATTTACCTACCGCCACAAGCGGTCAGATGTGACACAACGCCGAATTTCATGTGGAGTATCTGAGCCCGTAGGCTCGGCCAAAAATTCCCCATAGACTCCGTATAAAACGGGGTCGGGTAGCTGTTTCCCGAAGCGTGACTCTGCTTTTCGACATAGCCTAGTCTGAGTTTGACCAGCCCAGCTGGAGACGAATCTCCGACTGCAGACCAACATGCAGTATTAACTACTGCATTTATGTGAATGGGGGCATACCCATTATGGTCCGTATGTATGCTACAACAGATACTAACAGTATTTATAATATATGGATGATAATTGTAGGCTTATATTATATGACTGGTGTTCGTGATTGCTTGTATATCGTGACTGGGGTTTGTAAGGGTGGACAAACTTGTCTGTACTGAACATTCCTTGCTAAGACGCAGGGTGATTTTTTAGGGCATTTTTTTAAAATTGCTTTTTAGCATACGGGAAATAAATTCTTCCATCATGCTGTTGAGCTGTAAATAAAAGAAACCTCAACGAAATTTAGAATAACAAAAAAAAATGCAACAAGCCGGGTATAAACAAAAATAAATGCATCATTAATTTATTCTAATAAAACCATATGCACCCTAATTATAAACAGGATAGAAAAAAGTCATTAAATATATAATTCGTCGATACATATCTCCTAACGATCCCAACATATACCTTAGATTCATTATTTACTATAAAAATAGCATCGTCGGAACCATGAAATCCGGGTTCGAATCTCATCATAGTTTATCAGTAATGTGACGTTTTTGGTATTATTGGACTGGGGAGGTGATCCCAGCATGTGGCACCTTTGGAAAGTTCATGAAAACAATACCGCGACTTGACTCAAGCCTTACTAATGAAATTATGTAGACTGAATTATTCGTCGATGTTTTTACTAGCACGAAGTCACAAATCATCGTGACCGAGTATTTGAGCGTACTGGCCTTATTCAAATCTATTGATCCTGCCCGATGATGCGTTATCCTCCAGAAACTGTGGGCATTGAAATAAAACACACATGTGCCCGAGCAGGCATCTGCGACAGGGATTTCCTTGTCACCCTTATAAGCATGCTCGGATACAAGCGACCAGACTTTATAAAAAGTTCAAAATATCCGACTTAATTATTAACTATAAATCGAGCTCCTAAAACTACCTCCCATATATAAAACCAATGCTATATATGAATCTTCATGTCCTATGTTTGATTGCATCTGCAGTAAAAAAAAAAAAGTGAAAGAGCATCATTACTTCTTACTTTGACCACACGTGCACCAAACTCTCTCACAGGTTGACTTGTCAATAATGAGTGCACATTACCACACCACAAACAAGCAAAGTACCACTATAAACATAAAGCAACTATTAGACGATAACACCAAAATAATATACAGTACTCAATGCAAAGAAAGACTAAAAAATCCTAGAAGCTATTATTATTTAGGCTGATGACATAAGTATTTAATTTTGTCTTAGTAGTAAGTACGTTAAAGAAAAACTGGTAGCTGCTCTCGAAAATGACATGCAATCAGTGTTAAACTGGAGCATGGAACGGCTTGAAAAATTTAACTCCTTCAAAATAATACTGCTTTCGTTTAATCAAAATAGATAATCATGTCTGCCTTCCATCAGATTGACTGATGCTAAAATCCAGAAGAATAACACGTTGCACTTTCTTGGGCCAACGTTTTCTACTGATATGAAGTGGAGTGATTCCTTCGTCCAGTCGTTTAATATTGCTGTCATATCTATTTTGGTGCTCCTACTATATCTGCAAAACTTATCATATTCTTGACTATATATGCAAACATTGTGATATTCTTGACTATATATGCATAACTTATGATATCCTTGACTATATATGCAAAACTTATAATATACTTGACTATATATGCAAAACTTATAATATCCTTGACTATATATGCAAGACCTATAATATTCTTGACTATATATGCAAAATATATGCTATCCTTGACTATATATGCAAAACTTGTGATATTCTTGACTATATGTGCAAAACTTATGACATTCTTAACTACATATGAAAAACTTATGATATTCTTGACAAATTTTAAAACATTAATCGATCTTAAATTTGCATCTCGATTTTAGCGACCTTCCTACCGACGTGTCATAGTTCCCCTCTGTCTTTTCTACAAATATAATTTTGGAAATTGTTCAGATAAGTTTTACTCCTTGGTACATCGACGACACGAATTTAAGCGTGCTACTAGATTGGCAACTAGGTTTCACAGTTTTACTGTAGAACTAGCTAGATGCAACCGTATTTTCTATTCTATTCTTTTTCCCTTTCGGTTTATTCCCACTTATCACCTACGTCTACAAAATTTTCAAAAACAACGCCAATTGCCATTTTATGCTTTCCTGAAAACTGCTATTTTATTGTCCTTTCTCCTCAATAAAGTCGTCTCATTCTCTTTAACTCCCAGTAACCCGTTGCGTCTTAGTGGCATTATTACCTTTCTTTGTGTAATTATTAAAAAAACAAACAAACGATAATAAATATTTCACTAGTGGAATTAGTATATGCTTAAATAATAATAATAATAATAATAATAATAATAATAATAATAATAATAATAATAATAATAATAATAATAATAATAATAATAATAATAATAATAATAATAATAATAATAATAATAATAATAATAATAATAATAATAATAATAATAATAATAATAATAATAATAATAATAATAATAATAATAATAATAATAATAATAATAATAATAATAATAATAATAATAATAATAATCTTACCAACAAAAAACAAAGCGAATGCCATGTACGCCAAATGAATAAAACAGACAGCAAAACAACTTTGCCAAATTAAATTACAAAAAACTGGGAGGTCAAGTCGTTGCCTGGCAAATGCCTAAAAAGAATGAAAGAATCAGATGTGAACCAACAGAAAACACATCAGTGGCTGAGGAGCACCTGGTTGAAAACTGAAACAGAAGACCTAATTATTGCAGCTTATTGGAGCTTAGGACCAAAGTCTCGCAACAGGAACCAATCACTGTCACATAATCAAGGATGGAACTAAACCCACATGCAGCGTCTGCGGGAAATATGATTAAACTGTCGACCATATTATCTCAGGATGCTCGAAACTAGCAAAAAATGAATATACCATATTCACAGACATAACAAGGCAACGACATATGTGCAATGGAAGATATGCAAGAAGCACATAATCGAAACCACTGAGCGATGGTATGATCACCAAGCAGACACCGTTACCCAAAATAACGATGTAATTATCCTCTGGGACATGCCAGTTCAAACTGGCAAGAAAATGAAAGCCAACAGAACTGATATTATAACAAAAGACAAGAAATTCAGGAAGTGTATTCTTATTGACATAGCAGTACCATCTGAGAGAAACACCTCAATGAAAATTGAGAAATTGTCCAAATACGAGGACCTGGTGATCGAGATTAACAGAATGTGGGGAATGAAGACTGAGGCTGTAGCAATAGTAATCGGAGCTCTGGGACTCGTAAGAAAAGGAATGAACAATTTTACTAACAGTGACCCAGGTAACATTAACGTAAAAGATTCCCAAAGGATCGCCCTGCTAGGAACATCCCATATACTAAGAAAAGTGCTACCAATTAAATGACAATTATCCTACAGGGCCTAAAGACCATAGTTTGGGCACGACCCTACAGGATACAAAACAAGAAAAATAACATACACAAATAATAATAATAATAATAATAATAATAATAATAATAATAATAATAATTACAATACACACAGACATATTGACCAAAGACCACGATAAGAAAATATGATTTCTCATTGACATGACAGTCTCTGCAGATTTTAATGTAACTTTGAAGATCAAATACTGTCAAAATACAAGGATCTTGAAATTGAAATCTCAAAAATATGGCACATGAGGACATCAAAAAGTTGTAGTTGGAGCCCTCGGATTGATGGAAAAAGATTCCAATAGATTCATTCACAGGTAACGTCAACATACAGGTCGCAATGAAGATCGCCCTACTAGGAACATGCCATATACTAAGAAAAGTGCTATCAATTAAATGACAATTCTCCTGTAAGGCCTAAAGAACATAGTTTGGAACCGACTCTACAGGATGCAAAGAAGGAAACATAACGTCTACAAATAGTAATAATAATTATAATATCCAATAAAAGTTCTTCCTGTGCTGTCCTGCTTGCTTCACTTATCATGCATCACCTCACTTTGAACAGATTCAAG
>OZ038488.1:75950229-75962729 GCA_964036315.1 Acanthosepion esculentum
ACGACTTCTGACCTAACGATTAAATATTTCGCTATATTAGGTGTGCGCAAAGGTGCCTTGCGATTCTTCCTTATCATACATACTAAATACACAGAAGAAAAAAAAACGCCTTTTGCTACTAGCATATTTTAATTATAATATCTATATCTCTTTCTTTCCCGCTGTTTCTCTCATCTCTCTCTCTCTACATATATATATATATATATATATATTCCCAAGAGGATAGAATAGAGGTAGAACTCTATGTCCAGGACAGTGTAAGAATAAAAGGCTCAAACACTAATATTCCATGGTTATATTCCATGGTTATAATTTATCACATTGGAATCGTAATCAAGATCCAGTTCATCAGACCTACAAATAAAAAAAGGTCTGATAATGTAATAAATTATAACCATGGAATATTAGTGTTTGGGCCGTTTATATATATATATATATATATATATATATATATATATAATAATAATAATAATACACACACACACACACACACATATATATATACAATATTATATATAATATAATATAAACGTAATATAATATATATAATGTATATATAATAATAATAATAAGCATAATACATGTGTGCGTGTGTGCGTGCGTGCGTATGTATATACATATATGTGCATGGGCGCGTGGTTAGAACGTTCGCTTTCTGACTAGGAGAACCGGGTTCGAATCTCCCCATAATCGATTTTCAGGAAAGCGACTTCTTGATGTTATCGGAATGGATCGATGTCGATCCCAGCGTTCTGCAATTTTGGAAAGTGCCTGAGCCAAGTTTTGAGCCAAGCCTTGTGAGTGAAAGTGGGTTAACGGAACGTCGATAGCTGTGCTAGCACAAAGCCACAAATCATCGTGGCTGAGGGCTTGAGCCTCCTGGCCTTGTTCAAATTATTGATCCCGCTAGATAAAACGCTCTCTCCCAGAAACTGTAACTAAGGTCTCCTCAGCATAGTTGCAGTATAGACCACAGATTGGCTCTGCAGGTGTTGAACAAACAAAAATCTACCTGAGTGAGCGTCTTCAATGGGGATTGGCTAGTCGCCCTAGTAGACGGGTATCCTAGAATACGAGTGGTCAGCTACAAAAAAAATACCCTTTTAAGGAAACATGCGGTTTTGTCTCTTTAAAACTACCTATAAGTTCTGTGGTATTAGACATTTATTTACTATATACAGACATATATATATATATATATATATATATATATATATATATATATATATATATATATATATATATATATATATATATATATATATATATATATATATATATATGCGTGTGTGTGTGCGTGTATGTGCAAAAATGATCTAAACAGAGAGATACGTTCAACTATTACGGACACATACAGGTGTGCAAATAGCTATTTATTTAATCAGTGCTCAGTATAGTTAAACAGAGCTCTAAATTACATATTTATAATTACAGGTATACCTACCTAGGTATATGTGTAATTATTAATTATATATCCATATCTCTCTTCCTCCCCTCTCTCTCTCTATATATATATATACAACTGTGTCTACTTATTTTTATACTTATCCTTTCCAGTTGTCTAATCAGTTTCTTGATGTTATGATATTCATCAAGTGAGTCGCCGTAGTTTGTCTTTTTAACACAAGTCCTTCAGGGGTAAATTACAAAGACAGAATATTGCAAAATTTATAAAATCTTCATTCCGTTGTAACAGTGATATATATATATATATATATATATATATATATATATATATATATATATATATATATATATATATATATATATATATATATATATCAGTGTATGCCTACTCGAGAAAATTTAAAAAAGAAAATGTGCCCTCCTGCAGGATTCGAAACAGTGCCCCCAATTTTCAGGAGGAACGACCGGCTGAACAAAAACGGACATTATCCATGACGCTACTTAATATTTGCATCGTCATCTGTCTTTATATACAGTGTAACCCGGATATAAGACACCCATATATAAGAGAAACCCGGATATAAGAGAGATTTTCTCTGGTCCCAAATTAGAGCCTGTGTTAATGTATATATAATAGACTAAACCCGGATATAAGAGAAAACCGGATATAAGAGACTTCTCCGGTCCCACCAACTCTCTTATATCCGGGTTACACAGTACTTTTCTGAAGTCAATCACAACCATGACTGCAAGCAGAAAAGATTCAGTTAATAACTAAATTGGTTGATTCTTTTTTTAAAATTTAAATGTATTTTTATTACAGTGTAACCCGGATATAAGAGAGTTGTCGGGACCGGAGAAGAAGTCTCTTATATCCGGGTTTATCTTATATCCGGGTTTGGTCTATTATATATACATTAACACAGGCTCTAATTTGGGACCAGAGAAAATCTATCTTATATCCGGGTTTCTCTTATATCCGGGTTACACTGTATATATTTCTTTTCCTTCCACGCTTTATTTGTATATACCACTGTTCAGATCGTTACATTCTGCGACCATGAAAGTAAGCAGCATGAATCGGATATAAAATAAAAAATAGCTTCCGGTGAGACCTGAACTCAGTTCCTATATTCTATGCCCTTCCTGGTCGAGGGACTGTTGCGTACTGCACATTTGCGTCCCGGACACTTGTGTACCAGACAACTACCTTCCTGGACATTTACGTCCCTTGACGAATGCGTTCCTGCATAATAGCATACCTGTGAGAATTTGATGAAGTTTACATTTTTTTTTTAGAGAGATGTTTAATATAGAGATTTGAACACCAAAAGCTTTAATTACTCTAAACAAGCAGAAAGGTAAATAAATAAAAAAGAGAAAAATATATTATTTTTTAAAGCAAGAGAAAATTAAGCTAGCAGTTCTCAGTTCACTCCAGCAGTGCGTGCAACAAATTTTATAGATTATATTTTTATTTGGAATCCTTGGCTGAGACCCGAAGATCAAACACTGGTGGAAAAATATTTGTGGATGAGGAAAATTACACCTTCCTCTATCTAAAGAAAAACGCCGATGAAACAAAAACATACTAGCGATGTGTAGAACGATCTTGCAAAACTGTTAATATGTCACTGGATTTTAAACAAACAAAAACTCATTTTTTTTTTTTAATCCTTTTTAAAAAAAAATATGATAACTACCTATGCCTTTTCTTTCAAAATTTATGGTAATTGCCTTTAAAAGCTTAAAAAAATATCAGAGGTTGGCAATTATCCAGGGAAGCATTTATCTCGGGATAGCAAATGTCCAGGGACTCAGTTGTTTGGTACGCAATCGTACGAGACGCAAATGTTAAGTACGCAACTGTCCTAGAACAGCACTTTCTACATGGACGCAGCCAATAACGATTTCAACACGAGAAGTTAACAGCAAGCCAACATCACATCTATAGTTTTATATTTTCGCTATCCGATTCCTCCTCCATTAGTACCATTAGATTATCATGCCGAGCGGTGATTCCTAACCGTTTTTTTTACCTATGGATCACTTTTAATTTTATTTGTTTTGGTGCATCTCCATAACCATTAAAAAAAAAAAGCTTATTTTATTTTTTACTAATAGATAAGTTTATGAATTGTATTATAGTAAAAGTAAATGTATATGATTTATTTTGAAGTGAAGCTAATTTAATGAAAATCAACTTGTACTTAACAACTAAATTCGATGTAACATTTATGCACACTAGTAAATATACAGGCAATCAGAATGGATGTGTCCTGAGTATGACGATAAACTCCATTCGCATCCTGGGTAAAACGATAAACTACATCCAACAGCAAGGCCTCTGATCAGGAGGTTTTGATTAGCGTAGAACCACCTCTTAATTGCTGGTGTTCCCAGGTCCACTCTGACCCGGAGTGGTAGAACGTGTCCCAGCTATAGGCAAATAGTAAACCCCCCAAACTAGGGGTCAAAACACTATGAAAGTGTAAAACTAGGACTTAATACCAGAAATACTTTGTAAAAAAAAATTACCATCAATACATTATTTCATTTGTTCCATTTTTGAAAAAAAATATTACCAGAAATATATTTTTTGAAGGAAAATTTTTTTAGCTGCAATAAAAATTTTGTCGACCTTAAATAACCCATTGAGATGTTGATATGCCGTAAAACAAATCAAAGCAAACCAATCAGAGTGGATGGTTTTGTCGAACATTGCTCCTGCTTCCGAAGATGTTAGTACTTTATATATAATATTTTATATTAATTAATTTATATTAGTATATTAATACTTTATTCTATTAATATTTAAAATTGATATTATTATTTATTATTAATATATTAAATTAATTTATATAATAAATTATAATATTTATATAATTTTCCTTTATATATATAATCCTTCCTTTTTATATCCTTCTCAGTTTTTATTCAACTTTTACAAACAAAACATCCGGTCGATTAAAAGGAACGGTAAATTACATCGTTTGATCTCGTTTTTTCTGCTTGTTTCAGAGTTGTTTTTCTATTTTTAGTATTTTAACATGGCGTAGATTACTGTAGAAATTCCAATTCACAGCTGAAACAACCTTTCCGAAGTGAAATTGCTCTGTGGACCACTAAAATATTACTATAGACACTCAATTTGCTATTTTTTGTGTGTACACCTAGTAATGCTACATGGACCCAGGGGTTCATATGGGCCCCGGTTGAGAGCTATTGACGTAGAGAATAGGGCCAGAGTTTTCCATGTTAGTTGTTTTTGCTGTAGTTTCTGTAATAAGGACGTTTTTTGTTTTTTGTTGTTTTTTTTTTTTGACGAGTAGATTTGCTCAACAAGTTTTAAATTCAGAATTTTCATTCTTGACTAGTTACCAATCAAGGATAGCGTTTCAATTTTGTACTGCTACTTAAAATATTACTAGTAGGAAAAAAAAGACGGATACCGTTCCCAAAGAAACTCAATCGAAATTAGAAATCAGCACAACAATTCCTCTTTCAGATTTTGTTTTGCCTTTTAAGCAATTCACCCCAAGCAAAGCAAGAGTGTCACTAGTACGCAAGAAGCTACAGAGAATGTTAGTAAGGGAAAAGACTGGGTATAGGAGGACGAGGAAAAGATTTTAAAAAAACGAAGGAGGGTAAAAAGAACATGGATCAAGGCAACAGAAGATGTCGATTGATATTACATCTAAGTTTTCGAAGATTATAGTTATTAGGGAAGTAAGTAAGAGGAAGGGAGTTCCACTGTCAGGAAGTGCGAGAGAAGAAGTTGTTTGAGTAGAAGCGGCAGTTACATTTAATTGTTTCGACAGTAAAAGAGCGGAACCGACATGCCAAAGCTTAAATTCATGCCGTCGGGGCACCAGTGAAAATAGCTAGTCAGAGCATATGCCATGAAAACATTTATTGAAAAGACAGAGGGAAGCCACATTACATCGGTGAGAAAGTGACTGGAGTCGAGATCCCAAGTCAGGACTGATCTCACTGCATATCCGTCTTTGGATTTTTCGGATTATCCACACTATATTGTTTGTTCATCGCTACCAGCAGCGAGATTAATAAAGAATAGTAAAACTTTGCAAAGATATTACCTTTCAGCGTAATAAATGACTCTCCGAACAAAAAATTAAGTGGACAAGCTAGATTCACCAACGATGAGCATTATTATTACTTAGATCCTTCCTATGGGTACGTGCCAGGTGAAGATACGCTTAGTAAATACCTGAAATATCTTTCTTTTTTTTTTTAAAAAAAAACCGTAATTTTATACTTATTCGACTTTTTTTTTACGATCGATTCCTCCTTGTAAAAACGACTTCCTTAAAAATGTAAGAAGACACGTCATTTGCTTTCGCGCGTGGCGTTTCTCTAGGTTGGTAGACGAATGATCAACGCGGCTTATTTACAGTTGTTTCCAAAATTAGCAAACTAAATAAAGACAAATATTTAAAAAAAAAAGACGCGAAGTGCTGCTGCTAAGAGTATATGCTCTTTTCGTGTACACTTACTTTCCTTTTATTTTATTAAAGCTATTTTGCCACTATGTTCTTCCATAGTGTTCTTTTTCTAATTTTTCAAAGGAGGGCATTTTTGTTCAAGTTGGCGGTGATCCAAATTTTAGCTTTGCCAACATTATAACGCATCTCGAAATGTTTGATTGAAATATGTTATTTTCGTGGGCTTTTCTTTCGACTTGTCATGTTTTGAAACATATAGTTAGGAATGTGTAATAAAAAAAGCGTATTTATTATTTAGTTTCGAACATATCAATATCTACAGAGTGTAAGTTTATGTAAGTATATGTTGCGGAAAAGAACGCTCTCTTTTGTATGCCAATGAGGAAAGAGGAATAGATAGTCAAAACAGATTAAAAAAAAGATGCTATTACGCTTCTGCATACATACAGTTCAAATGTCGCTAACTTATTTGAATCTATCTATCTATCTCTCCCTCTCTCTCTCTCTCTCTCTATATATATATATATATATATATATATATATATAATTTTATTCATATCTATATATCTATTTCTATTCATATCTATCTAATTCTATTCATATCTATCTATATATATACATATATATATATATCATTCTATTCATATCTATATATCTAATTTTCTTCATATCTATCTGTGTGTCTGTCTATCTATCTATCTATCTATCTACTTTATTCCATTCATATCTAATTGTTTTAATATATATATATATATATATATATATATATATATATATATATATATATATATATATTTTAACATACAACGTGTGTTAGCACCTGCGATACCCTGTCTTCATCAGCCGCCGACCAGGGGTGATCTCACGGTTTCGGTGGCTATGGCGGGATCGCCACCCCAGGCGACACTATCAGCGTTTACCACCAGGCAGGGTATGAAGAAAAGCTAATTGATCGTTCCTTTTTGTAAATTTTCGTAATAAAATAAATAAAACGATTGTTCCTCTTTGTCGCTTCTGTCCGTAATGAAAGTTCCTGAACGCGTTTGCCGTTATTGACGCGCTCGTAAAAATCGTTATATACGACTACGTAAATATTTCACTTGCGCATGTTAGGTCGTGATGTTGCGCTCATAATATTAAAGCAAACTTTGTTCTAATCGTAACTTTCCTTTCTGGATTTGTCGTCGATTTGGTCGTTTTTCCTCTTTCTTATCTTTCATTTCTATTACTGGTCCAAACCACTCAAAACAAACGTCGTATATTATTCTACAAAAAGGAACTGATCTGTTGCCCTATGTGACCCTTAAGATTGTTATTAAGGATAAAAGAATGCACTTTGTCAAGATTCGTCCAAATAGTCTTCTGGTTACGTTTGGGCCACTGGATTCTTGGTAGTAAAGACACTGAGACGCAAGGGGTTACTAGGTGTGAAAGAGTTAAAAACTGGACACGAAGCGCGACGGAACAAAGGAAAGATTAATCAGGAGGACAGTAGATAACGATTGACATTGCATTTAAATTTTTGTGATTTAATGTTGGATGGAAAGAATGGAATAGGAAGTGAGTTCTACAAGAGAGAAGAGCGAGAAAACAAACTTACGGTTACATTTAACCAACGCAACTGTTAATTGATGAGACTTGGTTGCGCTTGAAGTAGAAAGTTTACTTTATACTTTGATAGGACGTTTCGAAAGCGGCGACATTTTAAAGACTTGCAATTAGTGCCACATTCCAAAGATACGTCTATGAGTTGACTAAAGTAACTATATATCCAGACCATTTCGCTGACGTTTCCTTTACTTAGCTTACTACTCACGGATACTTAAATGGTCCTGTCGTAATAAAAAAAAATATTGTTTACAGCGCTCATACGGTTCAGCCTGAAAAAGTTTAGGATTCTCAACTAAAAAACATGAATATATATATATATATATATATATATATATATATATATATATATATATATATAAAAATATATATATATATATATAATTATTCATATATATATATATATATATAATTATTTATTTAAATATTATAACATAAATATGTTATAAAATGATGAATAAATGGTTTTAAAAATTTCAAATTAATTAACGATCCTTAATTAATTTGAAACTTTTAAAACCATTTATTCTACATTCAACATCATAACTTGATAAGACAGCGGAGGTGTTGAAACAAAATGGCTATTTTTTTAGTGATTTTATAACATATTTATGTTATAATATTTAAATAAATAATTATATCTGCTCTACTCTGTATTGAGCACTCTTTTAAGAATAATAATTGTTGGTTATTGGAATTTATTCCGTATATACCAGTCCTATACTTGTATATATATATATATATATATATATTCAAAAGTGCAGACTAGGTTAAAAATTGGCCATGTAAAAAATGTCCAACTCGTCCACAAAGAAATAAAAATGATAAACAAGAAAGCATATTGCGGTGGAGGGCAACCGAAGTTATCTCCCCCTCGAACTACTCGACTATAAAAAAAAATGTCCGAACCTCACTTATGGGTAGTAGTCAAACTGCAATAATTAAAGCATAAATAAATTTTTTTTTTATTTTTACCTGGCGCATGGACTAAGTAGTAAACAAAAGATTCGCACGAATATTTCACAGTAAAAATACTCAGCACAGTTTGAATTTGTATTACATGAATATTACAAATTTTCTAATAAATTAATAGTTCTACATCCTTAAAAACAGAAACTTTGCAGATAAATAATTTGATATATTTTAAACGTTATCCATTTGATTTTTTATCTTTCGCTACAAATAGTAAGTTACTTAATATTTTATTTTAATTTGGAGTTCATCGGAGCGCGATATCTATTTTATGAGTAATTTGCAAAAAAAAAAAATTATTACTTTATCCGACACTAATTATTTAACAAAATATGTTCTCTAAATTAATGACTCCGATATAATTTAAATCTGTCTAATTTGTTCTTTTTACCAAATCTTAATTTATACGGACGTTTCATTTTTTCTCGTCATAAAATATTGCATTCGCGTGTACAAAAATTTACTACATGAGAAATATGCATTAATTTAGATACCTCTAAAGAAAAGCGATACCTAAGGTTTAAAATGCAATTTATAAATAAAAAATATTTCTTGCAGATTTTATTTTATTTTTCATTTCAAAATAAAAGCTTAAATTTAATATTTCCAAAAAGCAAAATACTTTACTCTATTTCAAAATTTAAATTGATTGAAATGAGTTTTTTTAATCGATCAAAATGGCTGATTTTAGCCAAACTTGCAATTCTCTCAGCACAACGTAATTCTCTTTATTTAAAAATATCTAAAAAATAAAATATACATTTCTGAAAATCTATTTGAGGAACATGAGCTGATTTAAAGTTTAATTAATCTGATTTGAAACACATATTACTTACATTTAGTTTAAATTATCGGAAAAATTCATTTTTTAAGTAGGTGTATTATCGTCTTGGAAGATGCAGTCACTATCAGGGAATAAAGTCTTGGCCATTGGATGAACAGGATCTCCCAAAATGTTCAGGTATTATGAGGTATTGACAGATCTAGTGACAGTCTGATGATTAGGAAATTTAACTATTTTTTCTACGGGGGAAACATCAGTAACAATTACATGACAAACATAACGTCCCGTTTTATGTAAACTTTTAACTTCCTAGTAATCTTAAAAATTTAGGAAAATATTCTCAATAATCTAATATTTTATTGGATTTTAGGTATTTGGGCTTTAAATTTACTATAGTTAACGCTCATATATTTTATGATGTCATGTACGGACGTCCGTATTTACAAAAATCGAAACGTTTATACATATACACACACAAAATGAAAAGCACTTTCTAACATTTTCGTGTTACTAAATAATATTCCAGGTTCTTGTACAATCACCGAAGTTAAGAAACGTCGAGACTGGTCAGTAAATAGATGGGTCATCACTCGGGAATAACTGGTGCTGGTAGATTGCATTGGTTGTTTGGTGTAATGGATAACGGCTCAGAGATGAAAATCAAAGAGCCGAGTTCTAATTCCAGTCGGGTTCGTTATATTCACTTACGCAAAAATATCCTTGGAAAAGTTATGAATCCACCTATTCTCTCCCCAGCTATGGATTAAATAATAAAACTTGTATCAGTAAATCATTATTATCTCACAAAAAATATATTCTAAGACTTTTTTGGCTTTAGATAAATTGCAAAAGGTTGATAAGACGTAAAAATTTTCAAATCAGTCCATTAAAACGTGATTTTTGTGCGTTCGCATGTTTGTATAGGCTTTTTTATAAAGAGTGTAAATTATATATACTGGTTTGTGCATTCGTGAGAATTAATAATGGAAATGTACTTTTTGAGTAGTAATAAATAATATCAAATAAAAAAAACTAATTGGTTCCTTAGAAATACATATACAGGGGTTGGACGAAATAATTGAAACACTTGTTAAATTCAAAGAAAATTTATTTAATATGGAGTTGGTCCTCCTTTAGTCTCACAGACAGCTCTAATACGTCTAGGAAAGGAATCATACAGCTTCCTGACTTCATCCAGAGGAATTTTCAGTCATTCTTCCATTAAAATTTCTCTCTTGAATAACGACACGACGGTGGAGGATAGCGGCTCTTAACTTGTTGCACCAGAAATGTTCAATAATATTGATATCTGGAGATTGGGGAGGCCACTCCATATGTTCTAGCTCACTTTCATGCTTTTCATACCAATTCTTAACCACTCGAGCGGTATGTATTGGAGCATTATCGTCTTGGAAGATGCAGTCACCATCAGGGGATAAAGTCTGGGCCATTGGATGAACAGGATCTCCCAATATGTTCAGGTAAACTTGTTGATTCTACCATGCAGGGCAACTACTTGACTGTGAGATTTCCATGATATAGCGGTCAAAACTATCACTGATCCACCTCCATGCTTCACTGTTCTAAGCTTCTTTGGGCTGCCTCCGCATATAAATTCGCCCTGAAGTTGGGAAAAGAGAAAAACTGGACTTGTTTGAGAATATGACTTGCTTCCATTGGTCTGCATTCCGATCTCTGCACCACTTTAACCGCTTTTGAATATTGCTAGTTGAGAGAAGAGGTTTCCTCACAGCGGCTCTTCCATGATATGCAGCCTTATGGAGCCTACGGGGAACAGTTTTAGTAGAAACTGAACTATTCAGATGGTTATTCAACTCAGCAGTCACTTTGGCCGCATTTGTCCAATGATTTTTTGTCACATTGCGTTTCAATGCACGTCAGTCCCTGCCAGTAAGTTTGCAAGTCCGGCCCGAATGGCTATGGTTGTTAGAGGTCTTGCCCTGCTTCTCGAATTGCATCAGTGTCCTTGATATGGTAGCTCTTGAAAAACCAAAGAGTTCAGCAACCTTAGTGATCGAGGCTCCTACCATGCGAGATCCAACAATTTGCTCTTTATCAAACTCGGAGAGGTCACGCATTTAGCTTAAATTTTACTAAATTCTAAAAATAAATAAGACAAAGACAGTAAATTAGATAAATAAACGTATTTACAATAGATATAACCTGCAATGACGAAATTTTAGTTAAAGTTCTTAATATAATAGGTCTTTGAAATATAGCATTGGATTTTGCAACTGTTCCAATTATAATTGTCGGACGTTGTCCATTTCATAATGTGTGACGTCATTTATTTACATTTGGATTCGCTTTGAGCAGATATGAATGTACGTGAGAGATTCATGGAAGATTGACATTTAAAAACAATAAAATCCACCTTGCCAGTCGAACGATACCTCGTTGCTCGATCGGATAAGCTACGTCAGGCTAAACGACGGTTCCGTATAGGATATAGGTTCGATTCCTGTCGGAGAACGAATATTTTCTATGAGAATCTCTCGGACATTCAGGCTGGTAAATGTTATTAACACTGTTTATTATAAAACAGGGCATTTACTTAAATGTTTGTATCTATAAAAAGAATGTATAAACATAAAAATGTCTTCAAATAATTGTCGGATTTCGTCCATTTCATTATATATATATATATATATATATAGAGAGAGAGAGGGTGCAATGTGTAAATTGCTGCCATTTTATATTTTTAATTTCGCGCATGCGCGTTGTTTATTTTTTTACTTTGTCGACAGCATAGTAGGGTCAGTCTGTGCGAAAAGGAGCACTATGGCGCAATTAACTCAATTTAATATAAAAAATTTGGAAACGGCATGCTATACTGTGTGGCATTCGCGCCGGAAGCCCCAATACGAACATTCCAAAGTGTTTGGGTGTCAATCTGAGGACAGTGCAGAGGATTCAGAAAGAGTTGGATGAGTCTAATGGGGATTACGAAGGTACGACAGTTCGGAAAAATCTCTTTGATCGTTCTGATAAGAAAAGAACTCCTGAATTTGTTGGTCAGGCTTTCAGACTCAACACGGAGGCCTACATCAAGGGCATTGAGGAGGTAGTGCTGCTCTGAGTCAAGAAGGTGGCTGCTTGAAGACCCTGCTTCTGGCAACAGGAGTCGACACCATGCTACACATGCAGAAGAACCTAATCATGGCTGTCAGACAATTTCAGAAAATTGTCAGAAATTTACATCTGGCCACCTAACTCCCCAGACTGCAACCCTTTTGATTATT
>OZ038488.1:75972729-76000229 GCA_964036315.1 Acanthosepion esculentum
CAATCTTAACAAACGTAAGCTACTTGTAGAGCACTACTGCTAGAAGACTCGGCGAAGAATCTGAAATAATTCTGAAGAGGAATCATTGAAAATCAATAAGAAATCACTGTTAAATGCAAGAAGACATAATTCGTGGTCGCCAGCAAAAGAGACAGCCCAAGCTGTGAGATACTTATTGGGGACGTCGAAATCAATTAGCTACAAAATTTATCTGTGTAGCGCACTAAACGACAACGGAAAATATGACACAGGCATTTGAAGGCGCAAAAGAATATTGACCGATATATAACAGAATTTAAGTAAAAATAAGTGACAAAGAAACGTTCTTAGAAAAAGTGAAAGAAACTCAACAAATAACAAAAGATGGAAAATGTGACAGAAATCAGAAGGCGTAATAAAATAGTGTAAGTGGTATACTAGAAATTAAGCAAAGTATTATGATAAACGAAAATTTCGTTAGAACCGAAGAAAAGCATGCAAAAATGCTGTCATATCTAGCCTCTTGTATAGCAGTTAAGGCTGGAGAATTTTCCTTGGAGATAAAGTAGAAACACGACGCGACAATGATGCAGTTCTACTGACAGATGCTGAGAACGCCATGTACATAACACGTGAGCAAACGAGAAAGTTCTATGGGAAATAGGAACGAGAAAGATGACCATACTTAAAATCAGATACAGCTGAAAGTTCTGGAACACATAATGAGGAAGGACGACTTGGAAAATTTAATACCTACACGACTTTTGTGGGAAGTGTCAAACATTGCTTAGAGCTAAAAGGAAGTTGCTGAGAGCCACGTCTGACATAGATGATGGTGATGATGATCCTGCAGGAGTTAGGTTGATTTAGAATAGGCACGACTAATTTTCGATACCTAAGTTTAAAAATGAATTTAAAAAAATGAAAAATGCATTCTTGAAGGTTTATTTTTAGCTTTAATTGAAAGCTAAATGATTAATTTTACTATTCCCAGTAAGCAAAATACTTTGGGATTCATATAGAAATTATAATGATTATAATCTCGTTTTGTTCGTTTTCAATAAAGTCATTAAAATCGGCCATTTTAAAAACATTTTTGACACATTTGTAAACAAAATTAATTCTCGGTTTTAAAAATCTTCCAAAAATAAAATATACTTTTCTGAAACTTTATTTGAGGAGTATTAGCTGATGTAAAGTATAATTAATCTGACTTGAAAAAAACCTTATTTACTTTTAGTTTGAAATAACAGAGAAATAGATTTTAAAAGAAACAGTACGCGCTTGTCAACGCTGGTAAATCACTTCACAAGTGCTTCTGAACGTGTTGACAGATTTATTGTTGTTCTACGGAGAATTAATCTGTTAAACCATAATGTAAGAAAATGACGGGTGGGCGCCTTTTTGATATAATTTTTAAGTACTCTGTAATCTTAAAAATGTTAGAAAACACTCTCCGTAATCTAATTTTAGAAATGTTGACTTTAAAATTACTATAGTCATCGCTCTTATTTTCTGATAATGTCGTGTATAGTCGACCATACTTTCAAACAGGGACACGTTACGTAATAGTTTATAGACAAAGAAAAATTAAAAATTATTTCTCAAGTTGATTAAAACGGTGGAAAAGTAATTGGGATTTCAATCACTAGGCCGGGTAGTGCAAAATTAGAGACAGTGGAAAAGGGTAAGGCATAACTAACCCGTACTAAATAAGAACGAGACGGGATATATGTTTAATTAAAAAACAGTTTAATTAAAAACAGAGTTTCTAACTGAATATGAGTATCCATAAAAAAGGATGTTTGAACAAAATAAATTAAAATTTATATATATATATATATATATGTCATTCACAGACAGTAGTGTTTCGCTGTATCACAGTTCCTCATTGCGACTAGACTTTCGAATGCCTCAAGCCAGGATTGAAACACAACTAATTTGGTGTCAGTCAGAGCTATCTTCATTCGGTAGAGTTACACAACTAAATCTAGCGTATTATTTTTACAAATGTAAACATATGCCATCAGCCAAAGTGCTCCATTCATATTACTGAAGAGCTTTGCATTAGTGCAGGTGGCTGTTGTTTATAGAATTAGCTTATCACTCAACAGTGCTCAATTGAAATGTATTTTCAAGAGCTAAATATATATATATATATATATATATATATATATATATATATAAGTTCGGACTGACGCAAATTCAGTCGGGTTTCGATCCTAGCTAGAGGCAACCGGACGTCTAGCCACTCTGATGAGCTGTGAAACAGCGAAACACTCTGTCTGTGGATGACAAATATATATATATATATATATATATTTCGTAAAATTGGAATTAAGCTACCATTAGTTAATGACCATTTTCAGATACCATTGGCTACTGACCATTTTTTAATATTTAATATTTCAAATTCTATATTGTGTTAATAGGACCCGCTTGGATTATACCACCAGATTATACCAGTATATACATACATATATATATATATATATATATATGTATATATATATATATATATATATATATATATATATATATATATATATATATATGTATGTATGTATGTGCGTGCGTGCGTGTTTGTATGCAAACATCTAGAAAAATAGAATAGAATCCGAAGTTCTTTAGTAATTTTGTTTTTATTTTTAAAAGACAGTGCTCAATACGCAAGTAGAGTCTAAATTAGTAGTAACTAATATGTTGATACAATAGTTGTCAGTGAAAATGTAAACCCTTACGTCCCTTATTAAGATAATTGGTTTCGTCGTTTCCATAGTAATTAATATTACGACTGTATATGATTATAAAGCTCCGTAAATTTCAAGATTAGTTATCCCAAATTTCGCTTGAGGATGAAACAGAGACGGGTACTTTAATTCAATTTAATTTCTATAATTAAATTGAAGTTATTAGCTTCTGCTTTTTTAAACATGAGAAATCTTTTGTAGCGATGGAAGCATATTTTTAAAATAATAATTATATATATTTATATCTATATATACATACATACATACATACATACATATATATATATATATATATATATATATATATATATATATATATATAAATGAACATAGAAGTCAACACTTAGAGGCGACAGTCTGTTTCATGCTAGTGCAATCGTCAGGCAACTACGTAGTTGCGTGACGATTGCACTAGCATGAAACCGACTGTCGCCTCTAAGTGTTGACTTCTATGTTCTCGTTTATATTTACACACGCTCTATCACTGATATTGAGCACTTTATCCCATAAATATAGCACACTTTAAGACTATATTTCTTCATATATATATATATATATATATATATATATATATATATATATATTTATATATATATATATATATATATATATATATATATATATATATATATGTATGTATGTATGTATGTATGCACTGCATTTTAAATTATTAACAAGGAAACACTTTTCCATCCTATTTAAAAACTACTGGTTGTAATTTAACGAAATTATCAGAGAATGATGACAAAAAAAATTGTATGGTTCTAGAAAAAGGAACAGTAGTTACGGACATTTATCTAATTTACTTAATGTTATGGTTCAGGTTAGGACCAAGGAAGAAGAACACCAACACAAGTGTAGAAATAACGAATATATATTTCACGGAATAATAATACAAGATGTGGAAGGTGTTAGTACGACTGTCAGTCTGGTTTGGAGTGAACTACTATCGGCTCCACTCGATTCGTCTCTCTCTCTTGAGAGGCGTAGTATACATAGTGTTAGGAAGATTTCATTCTGTAGTTATAGGTAACGACCCATAACACTTAAATTATTAATATGTCAAATTATTAATGATATATAATAAAAACCCGTATAAAAAAAGCAAATAACGCTTTAAATGTTTCATTTACAGATTTTTATGGATACATACAGTAACTAATTAATGAAATCGAAATAAAAAAAGTAAACAGAGTTTGAAAAGGATAGTGAATTTTGTTAATAGTTGATCCTTTTTTTAAAATGAGTTGGAAAAGGCGCTGGTTCTTCTAACATGTCAATTTCTGGATCTCCTCTAATGCAATTTCATGCAATACGTTGACTATTTCCAGCTATAAGTCATCCTTGCTTCTAAATTGGCGTCCATTCTCATAAACACATCGCCTCAAAATGCCCCACAAATTTTCAGTTGTGTTTAAGTATGGAGAATCGACCGGCTCGTTTATCTTCTGAGGTCCAGAGAAACTTAATTTCTTCAGGTACTCCGTAGTTTTATGCGCTGAATGCGAAGGGGCATTGTCTTGCATAAATCCGATGGTTCTCTTGAAGGTGCATTTTTGCATTTTTAGCCAAGTTTCAATGTGCTCTTTGAAGAAGGCTACATAAAAATCTGCGGTTATTTTCATACCGTCTGGCGCTCTCCACAGACCAGCCATGATACCTCGAATAATACCATCCCAAATCATGATACCTCCTCTCCTTTGTTGGCGTGTAAAGCGTTGATGATGATCTTGTCCATTTACCACCCAACCTTTGCTCGAACCATCAGGGCCATCAAGTGTTGTACGACTTTCATCTGTGAACAGAACTTGCTTTTTCTTTGAAAAAAAATCATTCAAAAATATTTTGAAACTGCCAGCATTTCTCGCTTCATGCGCATATGTAAATAAAACGCGTTACAAAAGCTTTTTTTCAATATGTAATACTATTTTTAGAAATACTGTTTGTTAATATATAAAATTATACAAAATTATATATTGTTATGGAGCACTTTGGCTGATTGGCATTTGTTTACTTTTGCATAAACAATACGCTAGATTTAGTTGTGTAATTCTACCGAGTGAAGATAGCTCTGGCTGACACCAAATTAGTTGTGTTTCAATCCTGGCTTGAGGCATTCGGAAGTCTAGTCGCACTGAGGAGCTGTGATACAGCGAAACAGTACTGTCTGTGAATGACATAATTTAGCTCTTGAAACTACATTTCAATTGAGCACTGTTGAGTGATAAGCTAATTCTATAAACAACAGCCACCTGCACTAATGCAAAGCTCTTCAGTAAACTGAATGGAGCACTTTGGCTGATGGGCATTTGTTTACATTTGTAAAAACAATACGCTAGATTTAGTTGTGTAACTCTACCGAGTGAAGATAGCTCTGGCTGACATCAAATTAGTTGTGTTTCAATCCTGGGTTGAGGCATTCGGAAGTCTAGTCCCACTGAGGAGCTGTGATACAGCGAAACAGTACTGTCTGTGAATGACATAATATATATATATATATATATATATATATATATATATATATATATATTCAATTCCTGGTAGTGGATGCGCACTGCTGATGAGTCCCAAATATAGGACGAAAAGGCCGTCCAAAGCTTTCTGCATTCTGTTGAGGTTCTTATAAAACTCGATGAATTAATTATGATTATCTCAAATCCTCCTAATAATTTCTTGTATATCCTTGCTTGAAGCGGCTTCTAATGCTCTGGATGGAGCGGCTTGGTGATAGTAGTCGTGGCTCTCGGGGGCACAGTCCTTGGTTAAAAGAACTTGGATGAGTTCCACCACGGAATATGTGAATGAGCGGCGCTATGTCGACTTTAATTCGTTGCCTCTACGTCATCAGTGCCCGTGGTACAGTTGGTATGTAGTTTGCTTAATAACGTAACTGTCCGGGTTTCAATTCCTGGTAGTGAATGCGCACTGCTGATGAGTCCCAAATATTGGACGAAACGGCCGGCCAGTTCTTTCTGCATTCTGTTGAGGTTTCTTATAATACTTGATGAATTAATTGTGATTATCTCTAATAATTTCTTATATATAAGCTTGCGTATGAAACTTTAGCATTTTGCGATGCATGTCTTCTATGCACTGATGTAAGGAGTTTGATTATCACAGGCTTCATCCTTAATGAGGCCTTGTGTCAGACTAAAACAAATAAGGTTCTGTGCGTCAAAGACATACGTGTTTGTATGTTCTATTCTATGTTCTTCTACATTTACACGCTTATTCCAGTTTATGTGTTTGTTGAATGCGTGATTTCTTGCTATCCGTTCGTATGTGTCAAGCCGATAAATTTCCCTTCTGTTAAGAAATAAAAAGAGAAAATAGAAAGAAAGAAAAACAAAAAACAACGAAAAAGAGATTGAATTCTTCCGAATAACGAAAAAAAAAATCTTTCATTGTGATTGTTGTATGAAACGAAATTTCTACACGTGAAAGCCCACAATGGAAAGAAAGAAAAAAAAAAACCTTCTGATTGTCATTGGCATCTCGTCAGATTCACAGAATGTACATTTGGCGGTTTGAGCGCGCGAGAGGGAAAATATCAAAACAGGTGTCTTTTGATAACAGATATTTACCCAGACACAAGAAATTAGGTAAATATAGAAGATGCCTGGATATCACAAAGATAGATAATACGAAAGACGAGATTGCATCGACCATATACTTATTATCCTTTACGGAGAATTACCGTATAGTCGGACGAAAAATATAATGACAGAAAAAAATGATGGCAAGAAAATCTTCATGGAACTGTAGTTGAAAGAGCCAACATGTACGCAAAAGAAAGCGACGTTGCCTCAAGTTCTGTGACGAATTGATTATTTTATTCATCATTCTACGAATTATCCATATATTTTTTCGATCGGGATATTTTGACCGATGCATTCGCCAGGGTAGTGAGTATTCTGAAAAACTGTCAGACGAAATATAACTTTTGCATGAATTATTCGGGTTATTTACATGCGGACTATTGTCCTAATCATTGTTGTTCTTATAACAACGTTTCCGCCGTTGTGCCCTCCGATCATCATCAGGTGTAAGTCGATCCGGGTAACATATAAAATATACAGGGAATTCTGAACTGCACCATTTATTTAATCTACGAGGATAGACTGTTCTCGTTCAACCGTCCATATCTCGGGATATCTCATTCAGCTTTTATTTTCATTCGAATTTCTGAGATGAGGGGTTATCATTACACTATTTACATGCGGACTGTTGTCCTCATCTTTATTGTTGATCACAAGTTTTTGGCCGTTGTGCCCCGCGGCCTTCATCAAATGTATATCGATCCGCCTCACCTACAAGGAATACCGAACTGAAAACTTTATTTAATCTGCAGTAGTGTACTGTTCTCGTTTCACTGTTTATGTCTCGGGATATCTCCTCTAGTTCTTATTTTTAGTACTGCTCAGTTCTTAATCGCCCTTTTGTGATAAAAACAACAAAGATGAGAACAACAGTGGGTATGTAAATAGTGTAAATAATTGTTGTAGCCTGTTTAGAGGCCAGAAAGAAACACACGGAAGACGAAGGTAGGTTGAACAAGTGTATTAAAATAACAGATATATACAAAGCAAGAGTGTTAGTAATAAGCAGATAGAGGTGTACGTCCGAACGGTAGGTTAACACAGTGTCTCGGCTGCTCACGTAGGACGTCTCGCAGGTTAGTATTTATGAAGGAGGAAGAGTTCATTCAACCGTCGGGAGGTAAGTAAAACAATAATTATAACACCTCATCCCAGAAATTCAGACAGAAATTATTCGGTCTATATTATTTATCTATATTAAATTGATCAGACAACGACGGCTGGTGTGGTCTACAACGTTTCTCGTGTTGTATGAATGTTTGAGATAGTTTATTCTATGTCTTCATCTTCGTTTTTATCACATTTGTTTTTTTCTTTTTTGGCTTCCGGGCTTCATTAGGTGTTTGTAGATTCTATGAAACTTCAAGGAATTTCGAGTAGAATTCTTCATTAAAGGGAGAGATCCTTCTCGTACCATTGTCCATGTCTATAGATTGCTTTATTTCTTATATCTTGCCTGATTTTTATATCTTGCCTAGTACTTCTCCGTTATTGCTCGCCCCGTTTTCACCGCGTGGCATATCATAACGATTCAACCGTGGATCCGAGTAACGTTTATATAGTCTATGGGCAGAGACTGATCTAGTTCCTTTAAGCCTGTCTAAGGATATCTCCATTAGTTCTTACTTAGTACTGTTCAGTTATTGCTCTCCCCGTTTTCACCGCGTGGCATATCATAACGTTTCAACCGTGGACCCGGGTAACGTTTATATAGTCTATGGGCAGAGACTGATCTAGTTCCTTTAAGCCTGTCTAAGGATATCTCCTCTAGTTCTTATTTGTACTGTTCCGTTATTGCTCCCCACGTTTCCACATAGTCTCATATCGTAATGGTTCAACTGTCGATCCGGTTAACGTTTCAATTATCTACGGGCGTAGATTGATCTCTTTCCGCTGACCCTGTCTAAGTATATCTTCTCTTGTTCATATTTAGTACTGTTCAGTTATTGCTCCCCACGTTTCCACTGTGTCTACTTTTGCAGTATCCGGCCAGGTTATTGAAATCTCAATTACTACTTCACCGTTTAACTCCATTTGGGAAATCTCCTGAAAGGCTAGTCAGATCGCCAAACTCCTGAAGAAGCCCTGTGAGCACAAGGGCCACAATATATAGGGATAGTAATAATTAAGATGAGGGCAATAAGCCGAATGTAAATAATGTAAACGTTAATAACTTCACATACTATAAATGCAGACCAAACTTAAATTATTCCGTCTTTCAGATTTTTACAAAATTTGGATCAAACAATTCGGCAGATGTGTTCTACGGCTTCATACATCCTTTTCTCAAATTTTCTGGACACGTCTTGTCAGCATTTTATAAATTATTAACACCATCGAGAATACTTTGAGAGATAGACCGGAATATTTCGGCCGATGTGATCTTTGGCCTTATTCTGTTTACTGACGTACTGACGTCTCGAAAAGTATTATCGATATTTCTTAGCTTATACACTCATCTTCCTTGTTTTGATTAAGTTGCTGGGTTATGTGACTCAAGATTGAATCTCCAAAAGGGAAACAATAATTTGGAATTGGGATGAAAGAAAGAGACGACAGGTATCCAGAATCACTCATAAAACATTTGAATATAGAATTAATACAAATTAAGATATTAAAAAAAATAAGAGACATGGGTATTATAGCAGGAGTACAAAATATGTTGCGCTAAGGGTTACCAACAATGTACAAGATCTTCACTAGTCTGGTATCATAACCGAGAGGCAGTGGCGATTCTACGGGGCGTGGCAGAAGGGTCCAACGCCCCCCCCCATTTTGGCTGGTCTCTCGGTTGCACCCCCACACTTTTCTAAGTTTTGTAGAGGAAAAAATCAGAGGACACTAATTACACTATTCTACTAGTATTGACGTTAGTACTAACCCTCTTCATTTCTTTCCGGGTCCAAGACAGTCACCTAAGTTTAGAAATGGCTTCATGAAATTTTCCACTGATCATTTTTGTAGATTTTCTCTAAGAATGCATAATTCACAGGTAATATAAAAAAGGAACCGTTTCTGCAGAAACGCAACTCTCCAGGAAATAATCAATCTTCTTAATTTTTTTTTTATATTTCTATCGCATAATCACTCCAGATCACGAATATCATCTTTGTCCATTTTTTAAAAAAATTATCTAAATTTCAAAAAGGGGGATCAATATCTAATGTAAATTCATTGTAAAATGATCCCCCTAGACAAGAAAAAAAAACTATGCTCATCCCACGTGATAAAGCATATTCTTACCTTACAAAAGTTCAACTAATTTCATGTTAAAAGACAAAAAAGTTAATAAACATATAAAGCATATCCATAATGTTGTGCTGTGTTGTCTTAAAATAATTATTATTTCTTTGGGTTTCTGCTGTATACACATTTCCTTCCGGGTCCCAACCAGAGACCTAAGGTCAGAAATAGCTTTTGTAAAAAAAAAAAAAAAATAAAAAAAACATCGCACACAATTTGCATAGATAAATCTATACGTAATGTGTGAGTTGTAATTCTGAATAGTAGATATTTTTTAGCGTCTACCTTTCGTTCGCACGCATGCGTAGTCGCATCAACATAAACAGAGTCCGATGAAGTCCTCAAGGACGTAACGCGTCATAATTAAGGCAACAGCAATATTGAGGAGGCTTCCCGTCAATTGATCTCCACTTTTTGAACACTGAATAAGCATGAATAATGTTTAATGTATCTTTAGTATTTCAGCAAACAGAAAAAGGAATATATACTTCACTTTATAAGTTAACTATAACTAAGATATTTCGATGTCGATTCTCATCATTCCTTTAGAAGGAAAAAGAAAACGAGAAAATTTGGAAAGCAGAGAGAAAACATATGTTGAATACGCGTACACAAAAAGTTACGAAGCAAATGGAAGTGGAAGGCTTAAAAAGAGATAAAAAATAGAAAGAATCTAATACTCGTCTGTTGGTTTGTAGACGTGTGGGGTCGAGGATACGGTTTTCATTGTAAGAATCAATGGGTGTTTATGTTTTGAAAATATACGGCTGTATCAACCTATTTATTCGCCTCTGTTGTTTGTATTTATAATAGGCATTAATGTATGTTTGTCTGGAGCACAAGTTATGAAGTCTGAATGATCGAACGGGTCACGCAAGTTATTATTGATTGGATACATACATATGAGCAGATGACAGAGACAGATAGATAATGAAGGAAGAAGATAGATAGATAGATAGATAATGAACAGACTAAGATAGATAGATAGATAGATAGATAGATAGATAGATAGATAGATAGATAGATAATGAACAGACTAAGATAGATAGATAGATAGATAGATAGATAGATAGATAGATAGATAGATAGATAATGAACACACTGAGACAGAAAGAGACAGAAAGAGAGACAGATGGATAATGAACAGACTAAGATAGATAGGTAGATAGAGAGATAGATAGATAGATAATGAACACACTGAGATAGATAGATAGATAGATAGTTAGATAGATAGATAGATAGATAGATAGATAGATAGAGAGATAGATAGAGAGATAGATAGATAGATAAGGAACAAAG
This sequence comes from Acanthosepion esculentum, assembly GCA_964036315.1. Lineage (NCBI taxonomy): Eukaryota > Metazoa > Mollusca > Cephalopoda > Sepiida > Sepiidae > Acanthosepion > Acanthosepion esculentum. The sequence continues at coordinate 75,983,600 of OZ038488.1, forward strand.
GTAGATAGATAAATAGATAGATAATGAACAGACTGAGATAGATAGATAGATAGATAGATAGATAGATAGATAGATAGATAGATAGATAGATAAGGAACAAAGGTAGATAGATAAATAGATAGATAATGAACACACTGAGATAGATAGATAGATAGATAGATAGATAGATAGATAGATAATGAACACACTGAGATAGATAGATAGATAGATAGATAGATAGATAGATAGATAGATAGATAGATAGATAGATAATGAACACACTGAGATAGATAGATAGATAGATAATGAACACACTGAGATAGATAGATAGATAGATAGATAGATAGATAGATAGATAGATAGATAGATAGATAAGGAACAAAGGTAGATAGATAAATAGATAGATAATGAACACACTGAGATAGATAGATAGATAGATAGATAGATAGATAGATAGATAGATAGATAATGAACACACTGAGATAGATAGATAGATAGATAGATAGATAGATAGATAGATAATGAACACACTGAGATAGATAGATAGATAGATAGATAGATAGATAGATAGATAGATAGATAGATAGATAGATAGATAGATAGATGGATGGATGGATGGATGAGTAGAGAGGACAAATGCTGGACGCAGAAATGGCAAGGCAACGTGAAGGAAATATCAAGCTGAACAGAAAGAAAATGGAAAGAAAAGCGGACGGAATAAAAGCGGAAAAGACAAGGAAAAAGACATTAAGTAATTTTGTGAAATTTCTAAATGTATATTTCGTTCGAGGAAAGCCTATCAATTGAAAGAGCGAATCCAAGACGAGTACAATCCGATTTAAATAAATTAATATATTGACTGATAGACGGAAAGATGGTAATGTTGGGTGGGGTGTAAAGATAAGAAAGGTAAAAGATTTAAGATGATTTTTTGTATATTCCATTTATTTAAAAGGGAAAAAAAGTTTAGATAAACTGTCTGAATATAAGCACAAAATGATAAAGATTGCCATAATAGGAAAATAGACAGGAATAATAATAATAATAATGATAATAATAATAATAATAATAATAATAATAATAATAATAATATCCATTCTACTAATAGTAATTATACAAGTACAAATAGTGATATTAATAATAAAATTTACCTGTGCCAAAATGAAAACAAATTCTAGTAAGGACAATACGGATAATAGCAAGGGCTTCGCTGAATGCAAAACACATGAACGCAAAACGACGACGACAACAACAACACCGAAAAAGAAAGCAATATTCATAGAAATAATGGAGAAAGTAATAGCATTGGTAAATATAGACTTAAAGAAAATGTTTTCCATAACTTCAATAACGATTCAAGTAACAGGAATTGGTAAAAATTGTCTCTCATAGAAAGAATTAGGAAATATTAAAAATACAAAATTACACCCATTCTTCTTCTTCTATTTAGTCTTGTTATCATTACAATACTTCTTGTTGAAGCCATTCTTATTCTTTTCTTCTTCTCCTTCTTCTTCTTCTTCTTCTTCTTCTTCTTCTTCTTATTATTATTATTATTATTATTATTATTATTTGAAAAGAAGAAATTACAGCTGATGATTTATCGTATAAATGGTAAAGATAGAACACTGTCCGTTATTTATTATTATTATTATTATTATTATTATTATTTGAAAGGAAGAAAGGAGAGGTGATGTCCTATATTGCATGGTGGTAATGAGAGGACACTGATGTTTATTAATATTATTATTATTATTATTATTGTTATATATATAATATTTATTATTATTATTTTCATTATTATTATTATTATTTGAAAGGAACAAAGGACAGTTAATGTCCTACTATATAGATAGTAATGAGAAAACATTTTCTGATTATTATTATTATTATTATTATTATTATTATTATTTTAATGGAAGAAAAGAACAGTTGATGTCCTACGCTATATGTGATAATGAGAGAAAACTGTTTAATATTTATTATTATTATTATAATTATTTTTATTATTATAATTATTTGAAAGGAAGAAAGGACAGTTGATGTCTTATCTATCATGGTGGTAAAGAGAGAATACTGTTTGATATATTATTATTATTATTATTATTATTATTATTATTATTTGAAATAAAGAAAGGACAGTTGATGTCCTACACTATAGCCTGTAATTAGGGATCTTTATTATAATATTTATTATTATTATTATTATTATTATTATTATTATTCTTGTTGTTGTTGTTGTTGTTTTACTTCATTTGGTTTCTTGTGTTGACTCATTTCTTTCTGGGACCCGACCAGAGACTTAACGTCAGAAATGGCATCATGATATTTTCCACTGAGAAGTTTTGAAAAAAAAAATCGCACATATTTTACATAGATAAAGCCCTTTGTAAGATGTGGGCTGTACTTGTGAGTACAATTTTTTCTATTTCTTTGAGGCATGGGCTGCCAGGGATTCCTTAAATGAGTCTATTGGAATCTTTTCCAATCAACCCGAGGGCTCCAACTACAATTAGAATTGTTAATGTGCTCATGCGCTACATTTTATTATTATTGTTGTTGTTGTTGCAATTATTATTATTATTATTATTATTATTATTATCATTATTATTATTATTATTTGAAAAGAATAATGAGTAGGTAGTTATGTGAGAACACTGTATTTTATTAATTATTATTATTGTTATTATATCATTATTATTATTATTATTATTATTATTATTATTATTATTATTATTATTATTATTTGCTTTCATACAATATTTGCAAAGCCATACAGCGTAGACTTCTGAAACGATGGGATACTAGGATTTATTCCTGTTTTCTTCGTGTTGGTATTCGTTCGTATTTACTCCAACGCCCCAAAGATAATTGGGACAATAGTGGTCTGAGCGTCAGTGTACTTTTTAAGCTTTCCAATTATTTTTCGCTTTATTAAAAGCAGGAACAGCCACATCAATGAGGAGGAATTTTCTTGTTTGTCTTGTCAACAATGGTGATGCCTGCTTCGGTGGCCTCGAGTATGTTGTGTCTTTGCCTTGATATTATGGTCACCGGGAACATTCATGGCGAGGAGACATCACTTTGTCTTATTTTGCGATGTCTTGTTTTATAGCCCTAAGGATACGCTCCGTTTGGATGTTAAAATCCTATAAGATCTTGAAGTAGTTGTTTTCGATCACCTTCTCTGGTTTTTGGTGCTAGCTTTTCTCTTCGACTCTAAGTTCATACTTTGTCCATCGACACGAATACAGATGAGAGTCTCGACGCTTGTATTCTTTTTGTGCAAGCATTCCACAAGCGCTAATGATGTGGGTGACATTTTCCAAAACAATGCCACAAACAGTCTGCCATTTGTCCGAATTCACTTGTTGATAGATGTTATTCCAGACAGAATTATTATTCATAGCTCAGTTTACCAGTGGGCTTTCAGTCTCGCGTTTCAGTTTTCCTTTCGTCAATAAATCTTAGGAATCTTTTGTATTAATGGCTTTGATGTCCATCTCAAATTGTCCATGAAGTGGAATTGTCTCTCTTGCTTTCAACTTCCCTTTCAGTGCCCATGTTCTGTATTATTCTTCGTTCTCAAGGCTTCCACTTACAAGGTTTTTGAATTTCATCCCATACTTTAGAAGTGTCTCTTCGCTACACACTCTTTAATGTCGGCGTGTTCTCTACGTCCTTTTGCTTTTCGTAGTTTATATAATTCTATCGCATTTAATGTCTGAATCACAGTCCCATTCTCAGAAGGTAGTGTTTTGGGTCTTTCCGTCTACAGTTTGTAACTTCTAACTTGGCCCACTCAGTTACTCCGCCGCTATAATTTACCACATCGCCAGCCCAGGTATTAAAAACAATGATGAGATTACGGGCATTTAACTTGGACTTCAGAAGAAGCCGTAACCTTTTCATGTAGTTTGCTGTAATCAGTTCTTTCCTCTGTCACTCAAGGATGGCATCCAACTCCTGAATACCAAGGAATTTGTTCTCAGATTCCTGTGGGTCAGCGATTATTTCTCCTGTTGTTAATTCAATCCCTGCACTATGAAATCATTTATTCCAGCTTCATCGTCGGTACAGCTCATTTGAATATCACAAACATCATGCTGACGTCCTTGCAGGAGATATACATTGTTTACATTAATTTAATCTGACACTGACTCTTCACAAAGATTCAGAGATCATCCTTAAAATATCTACATAGTTGATGGCATTCTTCAGATTGTCCTTATCCACGATGTATCAGATTTTTATATTCTATAAACCCATCAATAACGGGATCAAAGTAAGAATGACGAGTAAAGTGAAGAAATCAGCCTGGAACGTCTCTTCACGTAGAAGCAGATCCAGAGAGTGTTGATTGCAAATGAATAATTTATTCTCCCATCAATGTATGCTGGTTTGCATAAGAGTAAATGCCATTTTTGTCTACACCGAACGTCTGTGAACACATCCGTATTCAGGAATGCAGAACCATATCCTAAGTCTTCTTAAAATCAATTCAGATCATACACTGTGCTGTTTCACGGTTTGTAGCAGCTTTCAAGCACAAATTTAGTTCTTAGTGCTCATAGATCGTTTCCGGTGTCGCTTTTGCTTGTCTGGTAATAGGCTATTTCTCAAGAGATATTCATACGTTCTTTCTGAAATTATGACAGTTAAGAGTTTCCATAGGATATTCAGGCATGTAATGAGGTGTTAATGTCCGAGATGAGAGCCTTTAGGTTTTACACTTTATATTGAGTGTTGTTCTCCTCTCCACCATCCGTTCAAGAACACACCCATTTATAACACACTCATTTAATCCTTGTCCAAATATTTCACGCAGGTTAGAAAACCGACTCAGACAAAATTATCGAATTATCGGAGGCTTTCCATTTTGGCATAGACATACGATCTTCACCCACATTCGTCAAGATATTAATAATATTTTTTGTTGTTGTGGCATGTGATATAAGTCTGCCTTAACATCTGCCTTAACAAGCCGCCGTATCATCTTGATCAACGGGGACTCATCAGACCTCCGACCAGAAGTTTGTATCTTCTTCTGGATTTGGTTGGTCAGAGTGTCTGTCGCCTCCAGTGATGGACTGAAAGAACATTTTTCTGCTTAATAGTAAAACTATCCATTTTGTTCTAACTGCTTTTTTTTATGTTCGTGTATCACGTGATACGATTTGATTTTGCTGTTATCCATTGCCTAATATTTTCCTCCTTTATTTCGAAGCCTTTGAACTTTATCCCATCTTTGTATTCTGATTTGTTTTCACTATTTTGGGCCTTTCTCCACTCGCCTCTGTGCGATGCATCTATCTTGCTTAAGCCATTCTTCAGTTTCTGCATATCGCCATCTAGCCTTCTTTTCCTCTATGGCTCAGATCTCAACTTCTTTGCAGTTCACTTATCTCCTAACCTTTTCGGCCACCAAATATCCAGCTGCACAAAGATGATTTCAGTTATATCATCCGTTTCACGTGTGTCAGTGCTTCTTTTACGTTTGCTGTCTCGCTACTCAACATATTACTGGCAGTGTATCGAAGAGTTAAATCTTCAACGGACCTTCAACATCATTATACAACTCTCATAACCGTTCCACATTGGCAGCAGTTTCCTCATCCAGGATATCATCTACAAGATTATTTAAAGGGACATGGGTATTCTCAAGCATATTTCCATTTTCTGTTGCGGTATTGTCATTACAATTATTGGCACGAGGCAGAGGGGCAGCTTGATCGGCTGCTTGGTGCATTTCTCCGAATTGCCCTGCCAAGTTTTTGTTACCTCTGTACTAGAGCCTACTTTGCCTTATCGATGTTTTTACCCAAAGATGCCGTTTATCAGGTTCCATGCAAGGTTTGCTTTTGTGATATTATTATTGTTTTTATTTCCTTTGATATCTGGCGTTTACACATTTCTTTCCGGGTACCGCCCAGGGACCTAAGATTAGAAATGGCATCATGACACGTTCCACTGCAAAAAAAATAAATAAATAAATAAAAATAATTACATAGATAAAGCCCTTCGTAAAGTGTGGGCTGTACTTGTCAGAACAATTTTTTATATCTCTTTGAGGCATGGACTTCCAGGGATCCCTTCAATCAGCCTACTGGAATCTTTTCCAACTAGTCCAAGGGCTCCAACTACAACAGGGATTGTTGATGTTCCCATGTGCCACATTTTTGAGATTTCTATTTCAAGGTCTTTGTATTTTGACAGTTTTTCGAATATCTTCAAAGATACATTGCAGTCTACAGGGACTGCCATATCAATAAGGAGGCACTTATTTTGTTTGTGGTCTTTAATAACAATGTCTGGTTGGCTTTGATTGTTCTGTCAGTGTGTATTGTGTAGTCCCATAGAATTGTAACAGGTCCTGTCTCCGTAACCGGGTCAGGGTGGTGTTCGTACCAGTTTCTTTCAGTTTCGTTCCCATAGGAGTTGCAAAATTTCCAGTGCAGATATTGGCCCACTCTGTCATGCCGGGTTTTATATTCAGTGGGTGCCAATATCGTGCAACCTGATATAAGATGATCAATGGTTTCTGGATATTTGTCACAGAATCTGCATCTTGGGCTAACACAGTATTTTAGTATATGTGCTTGATAATTCCTAGTTAACAAGCATTGGTCTTGTGCAGCAATGATAAAACCTTCAGTTTCACCTTTCAACCCTTATTATTATTATTATTATTGTTATTATTATTATTATTATTATTATTATTATTATTATTGTTATTTTCCTTTGATTTCTGGTGTGTACTGATTTCTTTCCGGCTCTCGACCAGAGACCCAAGGTCAGAAATAGCAGCATGACATTTTCCGTTGAGTAATTTTGAAAAACAAATCACACATATTTTACATGGATAAAGTTGTAAGAGCTGTACCTGTGAGTACAATCTTTTGTATTTCTTTAAGGCTTGCACCTACCAGGAATCCCTTCAATGAGTCTATCGGAATCGTTTCCAAACAGACCGAGGGCTCCAATTACAACTGCAATTAATGATGTTTTCAAGTGTCAAGTGTATTGAGATTTCTACTTCAAGAAGCCTTTGTTTTTTGAATCCCAAAGTGATCGATTTTATCAACTTTTTACGAAAACTGATATCAATTTTTAAAACAAAGAACAGTACCTCAAAACTATAAGTAAGGATATTGATCAACGAATGTTTGGTGGATATCGCTTGTAATTTGTGAAAACTATCACTGAAAAACTGATTAATGTTTTTTAATCAATATTCGACCCCCTATTGGTTTTATCTATTTTTTTCAAAAATCGGTGGAAGAATGGAAAATTTCGAAGACGTCAAGTACGAATGCCATAAATTTCCGATCTGTGTGTGAATTTTCATGCCAATCGGACGAACGGTTTGCTCAGGATAAGGTAACAAGTTGGCAAACACACAGACACACTAACAGAATGCCATTTATAGATATAGATGCGAAAGATGTTACAGGATACATTATTGGGGGTCCTAACCATAACAACATACGATATACAGATGGCGCAGTGTCGATATCTGACACGTAAGGGAAACTACACGAACTTCTAATGATGGCAGTAAATGAAAGCGCGAACAAAGGAGGAAACAAAATTGGTAAGAAGAGAGAATGCATATTTGTCAGCAAAAGGAACAGTACAAGACGGCAATTGCGAATCAAGAAAGTACCAACAAATTAAATACCTGGAAAAAAATTCGACGGAGAACGGAAAAGCTGACACCGAAATTCGACGGTGTACTAGAATAGACGCCTTCCAAAAAGCTAAGCAAATTATTAAGCGAGCAGAAGATGTCGTTAGTAACAAAGAGTTGCTGATACATTATGTAATATCTCGGTCCTCCTACGTGAATTCTAGACAGTCTCTTCGCAGATGAAGAAGATACTTGGGGTAACAGAGATGTGTCCTTCTACAGAATGATGCCGAGAATACCATGAACTATAACATATGAGTAACTAGGTAGTTTTAAGAGAAATGCAACCAAAAAGACATAGGATGCAATCAGGAAAGACAACTAAGGAAAACGGAAACGATAACTAAATAAAGAACACAGAAATCTAAGAAAAAAATAAAACGATGACTAAGAAATAAGAAAAAGACAACTAAGAAATAAGAAAAAATAACTAAGAAAAATATAACTCAGAAAAAAGAAAAAAAACAACTAAGAAAAAAGATAACTAAAAAAGAAAGAAAAGACAAAAGAAGAAAAAGCAATTAGGAAATAACGAAGAGATAAGAAAAAGATAACTAAGAAATAGGAAAAAAGGTAACTGAGAAAAAATTAAAAAATAACAAAGAAAAAGTTAAAATAAGAAAAAAAGAAAACGATAATTAGGAAAAAGACAACTGAGAAAAAAAAGAAATAAGAAAAACGAAAAAGATAAAAAAAGGAAAAACATAAGAAGTAAGAAAAAGATAACTAAGCAAAAGTAAGAAGATAAATAAGGAAAAATTAAAAGTCAGAAAAACTTAGAAAAAGGAAAAGACAACTAAGAAAAAAGAAAAAGACAACTAAGAAAATAGAAAAGACAACTAAGAAAAAAAAAGTCTGCTAAAAGAAAGAAAAATTACAACTTAGAAAAAGAGAAAGACAACTAAGAAAATAGAAAAGACAACTACGAAAAAAGAAAAAAAGACTGCTACAAAAAAAGAAAAATGACAACTAAGAAAAAAGAGAAAGACAACTAAGAAATAAAAGAAAAATACAACTAAGAAAAGAAAAACAAAAAGATAACTAAGAAAAAATGAAAAAGAAAACTAAGAAAAAAAAAACTAAGAAAAATACAACGAAAAAAGTAAAAGATTGCTATGATAACTAAACCACGTCATATTTACGAGATCATTTCTTTGTTCAATCTGTATTTGGAATTGTATGATCTGTGTATATTTTCAAGTCACGAAGTATTTTCTACTCGGAATTCTTAGATATATTAATAAGTTTTTTTTCTGTATGGCAGAATTTAAATCACTTGCGTAGTTCTTAGTGAATTAAGTTTCCTATCCATTCATGCTTTGGAGTTCATTTGAGTATGCTCGCTTACTTCGCTCATTACACACTAATTAAAACTTTCTCCTTTTGTAGAACTGATATTTTTACTGATTAAACACCACAAATCCGGTAAGATTGGGGTCATACACTTGCCGGATTAGCGGGAATTTGGAACCAGTAAAACGTAAAGCTGATATTAGCTAAACTGTGCATTCAATACTCTATTAAATTAATATCCCTGATACTGATACAACTTTCATAGGTGTAAGCTTGGATGTGCGGGTTGTGTAATGGATAATGGCTTCGAATTGTTACTTGGAGTGCCGAGTTCCAATTCTCTTTGGGTTCGTTATATTCACTTAAGCGCAAATATCCTTGGGAAAGGTATGAATCCACATCTCTATGGATTACTTAATACGACTTGTATTACCTTCCTATTATTATCTCAATACAATTCTTACAAACTAAACTATATGTTGGCTTTAAATAACCTTCTAAAGATTGATAAGGCGTAGAAAATGACTGAATCTATCAATTAATTAATTTTTCACAGGTCTTGATTCAATTGAAGAAACAGTATAATTATTTTTTTCATTATATCATTCTTCTTCTTCTTCTTCTTCCTCTTCTTCCTACTTCTTCTTCTTCTTCTTCCTTTTCTTCTTCTTCTTCTTGCTATTCTTCCATTTCTTCTTCTTCTTCCTCCTATTCTTCCTTTCCTTCTTCTTCTTCTTCTTCTTCTGCTTCTTCTTCTTCTTCTTCTTCTATGTGCCGTATCACTTCGGGTTGTAAGCAAGCATGTCTATACAAACTTTATTGCTCCTAGTACTCTTTTGAGACTTACCAATACCTTCCACTCCCTGTTTTGTATCCACTTACACTGGTTCGTTAGATCTATTAACCGCTGGTTCCTCGTATCCATCTTGAATTTTATGTCCTTCGAGTGTAACATTTTCCAAGCGCTTTTACATCATTATGTACCTCAGAATTTTCAACCATTTCTGATTCTAAGTACAAGATTCCTTTTTGTATCCGTTTCCACTAAAACGTTCTCATTGCTTACATGTTTCGACCATAAAGTTCTCAGTATTCTTCTGCCGAACTTCAGTTCTCTTGCCGAAAATCTATTTTGTTTTCATATGTGAGGAAATTATTCAGCATTCGCTGCCGTATAGGAGCTCTTATATTACATCGCAATTAAACATTCCTTTCTCCTATTTTAGCAAAACTTTCCTGTTTCATAATACTTTATATTTCGCCATTCTAATACGACATTGGATTTCAGTATCATATTTAACATTTCCTGTAAGAAGAAAAAAAAAAAAGTCATAATTTAATACCAAAATTTCCGTTGTGGCAAGATATAAAAAAAATAAAAATTGTCTAATTAATTTCAGTAAGAAAAAAAATTACTATTTTTTATTTAAATGTTTTAATTTTTTACCCATCATATCCTCGCAATATAAGATTAAAAAAATGTTATATATGTCTATATATCTGAGATGAAGTTTTGTAATTATTTACATTATTTAAATTGTTCGGACTGTTGTCCTCATCTTTATTGTCATTTACAAGATTAGGACAAAAGTCCGAACAATGTAAATGAAAAATGTTATATATCTAAAGAGTTCCAAGAAGAACATTATCCTGTTTTATTAGCTTGCTAGGTCTTCTGCTAGGAAAGTTGGTTCCCTGCGTCGTGTAGGAGAATTTTTCTCGCCAGAATCTATCTTATATATTTATAAGTCTTGGACACCTCGAGGGGGTGTAATGGTTCACAAGTTTGTCTCGCTAGAACAATTATGATTGAGTAGTGAATTCGATCCTCACTGGGTGACCCATATTTCCGGCCTTCTGCCACATCTAAGCTACGCTTGGAAAATCTCTATCTATAAAAGGCAGGATGTGTGTGTGTGTGTGTGTGTGTGTGTGTGTGTGTGTGTGTGTGTGTGTGTGTGTAACCAATGCACAGCCGCAATTTTCGACGGATTTCTACCAAAATTTACATGCACATGCTCCAAGTTAGGGAAAAAGGCCAAGACCGACTTTGCATTTCTCAACTCCCATCGATAGTGGAAATAATCGTTTTTTTCATGCTTCTACGGCAGTTTTCATATAGTTTGCGGTCATTTTCTAGTGGACAGAGTGAGAGCCTATAGCTGGCTGCCACGAATAGGCAGGAAGATTCTATTGGCCAGCGTGAGAGCCAAAAGCTCACTGACACGAATGTTAACTAGCATACTAGCATGCAAAAAAAAAATCGATAGCTGCATTCGTCACAAGTGGGAAAAATTCGCAGGGCCATCTTTGGGATTATCCCGGATGCGGGAACCCGAAGAATAATTGTTTGTATAGAGGTTTGTTTCTATATATATATTGACCTCACGTAGGTTCACTTCTGAGGGACGAACTCCCTGTTTATCCCTTGGAAGTTCCATACTGGACTTTTTGGTTTGACGTTTAGCTCTCATATTGTTCCCACAAGTAACGCGCAGGTCCAAAAGTCCACCCAAAGTTGCCCGGCACATTGGGTAACGGTCTTTTACAGAGATGGTTGCGAAGCCTGTAGGGGATCGTTCGCGACCTCATAACGCAGCAGCCATTCATTACTTGGCATGATTAAAACCTTGAGATGCGTATTGTTGTTCGAAATTTTCCTTCTGCTAGACGGGTTGCCAAGAGATAGAGATGTAATTGGAATTCATAAAGAAAGATGTTCGATAACGACATTGGAAATGTTATTCAACGAAACAAAACATTATTATACTAGAGTATTATGTTTAAATAATGCATTATATATTTGCAATTATGAAAAAAAAAGAAAAAAGAGATGGTCATTTTTATTTATTTATTTATTTATTTATTATTAGTTGCTACTACTCCTGTTAATCAGATTAGTTTTCAATTAATTAAAATATGTATACTATTGTTGTTGCTACCAACATTAGTCCTTTTAGCGAAATTAATTGTCAAAAAAAAAAATAATGGAAAAAGAAAATGTTAACATTCGGTTAATAAAGTTTAGAATTTATACGAAGGATAACGTATCATTGCTGTGAAATTTAAATAATAATAATAATAATAATAATAATAATAATAATAATAATAATAATAATAATGTTTATTATTTTTTGAGATAATAAGATAAAGGGAAACATCTCTGTACATTAAAAAATATATATCTTACTGATTAATTTAACGAAAGCAAGAAGGTAGTGATATTATTTTCCGGAGTATATTTTTAAAATAATAATAATAGTAATAATAATAATAATAATAATAATAATAATAATAATAATTTTATTCCTTTGATTTCTGGTGTGTAGTGATTTCTTTAAGTGTCCCGACCAGAAACCTGAGGTCGGAAATGGCATCATGTCATTTTTCACTGCAGTTTTGAAAAAAAAAATCACACATATTTTAGATAGATAAGGCCCTTCGTAAGGCGTGGGCTGTATTTGCGAGTACAAGCTTTTGAATTTCTTTAAGGCATGAACTACCAGGGATTCCTTCAATAAGTCTATTGGAATCTTTACCAATCAATCCGAGGGCTCCAACTACAACTGAAGTTGTGAATGTCCTCATGTGCCACATTTTTGAGATTTCGATTTCAAGGTTCTTGTATTGTGATAGCTTTTTGATGATCTCCAAAGATACATTGCAGTCTGCAGGAACTGCCGTGTCAATAAGGAGGCACTTTTTTTTGCGGTCTGTAATCAAGATGTCAGGTCAATTAACTTTGATTGTTCTGGGCGATTAGCTTTGACTGTTTATCATCATCATCATCATCATCATCATCATCATCATCATCATCATCATCATCATCATCATCATCTTCATCATCATCATCATCACTATTATTATTATTATTATTATTATTATTATTATTATTATATAGAGAAATTTAAGTTAGATAACGTTCCCACCCCTTCACCGTTGAAACTGTTAGATGTAGACGTCTCTTCTACTCCAATAGCTTCATGTCTCGCACATCTCACCTGTGGAACTCCCTTCCTTATTCCTGTTTCCCTGACAAATACAATCTCCAACTATTTAAGTGTAACGTCAATCGACATCTCCAGTTGCCTTGATCTATCCACTTCCCTTCTCCATATCCTTTCACCTTTCATTCCTATCTGCTCTCGCTCCAAATCTTCTGTAACCCCATTGCCTTGATCGATCCACTATCTTTCTCCACATCTTCTCCTTTACCCCTCCTATCTGCTCTTCCTCCAAACCTTTTGTAACCCCTTGCGTGCTAGTGGCTTCCAGCCTTGCTTGGGGTGATAAGCTAAAAAAAAAAAAAATAGAAAAGAAGATTATGACTCAGTTCCCAGAGATAACAACTACATACTTATGAATAGAAATGAGAGTGATGAAGATCTAATGCGACTTGCTGTCACTGGTTCCACACCTTGATGCTCGAGCAACTATTAATCATTATTTTTATAAATAACGATGATTATTCCGGATCAAATGGTGGTATGCAAATAATTCCACTGTTTAAAAACATTCAAATAAATCATAGCTTAGAAGTATGAGCTAAAATGCGATTTATACACTTGTGAACATTGGCATTAAAACAACCGTTGTAATGATTGACGAAACAATATAAATAATGATAGCTTTTAGTTGTACAATAGTCTAAGGGGAATAGAGTTAGAAACTATCCAAGAATTTCTGTTTTCTTTTGAAATCTTTTTCATTTAAAAAGACGAGGAGTCGAATATTAATCGAAAGGATGATAATTCAATACAAATGAATGACGCTAAAATGGCGGAAGAGAGAGAAAGAAAAAGCTTGGATGTTTTATAAGAGAAAGCGAAACGCGATTGTCGAAGAGGAAATTGGAACTAAAGTCGAAACCAGACCAAATCAACATTGAATGGAGTGCGGAAGTGAATTTATTGGAAGCAACGAAGATTCTTGTTTTCTGTCTGTGTCTTTTATACTTTTGAATCCTTTCTTAATTTAATGATATTTATTTTCCTTTTAAAACATTGAAAGCAGAAGTAATATCTTTTTTTTTTGTTTGTTTTTGTTTTTCATTTTCAAAAAAAAATAAAAGAGTTGAAGGAAAGGAAAAATGAAAAAAAAAAAATTCTAAAACGATTTTGTCATTTCTCCAGTATATAAACCCCACCTAACTCAGTACCTCACATTGCTCTTCCCCGCCCGCCGAAAGCAATTCTTTTTTTTTATTACCTTTCAGAAAGTACCATTTTAGAGAGTATTATCAAGAAACCTCTGTTTGTTTACAATAGGAATTCTATCATCAAAATGACATGACGATCAGGATAAACTCACAATAAATACGATTATGAAATCGACATTTCTTTAGTACAAAGATAAAATGGTTTCTTTTTGTTTTGTTTTGTTTTTTGTTTTTTTTTTCAGTTTTTACGTTTCTTTCTTTAAATAGAGGAATTTACTTACGATGTAAGTTTGATTGTCGACTCCAAAAAGAAATCCATCAAAGTTTAATCCAGAGGCTATTAGAAAAACGGTTGAACCAGGAAACATAAATACTAGACAGGAACATCAGCAGACAAATCAATTAAATGAAAATCAAATAAATGATTACAATTTCTTCACGATGTCTTTTACCAGACTTTAACTTGTTGTCTAAATGGGAATCATTGTTGATGCCAACGTGAATTGAGAAGGGACGATAATGGGCGAATTGTGGTTAGGGCATTTCCAAATAAGACAAAAATATTTTTCTCAAAGAAAAAATATTATTCATTTCTTTTGAGACCTTTTTTTAGGTTCTACTGCTTTTCCAATTCTTTTGTTGGAGATATAATTCCAATAATCATAATAAAAAGCAGCGATTATTATTATTATTATTATTATTACGCTTAAAATAAGAAGTAAAGTGGAAAAGAACTTATATAGAGTCTACTGCAGTAGGTTTACGAGTGTATAAGATTTTTATGAACATTCAGTTAAAAGTTAATAGCGATAAAACGAAACATTTTTTTTTTACCAATAGATATACAAGTCATGTTAAAACGATTTCCATTATCAAAGCCCCAGGTCCGTTCATCCGTTTGATCGGAGTATCAGATAGCATGGGTTTCAGGAGACACGTGATTCGGTTACATAGTATCAACTCAAAAAGGCACTTTAAATCCAGTTATTATACATCTACTACGTTTCTCTTACAGACAAACAAATGAATGATAAATGTTGTTAAAACGTCTTGATTAAATGTTACTTAGAATAAAAGAATGTCGGACGATAGAACTTAAATCTGTAGAACTGCTTAAAAAGAAACACAAATATTAAATATAAATACAGCTTGTCCGTCACGTTTAGTTCAGATCATGAGAAAGCCGCACGAAAGGGGGTTATAACTCTAGAATAGCAACATAAAAAATGTAAATAAGAAATTTATAAAATTTTATCAGTTATTTAAAAATGCTAATACCACTAATTTATTTCAGGTTTATTTATTATTCATAATAATAATAATAATAATAATAATAATAATAATAATTGTTATTAAAGACCAAAAACAAAAATGTATCTTTGAAGATATTCGAAAAGCTGTCAAAATACAAGGACCTTGAAATAGAAATCTCAAAAATGTGGCACATGGGAACATCAACAATCCCTGTTGAAGTTGGAGCCCTAGGATTGGTTGGAAAAGATTCCAGTAGACTAATTGAAGGGATTCCTGGAAGTCCATGCCTCAAAGATATACAAAAAATTGTTCTGACAAGTTCAGCCCACATTTTACGAAGGGCTTTATCTATGTAATTTTTTTTTTTGTCAGTGGAAAGAGTCATGATGCAATTTCTAACCTTAGGTCCTTGGGCGGGACCCGGAAAGATATGTGTAAACACCAGAAATCAAAGGAAATAATAATAATAATAATAATGATGTGAATCCAAATTGCAGGTTCTGTGACAGATATCAGACCATTTAATCTAAGGATCTTCTGTATTGTGCCAAATGAATATAAAAATCGTCACGAGTGGGAAACTGGACAGTGTGCAAACACTTTGGAAGATATGTTAACAAACACTGGTATGAACATCACCCAGCACTGGTTACAGAAATAGAAGACATCATAATTCTATGGAATTACACCACCTTTACAGACAGGAAGATTGAAGCAAAATAGGCCGGACATAATTGTCAAAGACCGAAAAGAAAAACTTGTCTTTTAATTGATATGGCTTCCCCAGCGGACTGTTACATAGCAACCAAGGAATTTGAAAGACTATCAAAGTATAAAGACCTGGAAATCGAAATAGAAAAAAAAATGTGGAATTTGAAAACAAGAATAATAACAGTCATAGTAGGTGCGCTTGGAATGATAAAAAGGAATACAGCAACATTGAAAAAAATCCCTGGAAATCCCAGCTTAAAAGAAATATAAAAATTCGTCTTCATGAGTACAGACCACAGACTATGAAGAACTTTGTCCATGTAACGCTAGTGATGCTATGGGAGTTAGAAAAAACAAACGAAATGTAGACATAACAACACACCACTACATGCCTTAGGTCTTCCTGCAGACTTGGTAGGTAGTGTGACCATAGCAGATATCGGAACATAATAATAATAATAATAATAATAATAATAATAATAATAATAATAATAATAATAATAATAATAATTATTGTTGTTGTTGTTTTATTTCCTTTGATTTCT
>OZ038488.1:76005229-76057729 GCA_964036315.1 Acanthosepion esculentum
TCGACACATATATGTTTTGCTATTTATACAGATTTGTTAAAAAATCCCTTTTTGAATTAAAAATGCATGAAATGCATCTTTGATTCGTGTGAAGTTAAAAGTTAAAAAAAAACTGGGGTCCAATAAGATGTATTTGCATCAATTCGCGCACTTTTAGTTTGGAAAATGATTAAAAATGTATAAATGGCAAAAAATGTGTGTCTGTTGCGGAGATGGTATCATAGCTGAGAGTATAGTTCGTAAGTGGTTAGCTAAGTCCATCTTTATGTGTCCTGTCCCCTCAAGAAGTAAGTGATCATGGCCCTCCCCAGCTTTCTGTCTTTTTCCTTAATTTATATTTTTCATTTGTACTTAATAAAATTTAAAATCCACATTGAAAACACGAATCAAATCGAAAGACGCGTTCAAATGTCACCTTTCAGAACATTTGTAGATGCCCAAATTTTTGTCACGTAGGAAAAGAACTCACGAGTTCAAGCAGTACATATTGAAGAACGCGGCGAACTTTTGTTCTAGCACAACACTATAAAATGCAATAACAACAGTCATGCCTTTATTTATTTATATCCATTAGCGATGGGTAGTGGGAGAGAAAACAAACCTACAATATAGGAGGAATTTTCATACCAACTGAATATAAACTCTGTAATTTTAGGTTCGAAATATTTGACACACCCTCCCAAAGACAAGGGGAATTCTGTCGTCCATATGTAAGATATGTTGAAAATTTATGAAATTGCTATTGTGCATGTTTGAAATACTGATTGATTGGATATATAACAAGATCGCACATCTGATAAGAGAAGATCGCACAATTGATAAATCTTTTGCATTCCAAGAGTATAGATCTATACTGTTGTGATGTCCTCCCTCTAAAATGTCTATGTCGGACTCTTGCGCCTACTATAATATTAGTAGGAGAGAAGGCCTTGGGGAACAGTCGAATAGATTGAACGCTTGGTCAACCGACACACATTCACTAGTAGTATAATACTCTTCTGTTTACTATTTAATATATGATATATCTATAACACTTGTTTTTTTTATTACTTTAACCATTTACTTTATCACAATATATATATTAATAATATTATAAATATATTAATGGCAAAAAATATTATAAAATACCTTTATGAAAAAAAATTCTACAATTTCTTTATAACAAGAAAATCTATAAAATAGGTTAATGATACGAAACTGTATAAAATATGACAATTGAGCATAAAATGTTTGAAATATTTTAATGACAAGTAAGTATATAAGATATATGGCGAAAACTGTATTAAAAATATTGAGTGCAGTCAGTGTATAATATAGGATAATTGGAATGAAAATTAATAAATATGTTAATTGGTAAGAAAGTGTATAAAATATGATAATTAGCAAGAAAGTGTATAAAATATGTTAAGTGGCAAGAAAATGTATAAAATATGATAATTGGCAAGAAAATGTATAATATATCATAATAGGTAAGAAAGTGTATATAAAATGTTAATTGGTAAGAATATGTATAAAATATGTTAAGTGGCAAGAAAGGGTATAAAATGTTAATTGGCAAGAAAGTGTAAAAATATGTTAAGTGGCAAGAAAGTGTATATAATGTTAATTGGCAAGAAAGTGTAAAAATATGTTAATTAGAAAGTGTATAAAATATGATAATCGTCAAGAAATTCTATGTAATATGTTAATTGGCAAGAAAGTGTATAAAATATGTTAATTGGCTAAAAAGGGAAAAAACGTTAATTTGTAAGAAAGTGTATAAAATAGGATAATCGGCACGAAAGTGTATATAATATGTCAATTGGCAAGAAAGTGTATAAAATATGTTAATTAGTAAGAAAGTGTATAAAATATGTTAATTAGTAAGAAAGTGTATAAAATATATTAATTGGCAATAAAGTGTATAAAATAGGTTAAGTGGCAAAACAATGTATATAATATGAAAATTGGTAAAAAGTGTATATATGATAATTAGCAAGAAAGTGTATAAAATATTAAAATTGGCCATAAAGTGTATAAAATAGGTTAAGTGGCAAGACAATGTATATAATATGATAATTGATAAGAAAGTGTATAAAATATAGTCAGTGTCAAGAAAGTGTTTATATTAAATTTAAAGTATAAAACCATGTTAATCGGTAAGAGAGTGTATATAATTTGCTATTTGAAAAGATTGTGCATAAAATATTTTAAGTTACAAGAAAATGTTAAAATATTTTAATGAAAAGAAAATGTTAAGAATAATTTAATTCATAAGAAAATGTATAATAAATGTTAATTAAAATAAACTGTATAAATATGCTAATTATCAAGGCAATCTATAAAATATGCAGTTTGACAAGAAAGCGAATATATGCTAATTAGCAAATGCGACTAAAATATTTTTGCTCAATGAAATAATCTAGAATTGATGAAATCATTTATTAATATACTTTGAAAACAGTTTATTCGTGTGCGTTGGTCTCCGAGTGTAAGTAAAAGTAAAGTTGTTCAAGTATAAATTTTAAGCCAAGCTGTATTTCCCTATTAGAAAGATTACCAGCACATATTCTTCCTGCTGGCATTATTCCTCTGGTTTAAATTTATCTTCTTCTTCTATGTGTCCTGTTCGTTCAGGACATAAACGATCATGGCTCTCCACAACTTTCTATCCCTTATCAGTGTTTTTTTCTTTTGCGAAGCCTCCTGTTCCGCTATCCTTTCGCTATCCATTCTTCAGGTAAGTGGTTCGTTCTCTTCCCCTATCTTTCTTGCCATCGATATGCCCTGTGAGCATTAAATTTTCCAACCCCTCCTTCCTCGTTATATGTAAAAAAATATTCAAGTTCGCTCTTTCTCTCTTTCTCTCTCTCTCTATATGCGCGCGCGTGTGTGCGTGCGTGCGTGCGTGCGTGCGTGTGTGCGTGATAAGTGTTCTTTTTTCTGACATTTTATTTAAGACTTCCTAAATAGTAACTCGCTTCATTCATGGAATTCTGAGTATCCTTCTGTAGAACCGCATTATCTGAGTTGTGGAGAATTTTCCATCATTCACTGCCATATAAGAGAATCTATATCACATAGCATATAAGAAAATGTATATCACATAACATATAAGAGGATGGATATTGCATAGCATATAAGGGAATGGTTGTCACATAGCATATAAGAGGATGGATATCACATACCATTTAAGGGAATGGGTAAAACATAGCATATAAGAAAATGTATATCACATAACATATAAGAGGATGGATATCGCATAGCATATAAGGGAATGGTTGTCACATAGCATATAAGAAGATGGATATCACATACCATGAAGACGGATATCACATACCATATAAGGGAATGGGTAAAACATAGCATATAAGAGGATGGATATCACATAGCGTATAAGAGAATGAACAGCATATAAGAGAATGAATATCGCATAGCAAATCAGCAATTTTTCTTGTTTCTTATTATTTTGTTTATCTTTCGTTGGCATCTTTCGTTCGGATATCGGTGGAGTATTGCGGTCATATATACTTTAGAGCTTCCTAATCATTTGGTTTTCTTCCCTAAAAATGTTTCTACGTCCTCCAGTCCCTTTCCCACAGGCAAAAACTTTGCTCGCCTCTCGCTACTCTATGGTATTTTCCTGGCAGTAATCCAGACGGACCACATTTTATTGTTCCCCAATCTAAACTTTCCCAACTCATTCTAATTGCCTCCGTATTCCATTAAAAAGGAGGAAATCCTATCCAAACAGCTTCT
Organism: Acanthosepion esculentum; assembly: GCA_964036315.1. NCBI lineage: Eukaryota > Metazoa > Mollusca > Cephalopoda > Sepiida > Sepiidae > Acanthosepion > Acanthosepion esculentum. The sequence goes on from OZ038488.1 coordinate 76,008,968, forward strand.
TCTCCAGAACTCTTACTCAGCGGAACAGACCAGTACGATCTTATCCTCTTCAATCCTAGAGTCAACCGTTATCTATCCTACTTATCCTCATATGAATTGCCCACTTCCTCCTTTTCAACACTTACTACTTCATTTAGTAATCTTCTACCTTGGGTATCTCTTGGCTGAGTGTTATTGAGTGTACAATAGTATACAGACATAACAGTGTAATATCGACTTTCAGTCGTCATATCTTTAAATAAATAGACACTTGTAAATGTTAGTTTTGTCGAGCACAAAACCAAAATATATTTCAATAAGGATTGAAAACATGACGAATGCTCTGTGAGATTTAATTAGTTCGCTATTACTCCTTTATCAATCAAGGCGATGTTAAAACAATAAGCATGATATTTGTTTCGGTATGAGGTGCACAAGTTTGGGTCTAATGTGGGGAAGCCGTTCGAAATATAATGAAAAAAGTCACAGGGCAAATGCCAAATACTCCATGTAAAATAATCAATACAGTGAATATAATTTAAAGTCGTATGTTGAACGTGAAGAACTTCATTAAGGGTCAATATACTGCAGAATATTAAAAAAAAAAAGAAATTAAATGAAGATAAATGTAATTAAAAAGAGGCTACAACTTGCCCCCTTAGCAATAACTACCTAGTGATTAACACCTTGTATAAGGCCCGGGTAAAATTCGATAACCACAAAAAGTATATATTCGGTCAGCAGAGAGAAGTCTAAAAAGAGATTTATTGTCACAAAACGCTCGTAAATTTGGTAAAGTTCTACGCTAATCCTTTTTTTCATTTACACTTCTTTATTGCGGAATTCTCTCTCTTCTTGTTTCCCAGTCAACTTTTATCTTCAAAAATGTAAACGCATTATCAATCGCTATCTTCCATCATCTTAATTCCTGTTCTTTTATTGTTCAATCTCTTTAATAGTTATTTTTTCTCATATTTTCTCACGCTCAGTCACCCTTGCGTCTTAGTGGTTTTATTGCCTTGTTTGAGATGAAATGATTAAAAGATATAACATTTGGTACGTTAATGTGCATTTTTAGGGGCTCATGTCAGAATAAGTTAAATATGCTACATAGCCTGCCTTAGAGCGATTGTTAGGAAGCCACTTTCGCAAATATTTGTTCGTATAGTCAGTTATTTTCTGGTGGCCACGATATGAACCCTGTGCCGAGACAGGCCAAGTTTAATAACTAACCTCGTAGACATCTTCCGTGGAACAATGTCCAACATTCTGTTCCTTGTGTATTTAATTTAAATTGTTATGGAAACCTTCCTTTATTTTGTCCCTGTACCACGTTTAATCTGAGTTTAATATATACATATAGAGAAATGTTAGTATTAAAAAATGAGGAATATTAATATAACGTCAATGATCTCTTTGAAAGCGTTTAAATATAATTTTGTGTGTTTAGATAGGCATGTTTTCACAGACAGGGGACCACATATTGCCTAACTTCCTGCTTTAGTGTAGCTGCCATCTTTAACCAGACTGAAAGGGTATATTTATTAAAAAAAAGTGAAAGAAAGAAAAATATATAACAGATATCGGGCTATTATTGCTTAATTACATAGAAAGATATCTACGTAATTTACAATATATACAGTTTTATTCATTTTCTCCTCAGAAAAATGATTTGTTGTTCGCGATTCTTAATGTTGGGGTAGAGAGATGTGTTTATACAGTCAGTGAATAAATAATATATTTATTTCCTGTTTAAATTTCGCAGCCATCTTTGATCACAGAGAAAAAGCAATCTTTGAATAAAGTATTCTTAAATCCCGGATACGCACCTGTTGAGATTGATGTTTTTTTTTTTATTTAAAATAGCAAACTCTAAGGTAATTTAATGTGAAGTAAGGGACGTTCTTTTGAATCGATTAGATCCCAAAGCATTGAGGTTTGGAAATAAAAGGAACATTCGCATTGCATACAGATCTCTAATGGATGGCTTTCACTGAAAACTGAGAAGACAGAATTATAAAAAAATGAATGGAGTACAATTTGTATGGGTAAAGATATTTGAAAATTACTTTCATTGGTTTAATACATTTGAGAAGAATATAGAAAGCTGAGAATCTGGCTGGCAGAAAGATAAACAAAAAGGAAAAAGAGAGAGAGAGAAAAAAGAATAAAAACTGGTAATTTAAAATAAAAATAATAGGATGGGAAAATAGAAAAATAAAAAGTAAAAACATTTCTTTAGTAAATAATAGAATGATTATTCACATTTCGACGTTAAACTAGCGGATAAAGGGTGATAGAGAGATGGAAAGAGGACTGAAACAGAGAGAAAGAGAAGGCTACATTATTGAAAAAGGCGGATGTATATGGTAACATCTTTTACTAATGGTCCGAGTAAAGAAAGTGTTTGTGTTTTGAAAAGCAAAATGCAGTTCAACAGTGCTTTTTGACGCAGTGGAATTGTTTAGAATTTTTGAAATTTTACTGTATAATAGACAGAAAGAAATTGGTTTTGTTGGCGTGTCATTAACTCAGAAGGGACTTTGCTATACACACGGTACTGTAAATATGGTTCGTTTCTTTTCTCAAAGACATTCCTTCTTTTTTTTTTGTGACGTGATTTACGCTGCCTCTTGATTCGCTCTTCAATTGAAATTTTCGAAGGAAGTCAGATTCTGGTTTTTCGATATCGTTTCAAATTTGAAATTAGAGGAAGTTGAGTTTCTTTATCGTATTTTCTACAGTTATTATTATTATTATTATTATTATTATTATTATTATTATTGTTGTTGTTGTTGTTGTTGTTGTTGTTTTGATTCTCTTTATTTTTCTTTCTAGATGTACAGATTCAAATCTTTGACAAAGGTTTTTTTTTTCCTCTCCTTCTTTTAATGTTTCTTTTCATTTTTAAAAAAAATTTGTTATTCTTTTTCAATTTCTGTTTTCCAAGTTTTTCATTTTTCAAACAACAATTAAATCATATTTCTCTGTCTTTATCTCCTCTCAAAAATGAACTTACCGAAGATGGCGCTGGGAAGCACAAAAGCCCATGAAAGTTTTCCCGCCTTTGTTTGCTTTTAAAATATTTAAATTGCTCACACACGATTTAATGTAGACTTTATTTCGTTCTTACCAAAACCAGGAGAATGAAAGAGCTTCTTTGTCAACTAAGAGCTGTTCACTTGTTCCTATTGAAAGCCGAAACACAAAAGAGGTTCTGTGATTCAAAATGAGTACTATCATAACATATATGACAACAATACTACTATGAATATTAATACTAACAGTGACACTCCTCTTTTCGAAAAGGTATATCATATTGACAGTGTCGAATAAGTTGTACAATGAACGCTATATCAAATGAAGAATTCAAAGTGATATGAAGAGTGAAAATGACAAGATAAAATAATACAAATATATTAAATAAAAAAAAAGGCTAAGTCTTCGGTAAGTATTAATAATGACTGATATTTTATCTCTAAATTTCTAGGATGAGGAATTATCATTATTTACATTATTTGCATTTACGTTGTAGCTTCCGGCTCTTATCAGCTGATATATTAATAGTGAGTTCAATCCCTGGCCCAGGCAGTGTGTCTTGATTAACTGAGTCTTTTTTTTTAACGGTTGCTCAACCCTTGTTTGGTTATTTAAAAATGAAATATATTTTGCGATTGTAAGAATAAAATAATTTTTTACGAGTGAATGAACAATATTTGGAGATAACAATTTTTTTTTTCAAATACAAGTTTTATTATTTAACCCATAGCTGGGGGGAATATATGGATTCTTAGTTTTTCCTTGGTTATTTACGCGAAGGCGAATATAAGGAAGTCGATCTGAATTTGAACTCCGCCCTCTAATTTTTCAATCCAAGCCGTTATAACACCATCCGCACATCCCCATGCAGTGTGTACTTGGAATCACTGGAAACATGGCGAACAATTATTGAGTAGTACTAAATAAATAAAACTATACAAGGTATCCCTAGAAAAGTTACTGCCTTAGTGTTAGGGACATCTTTATTGCATATGAAACTTAGAATGAAGAAAGGCTTATGTACATATGAAACTGAAACACCGGTTTCTGTACTATCAGAAAAGTTAAGCAACGTCGAGGCTAGTCAGTACATAGATGGGTGACGTCCCTGGAATATGAGCTGTTGTAAATTTGGATGTGCGGGTGGTGTAATGAATAATGGCTCGGAATTGTTAATTAGAGAGCCGAGTTGCGTTCGTTATATTTACTTGCAGGCAAATAGGCTTGGGAAAGGTAGAAGCCACCTCCTCTTCCCCAGCTATGGGTTAATTAGTAAGACCTGTATCACTAAATCGTTATTACTTGGAAAACATTCTTACAATCTGAAAATATTTTCTGGCTTTAAATAACCTGCAATGGGTTGATAAACCGTAAAAAACGAATCAATTTTAGGTCTCTATACCTATATTTTTAACCTTTTTTTTATACATTATTGTTCTCTTCATTTTAACATTCAATATGTTTCTTTCTTTTTTTAATCCTTAAATCTTTCCTTTTCATTTCATTCCTTCGACTCTTTCGTTTTTTCTTCCTTTGCACTTTAATATTAGACTCCAAATTTTTGCTTCGTTTTTGTTTTCGTCGTAATAAACCCCTCCTCCTCCTCTCCAAGTCTATTACTGTCTCTTTTCGTTCTTTCTGTTTCTTGTCATTTTTCTTTTTCCTTCATTTGTTTTCTGCTCTTCACCTCTCATTTTGTCTCCTTCATATCTACCTTCCCTTTTATTTTCATTTCTTCATTCTCCTTCTTTCTCTAAAATCTCTACGTTTTTCTTCTTTTCTTCTTTTTTTTTTCTTTTTCCACTTTTCTTGTACCATTTCTCTTATTCTTCCTTCTTATCCTTTCTTTTTGCCGTCCTGGGTAAGACGATAAACTACGTCCAGCAGCAGGCTTTGATGAGCGTGGAACCACCTCTTAATTGCTGGTGTTCCCAGATCCACCCCGACCCGGGGTGGTAGCACCTGTTAGGGTCCCAGCTATGGGCAAATAGTTATCACCCAAACTTGTGTAAAAATAGGTTTTAATACCAGAAATACTTTGTAATAATAAAAATTATTACTAGCAATAATTTTTGAGGGAAAAACTATTATCAGGAATACTTTAAAAAAAATAACAGCAATACAAACAGCTATACATTTTTTTTTTTAATATTACCAGCTATAGATTTCTTCAAGGAAAAATATTCCCAAAAATAGATTTTTGTAGAAAAACATTACCAGCAATAAAAAATTTGTCGGCATTAAATAACGCATTGAGGTGTTGATATGCCGTAAAACAGACCAAGACTTTTCTTTTTGCTTCCCGTCTTCTTTATTTGAACGTGATACTTTATCTCTTTTTTATTTAAACCGCCTTCTACCTTCTTTATCTCTTTTCCTTACCCAGTCTTTATTTCCTATTTTTACCACTCATTTCATTAGCTTTTCCTCTTCCTTTTCTTCCATTATTTTATTTTATTTCCCTTTCTAATTATTCCCTTGTTCTTTTCTTCTTCCTCCCCTTCTCTTAGACCTTTTTTTTAACTCTTTCTTCTTTTTATGTTCACGGGTATTCTTCTTCGTTCACTGTTTCCTTTTTCCGCACCTCTTCATTCTATTTCCTTTTTTTTTACCTTCTTCTTCTTCTTCTTCTTCTTCTTCTTCTTCTTCTTCTTCTTCTTCTTCTTCTTCTTCTTCTTCTTCTTCTTCTTCTTCTTCTTCTTCTTCTTCTTCTTCCACCACTACTACAACTACTGCTAATACTACTATTACCACATAGTCTGCTGCTGTTACTACTACTGCTACTACTACTACTACTACTACTACTAATAATAATAATAATACCTTTACCTTTTTCCCATCCACCAACAAGGCCTCTGAACGGGAGATTGGAAGTTTTGAGGCGCCTGGAACCACCTCTAATTGCTGTTGTTACCAGGTCCATCTTGGGGCGGTAATACCTGTTTGGGTTCTAGCTATGGGCAAACACTGAACCCTCAAACAAAAAGAAATACATTTTTATAGTAAAAATGCCAACAATACATTTTTATATTAAATACCAACAATAAATTATTTAAATATTAAATACCAACAATAATATTTATAATAAAATTACCAATAATACATTTTTAAGAGCAAAATGACCAGCGAAACATTTTATAGTAGCATTACCAACAATACATTTTATCGTAAAATGACCAACAATGCATTTTATCAGTAGTTGGAGGCACACAATTTCGTCCACACTATATTTAGATGAAAAAAAAAACTATATTCAAAATATTTACACTTCGGCATTAAATAACATATAGAGGTTAATATGCCGCTAAACCAAATCAGCCAACTTATCTCTTCCTTCGTTTTCCTCTTCTACTACCACTAGAACTACTACTACTACTATTACATTTACCTCTTCCTTCACTTTTCTCTTCTTTACTTTCTTCTTCCTCTTCTTGCTCACCCCCTAACTCTACGTGCTCTATTGGATTTGTGCCCATTGTACCCGACATTTTCCTTGTTTGTTTCTCGCAATTAAATACCAATCACACCTCTTCCTAGCCATTCAGGGCTAATTCTGAACTTCCTTCCACAAAGAACCTGGATTGTTTCTCGATGAAACGGAAACGTTAAAGAAATAAAGCCACACCCATGTAGTGTGTCCACCCTTTCACCGTTCTCATAATGCCTCATGACAGACGCAGCTGGACAAGAGAAACTGGTGTCTGAGACAGCCACACAACAGAATTGTTGTTGGCCAAACACAGCTTGAAGCATCCTCATCGATCTTATTAGTTGTTCCTCTATTGTGGACCTTTTAAAACCCGATTCTCTATAGTCGTCTGTTTTTCCCCAATTTGTGCTCTTCTTTTTCTCCGATTTTTTCCTTCCTTTTTTTGGCTTGCGAATGTTTATATTCTTTAAATTTGTGTTGCTGTTTTTTTGTTTTTTTACCTTTGACCTTCCTTTTCTTTTTCTATTATCTTATTTTTGTTAAATCCGTTGTAACATCTTTTTATTCTTTGTTTAACTTCGTTCTTGCTTTTACTTTGGTCATTTTTGTTTTGTTTTTCATTGATTTCTTCATTTAAACCTTATTTTTCATTCATTTTTCTTTTTCGTTACGCTATCATTTTCTTTGTTTTTTAGTTCTGATTTCCTACGCTGTTTATTTATTTCATTCTTCTTTCATTTTTTTCATTTTTATTGTTTCTTCCATTTATGTTTTTTCTTTTACTCCTTCATCTCTCATTTTCTTTGTTCTTCATATTACATTACGTTCTTCCATTAATTCTAACGTTCTTTCTTTTTTTATTTTTTGCATGTCTTCACTCGTTTTTTTTTTACAATATTTTTTTTCCTTCCGTTTTTTTTATTTAAAATTTTCAATTTGTTCTTTTTCTTTCAAAGTTGTTTTTCCCTTTTAATGATTTTTTTTTTCATTTATGGTTTATTTTTTCTTTCATGGCTTCACATATGGTGAGCTGAATTCTTATTTCTGGCTCTACCATTGTAATCATGTTCCAAACAAAAGCTACATTTATACAGATCTTTTTTATGGTGCGTTGGACCAGAGCAATCTGCATAACATTAGTCTGCGATTACTGTAATAGTGTTATGGTTAGCAAATTCCCGGTGAAAACAATTCACAAGTTACTACGGGTCTCACTAGGTACCACCTTGCTAAGTCTCTGAACCAAGGTAAGCTAAAAATTCATATCCAAGTTTGATGATTTTGTAAACGAAAAGATTAAAGGAAAAAAATACTGTGATTATTTTCTAAGAGTAGATTAGATGTGGCACAAAGCTGGAGGTACAGAGCACCTAGTAGGGATCGAATACACTATTTAGTCGTAAATTGTTCCAGCGAGAAAAGCTTGTTAACCATTACACCACGCCGAGGTGCCCGTGGAAAAAAATATGCGACGCGTTTCATCCTCTAAACAGACTTCATCAGGATAAAGTGCTGTTTTTATTCAAGGACTTAAATATATATAGGTGAAGGAGGAGATATATACATAAACGTTGATTATAATTATGTACCGCTGAACAGGTAGGAATGCTAATTTTTCATTTTTCTTTTTGGCGTCCGATGTGTTTAGATGCGCAACACAGCCGATCTCATTTGTCTTCACAACACTTTTGTGCTTATCTTTGCTGTTTTTAAATATCCCTCATTATGACAAGAGGAGATTTGATAAGAAAAGTGCAATGTTTAAAACCCCGGATGCCAATTTATCATTGGGATATTCGGAAATCAGTGCACTTTCTATATATTTTCACTTTAGTAATTTTATTTGAAAACAACAGTGATAAAAACAAAAACAAAAAGCGAAAGCTTCGGGAAACCGAATTATATTGGGCTGCATTGTGCGTGTAAACACGTCGAACGCCGAAAAGAATTTTAATCTAATATTTAGCGTTCCTCCATCTTCAGCATTTCCCCTAATTGTCATTTGAGTTTATATCTCCTTCTTTCCCATACATATACATGCATCAGACATTAGTAATGCAGAGACGCTTCCTCAACGTGTTATGGGTGCCTACGCAACCATTCGATACTGTGTGGGAGTGTTTGAAAGGGTCTGCCAGTCAATGATCTGACAGGGACATGCGTGTGTAGAAGCAAGCAGAAGACATTTTGAACATTTGTTATGAGTGGCTATGTTGAGGTACAACGATGCATTTTGAACACATGTTTATATGGAGATACCTTGTTTTGGTGTCAGGAACCCGCCCCAAATTTTTAATGATAGTATCTTGGATTGCACATTTAACAGAGTCTCTTGTAAACTTAATAACACAAAAACGAAAAATTTGTGGACATATGTTTATATGGACATTTTACCTTGTTTTGGTGTCAGGAATCCGCTGCTAAATTTTGGAAAAGTATTTTTTTTTATTGTATCTTGGATTGTACATTTAGCAGCATCTACCGTATATACTAAACTGAATACGTCAAAAACGAAGTATTTTCGTACATATGTTGTTTAGGTTTGAGAAACCCGCCCCCAATGTTTGTGAAAATATTATTGATACAACCTGTATATAACTCAGTTAATAAGAGCATTAATTTAATCTGATGAAGTACTTTTAGAAAATATAATTTTTTCACTCTGTCATCCAATGACTTAATATTGTTTTGATATATAGAAATTTATATCTCGTATTCTACCAGATAAAAAGAAAAAATGTTACACCTGTACGTTACGATAAGATTTTGCTTGACTACCTACTCCTATTCAGGAGAAGAACAATAAATAATTAGTGAATAATTAGTGAATAATTAGTAAATGAAATTTCAGAGACGTTTAGAGTTGAAAGAGACGAAACACAAACCTAAGCAAGGTGTTAGGGATAAACCACTATTGTTGTTCAAAAGGCCTGGGAGAAGGATGAGTACGAACCTATCCTCTTCTATTGAGAAAAAATAAATAAGTAAATAGTAAAAGAGAAAGCAAAGCCTTTAGAAGAAACCGGAAACCCAGTAATAGTTTTAATTTCAGATAAAAAGTAGAAAGTAGAATTTAAAAGGAACCGGAAACCAAAACCTCAACAGGAAGCAAGAGATAAACCTCTGCTTTTGTTCAAAAGTCCCAGGGGGGGAATAATGAACCCGACAATATCTATATACTCTTATTTTTTTTTATTTTGCTTATTATTATTACTTTGTCTACTTTTATCTTGCATATATATATATATATATATATATATATATATATATATATATAGATAGATAGATAGATAGATAGATAGATAGATAGATAGATAGATATATAAGAAAGATAGTTTTAAGCTGAGCTATATTTATGGGATAAAGTGCTCAATATCAGAGATAGAGTGTATGTAAATATAATGTTTCATGCTAGGCGCAATCGTCAGGCCTCTGAGTGTTGACTTCAATGTTAACTTTTATATATATATATATATATATATATATATATATATATATATATATATGTATATGTATATATATATATATATATATATATGTGTGTGTGTGTGTGTGTGTATGTGTGTACGTGCGTGCGTGCGTGTTTTGAACAATAAAAAAATTATAAAATGAAAAAATTAAAATTTTCAGACACACTGGGTTGTATAATAATAATTTTTTGTTTGTTTTATTATTTCAATTAGGTTCCCCGACTAGTTTCGGCCAGCATGACCATCATCAGGGGAAAAACATCTTGCTTGCTAGTCACAGTGAACTACAGGAATGAATGACTTTCTGAAGAAAATGAACTTTATCTGTAGTTTTCATTTATTTTTTATCGTTAATTTTGGCCAGTCCCTGTGTTGGACAAACGGCATCATTTAAGCTGTTTTTAAACATATATATATACATATATATTGTTTAATATATATATTATTTTTAATATATATATTATTTTTAATATATATATATTGGTTGTTTTAATATATATATATATATGTATGTATATGTATGTATATATACATATATATTGTTTGCTTAGTATTATCTTTACACGGTTCTTTCCTTTCCTTTCCTTTCCTTATCTTTCCTTTTTTTTATTGTTTATTTGAAACTTTGTCAATACTCTTTGTTGAATATTTCTGCCAATTACATCTAACCATGGCCAATTACTCTACACTTTATTTATTCTGACTTTCTTTGGCCCGTGAGCCAAAAAAATGATAATTGTCTTCAGAGCAATGGATTAGTGTTATTTCTAACAAATGATATTCGGATGCTATGAAAATAAGAGAGTTATTAATGGAGAGAATAAAAACATATATAAAAAGTTATTCTCTAAATCAGGAAGAAAGCAATACATTTCCATTTTTGTCTGAATTAATACTATCTTTTGACTAATTTGTTTATGGATTATATTGCCATATAAATTTGAAAGGAATAAAACATTATAAATTATTTGCACTAATTATTCACGCATTCGTAATTGTATGTGTGTGGGGGGATAGCGATCTCGCAAGATAAATGTAAATCTACGGAGATACGTGCATAATCACTTCACATGCCGTAATATCAACTAAATTGACCAAACAGTGTTTTCGTGGATGAGCGGTTGAAACACGGTGGATCAATCGATGTTTTCCCCTGAAATGGCTGACGCAAATTCGAATCCGACCGGAAGGGACACATTATTTAATAAACTTTCTTGTGTGTGCAAATCGTCTGAAGAAAATCTTCTGTTTAAAATAATAAACAGATAATCTAGGGATCCACGAAAAATAACTTTTGAAGCAATATATATATATATATATATATATATATATGGCTCCTGAAAAATTAATTTCGGTTGAGCATTGTGGGTATGAAGTGTGCGTTTGTAAACAGTGACTATTAAAGCTAATATAGCATGACTCTTCGGCAGAATTGAGTCACTGACTAAATCTAAAAATATAAATACGCTGAAATTCACCTTCATCCCGACGGCTTAGTGGTAGAAGTTCCGACTGACGCCAATTCAGTCGGGTTTCTATTTTAGCTAGAAGCAACCGGTCATCTAGCCACACTGATGAGCTATAGCCTTGGATGGCAACGCGTCTAGGATAAGGACAACTCTGAATTCAAAACCTGCGGAGGGTCATTTAGGGACCCGGTGACACGTAGTGCACCAAGTCTCCGTATTCGTCCCTTCAAAAAGTGTGGATGGTTCTGCTCAAAGCCTTCACCACTGTAATCAAATCACATGTACTGGCGTCGGCCTGTTCCATAGGAACTGATCTCCTTGACCCTCATACGTCGAATTAGACGGATAGTCGAACACACACACACACACACATATCTATATATCTATATATATATATATATATATATGTACAGAAATTAATAATAATAATTTCTATACGTATATCCTCGCTTGAACCGGCTGGCTCTACATCCAGTCTAGTTTGTTAACCTCTTCGTCACGCACTTAATTATGATATATATATATATATATATATATATATATATATATATATATATATATATAAGTCAACAGTTAGAGGCGACAGTCTGTTTCATGCTAGATGCAATCGTCTAAGTTTTGACTTCTATGTTCACTTTTATATTTACACACGCTCTATCTGTGATATTGAGCACTTTATCCCATAAATATGGTACACTTTAAGACTATATTTCTTCATATATATATATATATATATATATATATATATATATATATATATATATATATATATATTGGGCAAATGAAATAAAACAATCATCGCTTATAATTCTACATCGAAAATCGTAGAAGCTAAAGTGACGTTTATCTTTTGTCTTTAAATTTTAAATTGAGGTTTAAATATATAAGATGGTTTGGGTGAAACCATTAAAATCAGGAAACGTTCTTGAGTAGGTCGAAACACGTAACATCAGAGTTTCTCGCCTATTTGTCATTACAATTACCTGCAATTACTTTAATATATACACTTTTTTCAATAATTTTTTCATCCGATGTTATTTCTTATTACTATAAACGTTATTTTTATTAATAAGTAAACGTGTTTAAATTACTATCCCTAACTTTTTTCTTAGCCTAGATGGAGAAGTCACCATGTTTGTTTCGGAAGACTTGTCAAGCTACACAGGTTGTTAATAATATCACAGTTTGAGAAAATAAAGAACACACGAATATATTTGTACCCACTAAAAATAATGTTTATAGTAATTACATATACATATATATATATATATATATATATATATATATATATATATATATATATATATATATATATATATATATATATATAATCTGGAGAAAACAACTGAAAAGTTGCAAAATAAAAAAAAAATTGAATGTTTTTTTGTGAAAGTATTTATTTATATTTTTATATATATATATATTTGATATTTCAGATCTGCCCCGATCTTTCACCAGAAATAAATGTATTCAGAAGTTTGCTTACAATTAGCGTCCGTCGCATATATATATATATATATATATATATATATATATATATATATATATATATATATATATGCATGTTTCATTACAAACGACAGACAAGGTACTACGATTATTTTTTTATTTAATTTTCCTTGTGTTTGAACAAGTATTTTCTTTTATGGACACAGAATGTGTAGAACCTGTCCAAATGTTCTGTAATTCCGAGCGCTTTCGGTTAAACGTTTAGCCATTATCAAGGATGATTTTATTTTTTCAGTCTAATTGGTTGTGTGCGTTGTGTGTATGTTTTTAGTGTTATAGAGATGTTTTATTTCCCGAACACAGTCAGCATATTGTGGCCGTGTTCGTAGTTAGCATCTGAGAATGTGTCTTAGTTTTTTTGACTAAGTTGCTAGGTAAAGTTAAGGACAGAGTTTCTTTTTCAAATGTGGTCTTAAGTGTATCTCTTTCTTCGGTGTTATTTGCTAAAATAAACATATCGTCTACATAGCGGACATATATTTTAGGTTTGCAGGCTTGTTTAAATATCATATTTTCTCTATTGGATATGCAATAATTGGAAAAACATAGACCAAGTGGATTTCCCATACTAACACTATATATATATATATATATATATATATATATATATATATATATATATATATATATATATATATATATATTAAAAAGAAGAGAGGTACCGCAAACTTTTTTGGTTGTAATGTGGGTTTTCAAAAAAAATATTATTCTTTATTTTTCATAGTTTTACAACACGTGTTTCAGGTCTCACGACCGCCTTCAGGTAATATATATATATATATATATATATATATATATATATATATATATATATATATATATATATAACCAGGAAACAGTGGTATAAAAAAGTGCTCAATACACGTGTGAAAAAATAAAATAAAAATAAATGCAAAAGTAAAAATAACATGTAGAGCTTTTAATTTTCAAAAATCACGGATACATTTACAATACGCTTGCTTTTCTTCTTCTTCTTTTTCTTCTTCTTCTTCTTCTTCTTCTTCTTCTTCTCATATATATATATATATATATATTAATGTATATTTGGGCTACAACCTTTCTTTTAAACATGTTTCATTGATTATTTACATTATTTACATTGCTCGGACTGTTGTCCACATCTTTACTGGCATATTCACGACGATTCGCCCGTTGTACGCACCGGCCTTCTTCACGTGACTGCATTTTCGAACTGGCCCTTTTATTCCGTCCACCGGTGCAGAGTGTTCGCGTGCCGTGCCTCTTACGGCTGAAACTGTCGTGAATATGGCAATAAAGACGAGGACAACCGTCCGAACAATGTAAGTAATTACAATACCTCATCACAGAAATTTAGACAGATATATTTCTTTGAATATGACAGACAAGGAAAATTTAATTATTATATATATTTTTTTTTTTTTAGTTTACCAACATTCTTACATTTTTCCGTTTAGTAAGAGTAAATGGAGCGCAACAATTGGCCGCACAATCCATGGTTGCCGGAAATTAAATGTTAGACAAACATGTAACAGAGAATAGATTGCTGAACTGCTATGTTGTACCTAGCCACCCTCTATGGAAGTGAATACTATTTCCTCACAGGGGAAACAGACTAAAAGCCACAGAGATGTAGTACTACAACACATGCTAAGAATAACATGGACAGAACATGTGAGTAACAAGGAAGTTTTTTTAAGAAAATGGGAACTAAATAGAGACTTATACTTGCAATTAGAGAGAGGGAGAGAGCTGATAGTTTTATATAGAATCCATTGCTTGGTTGGCTGCTAAAAAAAAAATTGGTTCACTAAGAGACGATTTTTCTCTCCAGAATCCATCTAACATATCTATAAGTCTATCATTCGTCCACGCTTTGAATATTGCTGCCACATATAGTCCGGTGTTCCTGATGTATGTTCTTGATAAAATCCAAAGAAGAATCGGCAATATTATTGGTCCTGACCTGGCATCTCGGCTTTAGTCATTTTTTCCCACCGCCTTAAAGTTGCTTCCCTGTGCCTTTTCTATAAATACTTTCACGGTAATTGTTCGGATGAGATCTTCACTATGGTAGCTAGATTTCATGAATTTATTCGCAGTACAAGATCAGCAACAAGGTCCCGTCAATTTACGGTTGGATTGGCTAGATCTGACCCTATGTTCTATTTGAACAGTTTCTTCTATCGCACTTGACGTTTGCGAAACACTCTTCCGGCTCCCTGGTTGCCAGTGACATTTGCTATTCAAAAATTTAAATGCAATGTCAATCTTTTTGTACTGTCTTCCTGTTTTTTTCTTCTAACGTTCTTACTCCTTATTAATGATTCTGTTCTCTAATTCTTTCAATCTCACTAGCCACCTTGTGTCTTGGTGGCTTTACTGCCTTGCCCGTGAGGAAATTGATTTTTTTTTAAGTTTTAGGACACATACTGAGGAAAAAGGGCTTGAAGAATTTGACACTCACGGGGTGTTTTGAAGGCAAGGGGGTAGAAACTAGTAGGCTAACTAACGAGTAAATCTGAAAAGATTACAGTGAGAAGACCAATGGAAATTGTAGTGTTGTATGTTGCATAGAGCTACAATGGAAAGGAGATTTCGAGAACCATAATCGACTACTTTATGCCAGGAAATGGTACAAAAAAGAAACCGTGTTTAACATACCTAACTAGCTTGTTTAAATGGATGCATAACATGAATAGAGGGAAAATTCTTTTTCTTCTATCGTTCTCACTCCATATTAATGTTTTTCTTTTCTATTTCTTTCACTCTCACTAACAAATATTGCGTTAAGTTACAAATTCAGGAAGATGTGAAGGGCTATGATCGCCTCTGTCCTGTCTTTTTTCAATGAGTTTTTCATCCGACATTATTTCTTAATGCTATAAACGTTATTTTTACTAATAGTATTTAAATTACTATCCCTATTTTTCTTAGTTAATAATAAGTCACAATCTTGCGGAAGACTTCTCAAACTAAACATGTTATTAATTTCACAGTTTGGGAAAATAAAGAACACACGGATAGCGACGTAAAAATGTGTTCTATCTGAAAATAAAATTGAAAAAGAGTAGATAAAGTATGAAAGAAGGTTCGAGTGTAAGCTACTTTAAAAATAAAACGATTGAGAAAAGCAATAATATGATTAAAACAATTTAAAAATTAATAACAATTTATTTGTTTTTGTAGGTTTTTCTCAAAATATAAATCTGTAACCTTTGTCCCCAAAATTTCCGTGAGGATTCAGAAAAAAAGAAAAAGAAAAAGGAAGGTCACACGTACCCAGACAAAAGAAAAAAATATGTTCATTTATTATTGTTTTTCTCTTTTATTTTTTTTGGGGGGGAGGCAAGGGTGACACAGACTAATGAACCATGTGGGGAATTTGAAAAGAAAGGGCTTTTATTTTGGGGGAAACGTCCAACCCGCCTTTTAATTATTGATATTTATTTGTTTTGTGTCAGGACATTTTCTTGCAAGACCGACACTGAAAGTCATATTTTAGATTCAACCTCCCCCATTGTTTTTCTTTCTGTCCTTTTTTTTTCTCTCTGTATTACATCTCTAGTTTTTGCATAATTTTAATTATCATTTTATTCTGTTTTTTCTTTACCGTTTTTATATATTTTCTTTTTCTTTTTCTTTTATGCAAATTTTTCTACGTTTCTTTTCCATTTCTGTCTGAATTTTTCTACTTTTGACGTTTGTTTGGTTTTTTGTTTTGTTTTTTTCACTTGCATTCCGTCTTCTTTGATTTTTCACAATTTTATTATTCAGTTTCCTTTCTGGCTTTTTTTTTACGATTTTTCTTCCTTATTATTTTCTTTATTTTCTGTCTGTCTTTCAATCTCCCGCGTTTTTCCTTTTTTTTTTTTCTCAGGTACATTTTCTCACGCTATCATTCTCTTTTTGTTTCTTTTTCACGCTTTGTTTCATTATTTTCCACTGTCTTTCTTTTTCTATCGCTAACTTTATTTATTTCTTTATCTAGAATTCTTTATATATCTTTTTCATGCGTTTTTTTATCTCCTCCCGCGCTATTACTTCTTTTCTCAAGTTTTCCTTTTTTTAACTCAAGATTTATTTCCTTCTTTTTCTTTTTTCTTTTCTTTTTTCGTTCTTTCATTTCCGTCCTTTTTTCCTTTCCTTCTTTCTTTCTTTTTTTCTTTCTTTCTCACATTTTTCATACTACCGCTTTGTTTCTCATCTTCTATACGTTGCTTTTTTCATCATTCTTTTTTTCTTTATTTTAATCCATTAATAGCCATATTAGCCATATTATCCGACTCAAAGATTAAATAATTACCCACATTTATCCAATCATTTTCCTTGCTGTCTCTCTCTTTTATTCTCTGTCTCTATTTTTCACTTTCTTTCACTTTCTCTCACATCTCTTTTTCTTTCGCTTTCTTTCTCTCTCTTTTGGCCTTTTAGTGTCAGGTTCTTTCTCCATTTCTTTGTATCTATTTTTCCTCAGTGTCGTTCTTTCTTTCTCTTTTTCTCTCTTTCTCTTTATGTTTTCTCTCTCAATACCTCTTAGTGTCTATCCGTCCGCTAATTAGTTTGTTTACGGCTCTATTATTTTCTCCCTTTTGTTCTCTCTTTCTCTCTTCATTTTTCTCTTTCTTTCTTTCTCTCTCTCGCTTTCGTTCTTTCTTTCTTCCTTCCTTTCTCCCTCTTTGTCAATATCTTTTGCTGTCGCTTTCTTTTTAATATCACTGCACTTTTACTGATTAACTATCTACCTATTGGTTTATTTGCATGTCTCTCATGCGCTAATATTTCCTCTCTTTCCATCTCTCTTTCTGTTTATCTCCCTTTCTACCCTTTTCTTTATTTTGCTGATTTCTCTCTTTCTTCTTATCACTATTATTCACTTTCACTCTTTCTCGCTTACTGTTACTTTCTTTTTTTCTTTTCTTTTGTTTTCTTTCTCTGTCTCTTTCTTTCTCTCTTTCTCCCTCTTTGACGTTTATTCTAATCTATTTCCCTTCTTCTTTCTATTTCTTTCTTTTTTATCTCTCTCTTTCTTTGTCATTCTCCCTCCCTCTCGTTTTGTTTTCATTCTCTGTCTTTTGCTCTCCTTTGCTTTTACTTTCCATTTTCATTATCAATAGGTTTTCTGCCTATCCTTCCGCCAATTTGTCTTCGTCGTCATTTTTCTTCTTTCTTTCTTTCTTTCTTTCTTTCTTTCTTTCTTTCTTTCTTTCTTTCTTTCTTTCTTTCTTTCTTTCTTTCTTTCTTTCTTTCTTTCTTTCGTTCTTTCTTCCCACTACATTTCACTCTTTCTTTCACACTTTTCTTTTCTCTCTTTTTTTAATAAGTGTTTATTTTTTAATATCTGTCCACATATTGGTTTCTTTTCATGTTTCATCGCTAATATTTCAACACTTTCCTTTTCTTTCTTTTTGTCACACTTTCCTTCTTTCTTTCTCTCGTTTCCATTCTTTTTTTCTCCTTTTCTCTCTCTTTCTATCTCTTTGTATGTCTTTCCTTCTTTCTTTCGCCTTTTCTCTTTCTTTTTTCACTATCAATAGGTTTTTCTCTCTATATGTCCGCCAAGTGTTTGCATGCGCGTCACTTCGTCGTAATCATTTGCTGTTTCTTTCTTTTTTTCTTTCTTTCTTTCTTTCTTTCTGTCTTTCTGTCTTTCTTTCTTTCATCCTTTCGTCCTTTCTCACTTTGTTCTTTTCTCCCCGTCTTTATTTTTTCCTATTAATACGTTTCCTGTCTACTCCTCCTCCAATTGGTTTGTATGCATGTCTATACGTCGCCATTATTTCCTCAGTTTCATTTCGTTCGTTCTTTCTTTCTTTCTTTCTGTCTTTCTTTCTTTCTTTCTTGTTCCTTTTTTTATCAATACGTTTTCTGTCTACCCGTCCACCAATTGGTTTGTTTGCATGTCTCTTATTCACCACCTCGGCCATCTAAACATTTTATTATCAGCTATTCTTTCCACATCCTTCTTTTTTATTTTCTTATTAAATTGTCAGACCCAAGAATGACTCAATTGTATTTCGGCTATTGTTGTTCCTGTCTTTTCTTCCAGTTTATTTTCAACGTTCCTCCAAGAACAACGAGGAATCGCCATTCCAACCTGACCCGAATGCTAAGAACTGTTTTTACTTGTTCGTGCATTATTTACACTTTTTCGGCCATTTCCTACCTTCCCTATGCACTTAGAGAAAAGTAATTAGAGACAAGAAGGTATTCTATACGAGATATGGGGTTTAATGGGGATGTTTCTCCGTTGCGGAAGAGCAGCAGACTGGATTTTACAATCGATGTAAAATGTAATTTGGCTAAGACAAGTATAAAAATAACAGACCAATTTCTGATCGACATTCCCCCACCTCTTGAATATAATTTAATTAAACCTTTAAATTTGTTTTTGACGTTAAATCGAACTTTTTAGTCAAACTATTTAGGTTTCAAAAAAGGCTTTTTTGATTTATATGCCAGTCAATCAGATTCTGTTCACATATATAAAGTTTGGTTTCGCATAATTCCAAAGAATCGAATTATCTTCGTTTCTCCTGTATTCAAAACTTAAGGAGAAAATTCTTCTCAACTTTAAATTTCTCTCTACTTTATGGAACAGTTTCGGTAAATGCTCCCCTGAACACTACAAACTAAACCGCTTCAAGTCAAGGATCAATCGTTATGTAGTCTCTTCATCTGCTCAATTTTTAATTCCACTAACCTCTTTAATCCCTATCAAAAAATCGATAAATCGCCAGCATTGTAACAGTAACCCTTTACATAGAGTGTTACTCACGCCTTGCACTGGGTGAAATTTAGAATAAAAATAATCTATTTAAATTTATCTGAGACAAAAATTGTGCAGATCAATATAAACAACAAAAGTTCTCTATCACAGCGTGTTCATATATATATATATATATATATATATATATATATATATATATATATATATATATATGCACATTTCATTGTATACGACAGACAAGGTGCTTTTATTTAGTTTTCTAAACAATTTCTCATGCAATCCAATTTTTTTTTCTTTTTGGTTGATAAATTATATAAAAACTGTCCGAATGTTCTTTTTATCCTGGTGCTTTCGGCTATACATTTAGCCATTTTCAAGGATTAAATATTTTAACTGTTAAATAAGACATAGTTTGTTGTACGTATGTTTTATAAAATGTCTTCATTTTTCAGAACACGGTCAATATATTGTGTCCATGTTCAAAGTTAATATTATTAAGTGTTGTTTTTTTTATTAATAAGGCTTCCATTATTTTTGCCTTTTTTTTCATGTAGATGATGCTATGATATTAGTGTTGTCAACAAGCATGTTACGAATAGTGTCCAGTAGGTCTTCATGAATATTTAAATGAGATCGAATTGAGTTATGGTCAGAAAGGTGTAGAGTGAGTCTGCGTGTCAAACCTGTTGTAGTGTGGTCTATATAATTATTTACGAATTTTGATTGATCAGGAATACAATTCCTTAATGGGCATTTAAATTCGAAAATAATATTTGCCCTATTTAAGGTATTGTATAGCCGAAAACACTCGGACAAAATAACATTTGAACAGTTTTTATATAATTTATTATCCGAAAAGAAAAAATATATTAGATCGCATGAGAAATTGTATAAAAAAAACTAAATAAAAGCACCTTGTCTGTCGTATTCAATGAAATGTGCAGGAAAGAAGGATTGCTGCCTAAATACACAAATAAATATATATATACTTTATATATATATATATATATATATATATATATGTCATCCACAGACAGACTGTTTCGCAGCTCATCAGTGTAGCTAGTCGTCCGGTTGCCTCTAGCTAGGACCGAACCCGACTAAATTGGCGGCAGGAATGAAGGTAAATTTTAGCGTGTTTATTTTTAGATTTAGATAAACACACAGTGACTGACAGTGACTCAATTCTGCCGAAGAGTCATGCATTATTAGCTTAAATAGTCACTGCTTACAAACTCACGCCTCAAACCAAAGAGC
This sequence comes from Acanthosepion esculentum, assembly GCA_964036315.1. Taxonomy (NCBI): domain Eukaryota; kingdom Metazoa; phylum Mollusca; class Cephalopoda; order Sepiida; family Sepiidae; genus Acanthosepion; species Acanthosepion esculentum. The sequence continues at coordinate 76,029,830 of OZ038488.1, forward strand.
TCAACCGAAATTAATTTTTCAGGAGGCAATATATATATATATATATATATATATATATATATATATATATATATATATATATATATATATATATGGATCAGTTTTAATATTTTATATTACTAGGATTGACTGGAATTATATACCAACGGATTTATTACCTGTACTTACACACACACACACACACACACACACACACACACACACACACATATATATATATATATATATATATATATATATATATATATACTACAGGTAATAAATCTGTTATGCAATAACCTTTGATAAAACGAATCGATTTCTCTCAGTCATTGTCGTGTTTATCTAAAAATAAAAATACGCTTAAATTCACCTTCCTCTCTGCCTTGTGCCAATGGCTTAGGAGTAGATTTTCTCACTGACGTCAATTCAGCCGGGTTTCGTTCCTAGCTAAATGCAACCTGACATTTAGCCACACTGATTAGCTGTAATACTATTTATGTATCTATCTATATCTATATCTATCTATCTCTCTCTCCATATATATATATATATATATATATATATATATATATATATATATATATATATATATATATATATATATATATAACAGGACCAGAAAATCCTGCATTATAGTTCATTAAAGAATTACAAATAATGTAATTTTTTAATGATCTTTAAGTCCAACATTTTCAGCATCATCATCATCAAGATCATTAGTTCCACGAACATGTGTGGTCGTAGGGTCGATGCGCAGCTACACACCTGAACAGTTCCTGCCATATCTGAGTTGAGAGCAGGGAGAATAGTCATGAGGTCTACACCCGGTGGAGCTCAGCCCTTTACTGGGCAAATACAGCCGATGTCCTCAAGCTTGAAGCCTTGCCATCGTCACGGACACATAGTCATTGGTTCCATTAGGTGAACCCGCCGCAATGACCATTGGCTTCAGTTTAGGAAACCCTGTGTCCAGCGATACAGTGTCAGAACTGCACTGTCTGCGTGCAAGTTTGCAGCCCAACCTATCCCATTGTTCTATATTACTATTGACTCTACAAGAAGATTCATCCACTCGTTGACAAGTCATGTGTTTGGACTATTTTGCTACCTACTTTATCAGAAAATACCGGTAGAGGAACCGGTTTAGTCGCCGATAGCCTAAACATGGAGTAGGTAGAATTAAGCCCTAAGATACTAGTCGTATTTGTATAGTGTCCTGACATGATAGTACAACTTTCACATTTTAGATATGATGGTGGAAATCTTCAGTGGCATTTGTTATCAGGAACGATCAGTCCAATGTATCTGTCGTGTTTCTGCCATTACAAATGTATGTAGCAGCAACATAAATTGTCAGCCACCATCGTCCCTCATAAACATGACTCTAAAATGTCTTTATAAAGTTGAAACAACGATTCATGTGTATTACCAGAAAGAGAATAAAAATGGAACTCATGATAATGATATGCTAATAAATTGAAGTGGGCGGTTTCCGTCGTCTCTGTTGGCCTGTATAAAACGAATCATGTCCACGACCGCCATGATTTCAACCGCAGAAGAATTCGTACTACGGTTTTTCCCTCCCTCCTTGAGAAACAAAATGTCTATCTCTTGCATATAGCATTTGGTCTACCACGAGAATTATCCAAATAGTGAGCCCTCAGATGTTTCAGTAGGCACTACAATTGAAACAGCATCGACAATGGAGATTCGACAGAGTCACCGAGTTGCCTCAAAAGATGACACTGCTTCCTAAAAGACACCGTGGATCTGAGCACTCTGAAAATGGCCTGAATCTTTCGAGTATTGCACCAGCAGCCAGTCCTTTTCCCGATGAACTTATTGTATTGTTTAGACCATTAAAATACATTTCAAAAACCTGGCTTAAGAGACTTATGGGGAAGTACAGCAATGGATTGTTCAAAAGAAACATGACCTTGTGGATTAAGTTTTTAGTTATACTTCCTTCCTTGAAAGTTAGGATTTCAGTCTCTTGGTGGACGAGTGCCTGTACCCAAAATAAATATCGTATATTGTCTTTTAGTAATCTGGATAGAGAAGAACCATTACTTAAATTTGGGTATCTGTTAATTCGTTCAACTTGTTATTTATACTATTGTTCAACAAATACAAAGCCCAAGAGCTACTCGAGGTAGAGGTGTAGTGAATGAGATAGTTGTAAAAGGAAAAAGGAGGAAATAATAATGGTAAATTCAAATCTAGCGTCAACCGTTATATATCCTACATATCCTCATAATAATTTCATAATAATGAGGATATGTAGGATATATAACGGTTGACGTTAGAAGTTCTTAAGATTGTAGTGAGAGGAGAAGCAACTTCACAGTAATCTGTTTCAGAGAATAACAGTTCTGGGAAAGAAACTGTTACTCCATCGAAGTAGAACTTCTTCCCATTCCAATGGAATAGGAATGGAATGAGTTAACCCTGTGTATGTGACATGCTGGTTTCTAGTTGTGAAGATCTGAACTGGTGAAACTAAGGAACGTACATCTTCTGAACATCTGCAATGGAAACGGCGATAGAGTAGTGAGAGGCTAGTAATGTTTCGTTTGTGGAAAAGAGGTTGCATGGTGGAAGATGATTCATTACCCACATTCGCTTTTGAAATCAGCCAAGGTTGGAAAGTTAGGACTGAGAATATTCAGTCCAGATATATAAGCAAGACTTCATATTTGGTCTGATCTGACACCTGTAAAGATAGATCATGGGAGGAGGAGTCAGGTACTTCTTGGTATGTTACGAGGAACCGACCATTTCTCTAATACCTTTCCAATACATATTCGAATTGTGGCCTGGATTGAGCTTTAGTCCCAAGAAGCGTTCGAGGAAAAGAGTCTCATTGAGACTACAGCCGCTCGTCAGGACTGGAGTAAATTTACGGTCTGCTCGGTGCTGATGAAACGGTACTAGGTTGGTGTTAGAGATATTAAATGACACAAGTCAGTCTTTCCCCCATTGAGCTTTGAGAGCTAGGTCAGCGCAGAGATCAGCTTTCACACTTTGGTCATTTAAGTTTTTGGAGGTTCATGCATATACCTTGATATTATCTGCATATATATTTACTTGTTTATGCCACTGCTGTTCTAGAACCAATTGTAGGTGTTTCACAGAAATGACAATTTTATAATGGATTCTTTGTATCGTTACGCTTACACGCTTATTATGGCATTAAATAACCCATAGTGGTTGATATGCCATAAAACCCCAAACAACTATATTTTTTGGATTGTATGAATAATTCATTTGTTGCGAGTGAATATTGCATGAACAATATTTGGAGATAACAATGATTTCTTTTTCAAATATAAATTTTATTATTTAATCCATAGATGGGGAGAATAGATGGATTATTTTTCCAATGTTATTTGCGCGAAGGCGATTGTAATGAAATCGATGAAAATTCGAACTCGGCGCTTTAATATCCAATTCTAAGACGTTATCATAACACCATCCGCACATCCTCGCGCAGTGTGTACTTGGCGAGACATAATTGAGTAGTACTAAATTTTAAAAAAATAGACGAGATATGCCTAAACAAGTTACTGACTTTTCTCTCTAGTGTTACAGACATCTTTATCGTCAATATGAAACTGTTCTGACCCGAGAATAAAGAGGCTAATGACTTATCAATGACTTCTCAATTTGAAACATCGATTTCCCTCCGATCAGCGAAATTAAGCAACGTCGAGCCTGGTCAGTACCTAGACGGGTGACCACTTGGGAATACCAGGTGCTGTAAGTTTGGATGTGTAGGTGGTGTAATGGGAAATGGCTCGGCATTGTTAATCGGAGAGCCGAGTTCAAATTCCCGTTGGGTTCATTATATTCACTTGCGCGCAAATACCCTTGGGAAAGGCATGAATCCGCCTCTCCTGGCATTAATTAGTAAGACTTGTAACTCCAAATTATTCTCCCCAAAATATTCTTACAATCTAAAAATATTTTCTGGCTTTAAATAACCTGAAATGTATTAAGAAGCCGTAGAAAATGAATCAACCTATCATGTTTATGAGCAAATTAGTGTTCTTGAAAGATTTAAATAGAAGTGAATAAGAAATATAATATTTCTTTTCTATATAATCTTCTTTCAGGACATTGGTAATCATGGCTCTCCACAAATATGAAATATTTTGTAAAATATCAAAAAATCAAAAAACAATGATGAAATGTAAGAAAAATGTATATGAAAGAACCATTTACTTTTCAATATTTACTTAATTATTTCGCAGCTGCAGTGGCTAGATATAACCGTAAGTTCTATGTTAATAGTCTCTTCCTTCAGACTTCACGCTTGCAGAACTCTCTTCCGGCTTTCCAGCCAACTTTGATGTTCAAAACTTTAAATGCAATCATCTTCTGTCTTTTTTATCTATGCCCCTTTCTTGTTCTCGTTCCTTAATAATTTTTTTTCTTTTTACTTATATTCCTTCACACTCAGTAACTGCTGTGTCTTAGTGGTTTTGTTGCCTTGCTTGGGATGAAATTATTTAAAGAAAATGGTAAGGAACTCTAAAACGAGAAAATCTCTCAAAAATTTGAAGAGAACTACCGTTTGATTCACAGGAAGGAGATGGAATTTTTATATTAAAATTAAAATTTTTTTATACTATTTATATAATCACAAGGCAATCCCAATCGTTATCTTTTGATTTGTTATTTCCTCTTCCTTTATTGTTCTCTCTCCTTAATATTTTTTTCTCAAATTATCCCACACTTGTATCTTATTGCCTTACATGGGGTGAAATGAAAACTCCTAAAAATTTAACTTTTATTTAAAATAAAATTACCAGTCAACTTTGATCTTTAAAACTTTAAATGCAATGTCAATCGTTATCTTCTCTTTATATTAATTCTTGTTCTTTTATCGTTCTCTCCCCTTAATAGTTTTCTTTTTCTCATATTCTTTCACTCCCGAGTAACCCCCTTACGTCTTAGCGGCTTTATTGCCTTGCTTGTGGAAAATGATTAAAAAACCGGTAAACTCCTTTTTGTCATTAATTTCTTGTTATATTATTTGGATCCACCATTTTACTGGAATATTTTCTTATCTTTGATTTCTCCCCTTTGTTTTAGATTTGCTGTATGTACATTTAAAAATATCCGTTTTTAAAACTTTAATATAAGAATTTCACAATTAATATAAGCTTTGTCTTACCTCAGCCTCCTTTGGTAAATAAAGGTGATCCCAATTAAAGTATAATCCTCAAACGTGATTCGAACTTAGATACTTTATTCTCATTAATAGGACAGCTTCTTTAACGATGAGTCTACGAAGCTAACTACTCATCAGCAGCTAATTATAGGAAGTAGGATGTTTTTGAATATATAGGAAAAATGCATCTTTTCAGCAGCAAAATAGCTTACTTGCATCATAGAAAATTGCCGTATATTTTAAGCCTTTATATCGTGGTTTTCACATAATTATCTTTAAATATATTATTCAGTTATTATTGTTGCATTCTGGCCTTTCACGGAGACACTTGTCATCCCCAATGTAAATAATTTACAGGGTCGACTTAATATAGACACGTACTTCTATCAGTGAAATGTATCGCTACCAGTTTTACCACGAGAAACTATAGAAGCGGTTTCATTGACGGGAGTCAAACAAGTAGCGGTACGTTTAAACTATAGAAGGTTCCTTAATGGAAAAAGGAATACTTGTGTCTTATTGCCTTATTGGGGTGAAATGAAAACTGCTAAAAATTTAACTTTTATTTAAAATAAAATTACTAGTCAACTTTGATCTTTAAAACTTTAAATGCAATGTCAATCGTTATCTTCTGTTTATCTTAACTCTTGTTCTTTTATCGTTCTCTCCCCTTAATAATTTTTCCCCTTATTCTCATATTCTTTCACACTTCAGTAACCCTTTGTGCCTTAGTGATTTTATTACCTTCCCTAGTGTCAAATGTTTAAAAAGGATAATTTATACGAGGTAGTGTCCTAAAAAGTTCTCGGCCCGAGCAAAAAACAATCCCAGAAACAAAATTTGTGATGTGAGTCGAGCCGAGAATATTTTTAGCATCTACTCGTATGTGTACATGCGTGTATGTGTGCATGCACGTGTGTGTGCATTTGTGCTTGTGTGCATGCATGTATGTGTATATGTTGTTTACCAGAGTTGAAATGTCGGTTGAGATCTTATAATGATCTCGTATTAATTTGTCCATGCATTGAATATTATTGTCACCTCTGGTCCGGTGCTTCTGCTATGTATTTTAGAGTCTCTTGATGAAATACAAAGAAGAATATGTAATAATATTTGCCTGGCATCTCGCCTTCAATCACTTTCCCACCCCCGTAACCTAGCACCCCCGTATTTCTCTATAAATATTTTGACGGTAATTGTCCTGATGAGATTTCCTCTTTGGTACCCAGCCTTTATGAATTTAAGCGCAGTACTAGATTGGAAGCTAGGTCTCATTATTTTACAGCTAAAATTGCTAGATGTAGCTATAAGTTAATATTCTAATAGTTCTTTTTCTCTCACACTTCTTGCTTGTAGAACTCTCTTCCGTCTCCTTGCTTTCCAGCCAACTTTGATGTTCAAAACTTTAAATGGAATCATCTTCTGTCTTTTTAATCTATGTCCATTTCTTGTTCTCGTTCCATAACATTTTTTTCTTTTTACTTATATTCTTTCACACTCAATAACTCCTGTGTCTTAGTGCTTTTGTTGCCTTATTATTTAAAGAAAAAGGTAAGAAACTCTAAAACGAGAAAATCTCTCAAAAATTTAGAGAATCACCGTTTGATTCAGAGGAAGAAGATGGAATTTGTATATTGAAACTGAAATTTATTTATACTATTTATGTAATAAATAGTTGGCGGCGGCGGGTTTATCTCGTGTCCAAGAATCTAATTTCTGCTTTGCTGATCGCCTCCGTTTTAATGATGGTGTTTGACGGCTAAATTCTCCGCCAACGTGCAGATAAAGATTCCAGTTTCACTAAAATCTGCACTCGTCATACATTCCCTATCTCTGTTTGGCTCTGCAAGAGTTGGTTGGAGGTGAACAAAAATCAGAGTAGAAGAAAGTGCGGATGGAGTCAGTTTGTTTAAGGTGGACCTCAACTTGTTAGGAAGTGACCCACATACTTTATATCATGACCTTCCTCTACGGCACGCATGGAGTGAAACATGCAGAATACAGTCATGAAAGTGCAATGAACTGCCGCTAACACTGGTATAATTCCGGGTGGTGCATTTCCATGATGCGTAGATGCTTTATCCGCTGGTTTCACCTTTGAGATCTGTTGTAATCGTTATCCGCTTGTTCCACCGTTGAGACAAAGTGCGACCAACGCCAAATACAATTTACTATATAGATACGAGTGAAGTTGAAGAGGTTTAATATTTCCAATGATCCAATCAAAATGCAACATACGACACAGAAGACTACATTTATTAGGTTGGTGCAAAAATAATGTCGTTTTTTGACGTTCAACTTCATGTGAGAAAACATTATTTTTCCACCAACCTAATATTATTGGCTGGCTTATATTTGTTCTTCTAATTGGAAGCGCTCCTTACGAGGATCGGTCTCTCACTTACACCCGCTCTCTATCTCTCATTGTCTCTGTTTCTCTCCCTACTCCACTTTATATAATATTAGCCATATATATATATATATATATATATATATATATATATATATATATATATATATATATATAGCTAATATTATACATAGATATATACATATACATATATATATGTTATATTTATATGTACATATATATACATATATATATTTTCATAAAATAACATTTTAAGTATATATATATATATTTTAAGTATATATATATACATAGCTAATATTACATATATACATATTATATTTACATATACATAAATATACATATACATAAAATAACATTTTAAGTAATGTCTATATATATATATATATATATATATATATATATATATATATATATATATATATATATATATAGCTAATATTATACATACATATACATATATATATTATATTTACATATACATAATTATACATATACATAACATAACATTTTAAGTAATATTTATATATATATATAGAGAGAGAGTAACAAAGATTCAAAAATAGAGATTATATATATATATATATATATATATATATATATATATATATATATATATATGTATGTATGTATGTATGTATGTATGTATGTAAATATTCTCAGATGTCCGTGTAAAAGAGTCAAAATGAATATTTATCAGCGTCTCTTAATTTAAAGATTTTGAGTAACTAACACCATTTTGATTTTGTTTATAGATACATTTTGATAAATAAAAGTGTTATATTTGCCTTGAAAGTATATTTTTCCTCTTGTCTTTTTTATTCATATATATATATATATATATATATATATATATATATATATATATATAGGGAGAGAGAGAGAGAGAACAAAAAGTGAGAGAGTGGGAGACCATAATAACGAAAACCTACAAAAGTGTCAGTGATTTATATTTTATATAATGGTGATACTTTCTTTCTCTTTATTACTTTCTTTTGATAGATAGATAGATAGATAGATAGATAGATAGATAGATAGATAGATAGATAGATAGATAGATAGATAGATAGATAGAAAGTAAAAGTCATAAATAGAGTTATACCAGGATAAACAATCCTATATGGAATGAGGTTCTTATTAGTGCATTTAATTTAAAAACTTGTGAAAAAGAAACCCATGGTGCCTCTTCAGAAGCTGATGGCGTCGAAATTGCCTGCCTTCCTCGGTTTAGCCTCGGGGTAGATAGTTTCTATGTGGGGCGCTGTAACGTGAAAGGAAACATTTTCGAGTGAAATATAAAATGGAATGACAAAGGAAGCCCAGGAAAAGAATCAACGTACAGAAACATCGCGAAGAAGGACTGGAATGTCAGGCAAAAAGGTACATTTTAAGCAATATCACTCGGACGTTGGAAGAGATGCGTTTTACGAACGTTGCGCGAATATGAATTAAATATTAATAAAATCTTCTTCTTCTTCTTCTTCTTCTTCTTCATTATTATTATTATTATTATTATTATTATTATTATTATTATTAAAATATCATTATTATTATTATTATTATTATTATTATTATTATTATTATTATTATTATTTCTTTTGATTTCTGCTGTGTACACATTCATTTCAGGGTCCCGCCCAGAGACCTCAGGTTAGAAATGGGATTATATCATTTATCACTGACAAAAAAAAAATTACATAGATAAAGCCCTTCGTAAGGTATGAGCTGTACCCGTGAGAACATTTTTTTCTATTTAAGGCATGGGCTTCCAGGAATCCCTTCAGTTAGTCTACTGGTATATTTTCCACCCAATCCGAGGGCTCCAACTACAACAGGGATTGTTGATGTTCCCATGTGCCACATTTTTTAGATTTCGATTTCAAGGTCCTTGTATTTTGATAGCTTTTTGAATATCTTCAAAGATACATTGCAGTCTTCAGGGACTGCCATATCAATTAGGAGGCACTTTTTTGTTTGTGGTCTCTAATAACAATGTCTGGGCGGTATTATTATTATTATTATTATTATTATTATTATTATTATTATTATTATTATTATTATTATATTATCTGGCTGTTTCTGCCATGTTATCATGTTTGCCTAATCTTTCAAACTAAACACCTCTCATGAAGAAATTATTATTGTTGTTGTTCATTCAGTCATACATTCTTTGAATATTATTTCTTTTTCTTCTTCTTCTTCTTCTTCTTCTTCTTCTTCTTCTTCTTCTTCTTCTTAGTAGTAGTAGTAGTAGTAGTAGTAGTAGTAGTAGTAGTAGTAGTAGAAGTAAGAAAACCCAGCATCGTTATGCTTTAGTGAGTTTAAATTCTTTAATTGTTTTTTTAATTTCATCTGATTTTGATTCTCATGCAATGTCGATCGTTATCTTCTGTCTTCTTAATTTCTTACATTGTTCTCACGCGTTAATAATGTTTTTCCCCATATTCTTTTACACTGAGTAAACCCACTGATTGTTAGTGTCTTTGTTACCTTCCTTAAGATGAAAAGATTACAAATTAAAAGAAAACAAAAAAACATGTGGTATGATTCTTCAGGATTATCCCAGCGGTTCCGCACGCCGAGATCTTCAGCCCATGGAAATATTATCAAGAAACGAATTCCTTGAAAAAATCGCTGATAGTGAGAATTGAACGCGATCCTCGTGGTCGGAACGCCCTCGGTTCTAACCATTCGGCCCATTTAAATTCATATAAAGAAACTGTTGTTGATCATATTTTAGATGATTTCATTATATTTCTGGAAAAATTGAATTTTATTCACAGGTGTTATTCGACATTTTGTTACGTTCCTAAAAGAAAAGAAAAAAGTTTTAGATAAAATAATGAAGTGCCGTGAACAGAAAAATTTAGTTATTGGATTACGAGTTGTTTTCTTTCTATCTTACTTTTTTTTTCTTGATATTCCTGGATCATGATTTTATTCCTTTTGACAAGCAGCTCCGTTAAGACATGGTGCTTTTTGACAAGAACATGACATGTTACTATATAGCTACGACTCCGCACATGTGTTGCTTTATGATATGAAAACAAAACCCAGGTTCGTTATTGCTTCTTTTTCGTCAGTCAGCTCCGTTGTCATTGGTGCAATAAGATTGAAAAGAATCAAAAGAGAAAGGTTATGACCTGGAAATGTTATTATAGACGATGTTATAGCGCCACATTGTGGTGGCTCTTTGCAAGAAAGGAAAACATTTGGCTTAGCTTAATTCTGTCCAGGAAAATAGACACAATGGATGCTTTGGAGATTTAATTATTTTCTTTGTTGTTAAACAAGAAAGAATTACTGTTCACATATCCTTTAATAAAGTTGTTTTATTTTTTTTAACGGAGAAAAATTATAAAAGTAAATGAAATTTTTTGTATTTATTAATAACGGTTAACAAAAATACGTAGTTGGCGCTTATTACACACGCACACACACACACACTATATATATATATATATATATATATATATATATATATATATATATATATATATATATATATATATTTGTATTTAGGCAGCAATCCTTCTTTCATGCACATTTCATTAAAAACGACTGACAAGGTGATTTTATTTAGTTTTTTATATAATTTCTCGTGCGATCTAATAATGTTTTTCTTTTCAGACGATAAATTATATAAAAACTGTCCGAATGTTCTTTTTATCCGAGCGCTTTCGGCTATACATTTAGCCATTTTCAAGGATTATATTTCAACTGTGGCGAGAATAGAAACATAAACAATAATATTAATATTTTTTATAAAATCAGATGAACGAAAATAATAAACAGGATGAATGCAGAATTAATAACATTATAAAAAAATGCATAACACCAGTTGACAATAGCAAATAAATTAGATTAATTATTTATTATAAAAAAATTAAAAAATTCTAACCTTATAGTTAAAAATAACAATTCACCTCCTAGAACAAAATTAAATAGAACAAATATTATTTACGAATTCAAATGCCCATTAAGGAATTGTATTCCTCAAGAATCAACTTTCGTAAATAATTATATAGGCCACACTACAAATTGTTTAACACGCAGACTAACTCTACACCTTTCTGACAATTGCTCAATTAGATCTCATTTAAATATTCATGGAGACCTACCGGACACTATTCGAAACGTACTTGTCGACAACACTAATATAATAGCATCATCCACATGCAAAAAAAAGGGCTAAAAATAATGGAAGCCTTATTAATAAAAACAAACAAACCAACACTTAATAATATTAACTTTGAACATGGGCATAATATCTTGACCGTGTTTTGAAACAAAAAAAATGAAACATTTTATAAAACATACATATAACAAACTATTTCTAATTCTAACGGTTGAAATATAATCCTTGAAAATGGCTAAATGTATAGCCGAAAAAATATTACCAGAAATAAATTTTTGAAGGAAAAAATATTAACAGATATATATTTTTGAAGAAAAATATTACCAGAAATAGATTTTTTGAAGGAAAACATATTACCAGAAATAGACTTTTGGAGAAAAACATATCACCAGTAACAGATTTTTGAAGAAAAACCTATTACCAGAAATAGATTTTTAGAAGGAAAAAATATTACCAGAAATAGATTTTTGAAGGAAAAAATATTACCAGAAATAGATTTTTGAAAAAAAACATTACCAGAAATAGATTTTCTGAAGGAAAAAATATTATCAGAAATAGATTTTTTAAGAAAAACATTACCAGAAATAGATTTTCTGAAGGAAAAAATATTACCAGAAATAGATTTAAAAAAAAAATATTGCCAGCAATAAATATTGTCGGCATTAAATGACCCATTGAGATTAATATGCTGCAAAACAAAACAAACTCATCAACTAAACTTCTTCGCTATTATCTCATAACGATGTAACCATTATGACACAGGAGTTTTTCTCTGTGTGTGTGTGTGTGTGTGTGTGTGTGTGTGTGAGAGAGAGAGAGAGAGAGAGAGAAAGTGAGACAGTGAAGGGTGCTTAGTCAAAAGATGTTTATAATGGCTTTAGTATAATCAATTATATTTAATCCCATGACATTTTTTATCGATCGATTCGTTTTCTAAGGCGTATAAACATTTTTCAGGATATTTAAATTAAAATGTATTTGTAGATGGTAAGATTTATATATATATATATATATATATATATATATATATATATATATATATATATATATATATATATATATTTACATAATAATGGTTTAGAGATACAAGTCTTACTAATTAACCCACATATCGGGAGAAAAAAACGTAGATTCATACTTTTCCCAACAGTACTTGTGCGTAAGTGAATATAACGAACCCAACCGGAATTGGAACACGGCTCTCCGATTAACAATTCCAAAGTATTTTCCTTTACATCACCCGCACATCCAAGCTTACAGCACCTGGTATCCCTAAGCGTTCACCCATCTAAATACTGACCAGGCTCAACGTTGCTTTATATCGTTGATCGTACGGGAACCGGTGTTTCAACTCGATGTGGCCGTAAGCCTATAACAGGAAAGGAGATGTGCACCATCGAATAAATTTAATTGTCCTTGAAATGATACGAATGGCAAATGTTTGGTAAGGTGAGATGTGACACCATTTTATGCTATTTTATCTAATTCAACTGAACAATATATTGAACAATTATATGATGTTTGAGAAGTTAAATTTCGTTTTCTTATCAGACGTCGATGTCATTGTAAAACTGCAATATAATTCCACACCCAAGCATATATTTTTACTTTAAACCACATTCTGCAATTCCAAATCGAAATTTTACTCTCTTAAGCAACGATGTAATTTAATTATTGTCTGACTTTCTAGGGTGAACAGTTATCATTATTTCCGCCATTTGCGAGCGGACTATTGTCTCGTCTTTTTTGTTCTTACCACAAAAGGACGATCACTCCTTGATAAGATCCAAAGAACATTCAGTAATATTAATGGTCATGATCTGGCGACTCGGCTTCAGTAACTTCCCACCGCCGTAAGGTTGTCTCTTTGGGTCATTTCTATAAATCATTTTATGGTAATTGTTCGCTATAGAGCCTGGACGTTTTGAATCTAAGCGCAGTACTAGACGGGCATCGAGATCTCATCAATTTACAATTGAATTGCGTAGATGTAGCCGTAAGTTCTATGCTAACGTTGTCTTTTGTCGCGCTTCTCGCTTTTGGAACTCACCTCACATTCTATACGTTCCAGACAAATTTAATGTGCAAACATTTAAATGGAATATCAATCACTATCGACTGTCCTCATGATTACTCTTTTCTCTTCCCGCTCATTATTAACGTTTGTCCCTAATTCCTCCACACTCTATAACCCCTGGTATCTTAGTGGCTTTACTGCCATGCATGGGGGTCATACCGATTTAAAAAAAGTAACTGAGCAGTACTAAAAATAAAAAATACCTAGAAATGGGCAGTGGAACGAGAACAGAGTACTCTCGTAGATCAAATAAAGTGTTCAATTCGGAATTCACAGTAGGTTACATGATACACCTGATGAATGTACAACGGCAAAAATGTTGTGATATTAGTCCTTATCCCAGAAATTCAGATAAAATAAGAATGAAATGAGATATGCCAAGACGTTGTCAGTAGAACAAAAACAAATTTAAACGCTGTCTGTTGACCCTATTTTTTTGTAATCGCAATATCAACAGGACAATAGACTTCGTGAATTTAGTGACATACTAAATACGGGTTCGATCCCTGAACTAGGCAGTGTACTTGAATTGAGTGGAAACGGAAGGACCAATAACTGAGCATAAATAATAATAATAATAATAATAATAATAATAATAATAATAAATAATAATAATAATAAAATAAAACAAAATAAGTGCCTCCTTATTGATATGGCATCCCTGCAGACTGCAATGTATCTTTGAAGATATTCGAAAAACTGTCAAAATACAAGGACCTTGAAATAGAAATCTCAAAAATGTGTCACATGGGAACATCAACAATCCCTGTTGTAGTTGGAGCCTTTGGACTGGTTAGAAAAGATTCCAGTAGGCTGATTGAAGGGATCGCTGGAAGTCCATGCCTCAAAGAGATACAAAAAATTGTTCTGACAAGTACAGCCCACACTTTACGAAGGGCTTTATCTATGTAATTTTTTAAATTTATTTTTTTTATTTTCTTTGCAGTGGAAAGTGTCATGATGCCATTTCTAAACTTAGGTCCCTGGGCGGGACTCGGAAAGAAATGTGTAAACGCCAGATATCAAAGAAAATAATAATAATAATAATAATAATAATAATAATAATAATAATAATAATAATAATAATAATAATAATAAATGCAGAATGGTCACTACTCTGCCCTTGCCAATCAAGCCGATGTAGACAAACCCCTTAGCCATCAGTGACTGCGAAGTGCAGGGTTAAAAAATTGAAACCGAGGCTTTTATTCTTGCTGTGCAAGACCAATGCTTGCTAACTAGAAATTATCAAACACACACAGGGAAAATTGTGTTAAACAAGAGGCCAGATTCTGTGAAAACTATTTCCATGAACTACTTACTATCTTGTATTTGATTGCACCGAATGAATATAAAACTCGTCATGACAAAGGTTCATATGTGCATTGGAAAATCTACAAGAAAGAAGATGCAAGAAACTGGTATGAACATCACCCTGACCCGGATACAGTCATTAAACCTGTAACAATTTTATGAGACTTTACAATCACAGACAGAATAATCAAAGCTAATCGCCCAGACTTCGTGATCAAAGACCACAAAAACAGGATGTGTTTTCTTATTGACATGACAGTTCCTGCAGACTGTAATGTATCTTTGAAGATCTTCAAAACACAATCAAAATACAAGTATTTTGAAGAGGAAATTTAAAAAATGTGGCACATGAGGACATCAGTAATTCCAGTTGTAGTTGGAGCCCTCGGTTTGATTGTAAAAGGTTCAGATAGACGCATTGAAGAGTCCCTGGTAGGACATGCTACCCACAAGTAGAGCTCAGACCTTACGAACGTCTTTAACTATGTAAAATGTGAGTGGTCTTAGGTTATTTGTCTTTCGTAAACAAACATAATCAGTGGAAAATGTCATGATGCCATTTCTGACCTTAGGTCTCTGGTTGGGCCCCGGAATTAAATGAATGTACAACAGAAATCAAAGGAAATAAATAATAATAATAATAATAATAATAATAATAATAATAATAATAATAATAACGAAGAAGAAGAAGAAGAAGAAGAAGAAGAAGAAGAAGAAGAAGAAGAAGAAGAAGAAGAAGAAGAAGAAGAAGAAGAACTAGATGATATATCTCTAGACATGGACCTCAGAATGTAAGTAAAATAAAAGGCTGAGTTCCAAATTCCTAGATTAATTGGATAGACAATTACCTAATGACACCGGCAACAACAAAGATACGAAGAGAGACAGCGTGTAACGTAATATCAGCCCTCCTATCTGGCAGTGAATACTGGACAATCTCTTCACAGATGAAGAAGAGACTTGAAGCAAGAGAAATATGGTTCTACAGAAGGATGTTGAGGATACCATAGCCCGAACTTGTCAGCAACGACAAAGTTTTAGAGAAAATGGAAACTAAAAGTAAATTTATATTTAACATCAGAAAGAGACAGTTGAACTTTCTAGAATACATAATGAGGAAAGATGGCTTGGAAAATTTGATACTCACAGGACAGTTTGATGGTAAGGGGAACAGAAGAAATCAACGCATAATCTTAGTGAGCTTGAGTAAATGGATGGCGGAACAAGGTTTAGGTGAGATGAGAAATACAAAATTTATTAAAAGCTATAAAGGATAAAAAATTGATCACGTGCTTCCTGAATGGGCATGGCGTATAGAAGTAGAAATAATGATATATTTAAGTTGTTTCGTATAATTAAGATGACTGCGGAGTGTTGATGGCTTAATAAGCGGAGTGTTGATGGCTTAAGGGTAGTAACTCTGACTGACGCCGAATCGGTCGGGTTTCGATCCAGACTCATCTTTCCGAGTTCGAATTCCAGTCGAAACCATTACATTCACTTACGTGCTAATAGCCTTGGGATAGGTAGGAATCTTTTTCTCCCCCCACCCAGCTATGGGTAAATAGAAGGAAAGATCAGGTTCTATTGCCTTGAATGGATGGAAAATAATGGCAACCTACTGCGGGAAAAATTTGTCATGTATCGAAAGATACTTGATCGCCTAATCGTATATCACGCATGACACATAACTGACTGACCATTCATTCCAATTCCATATCATACTTTCTGTTTTGGGAAAGGTATGTATCCTCTTCTTCAGCTATGGGTAAATAGCAGGACAGCCTGGGTTCTATAGCCTTGGATGGCAACTGGTCTACCGCAGAAAGTAATGGCAAACTAATGCGGGAAAAAATCTGCCTCGTCAGTCATATATCGAAAGATACAAGAACGTCTAAGCGTGTGTCACGCATAGCACATAACTGACTGAAGATGACTGCTGAAAAAATTATCTACTCAACACACTTCCAGAATGTATTTTCGAAGAGCCTTGAGAAATGATATGCCACGTGTGTTAAACTCCGGTTTAAAGTGTAGAATGGAATATACGTTTCTGGTTCGAGATTATTATATGTTGTCGGACTGAGAACTTTTTCACGGTACCCCGGAGATACCCTTTAATTAATTGGACACATTTCAATCTGATTAATTCACAAAAACCAATAACCTATTCACATCGTCATTCACTGCGCGAAAAAGTAGCACATCATTGCAACCCCCCCTAACTCTGCTGTTAATTAAAATACGATGTAAATATTAAAACAAATTTATATTGCATTTAATTATCTCTAAAACGGTGAATCGTGATTAAATATTTCTGTATTGGCAGCAAAAACAAAAATAAACAATATATTTTTAACAAAGGCAGAATTAATAACGTTTGTTTTTTTTCTATTTATTATACAAAGTGTTTTTTAAATAAAAATAATTAATTTTACTGTTGTCTGGATTAAACACAAATAATAGCAAGAGATCTAAACAAAATATCTACAAAAATAAATGAAATTGTTGTTATTATTCAAGCTGATCGTCCATAATCACACATGCAAAAGAAAAGACAAGTTCAAATAGACATTTGATTAAAAAGATATCCTCGTTCTTCCGATTTCTAAAATAATGAATTGTTTCGATCTATCTCTTTAAATTCAAGGTGGTAAATAAAATTATAAGAAAAGGAAAAACCTTATTTATCAAAGATAATTGAAATATAGCAATTTTCTCAGTAATGTAATAATTCTTGACCATTGTCAAACACTTTCTTGCTGATTTTAAATATATTTCTATAGCAAAATCATTATCAAAGAATTTTAAAAAATCATAGCAAAATCATTATCAAAGAATTTAAAATATACTTCGTCGTTGTCGGCAGCGGCTTTATTTCGTATCCAAGAATCTAATTTCTTCTTCGCTGATCGCTTCTTTGATGATGATAATGTTGATGGATACATTTACCGCCAACGTGCAGATTCAGGACTAGAAGCTTCCAGTTTCACCAAAACCTTCTCCCGTCATCTATTCCCTATCGCCGTTTGTCTTTGCAACATTTGGTTGAAGGTGAAAGAAAATCAAGTACCGATGGCGTGAATTTGTTTAAGGTGGACGTCAACTTGCCACGAAGTGACCCACACACTAGATTTTATGACCTTCCTCTGCGGCACGTATAGCATGAGACATGCAGTATCCATTTATGAAACTGCAATGCAATGTCGCCAACTGTGTTATAATTTCGAGTGGCGCTTTCTGTAGAATGTCCTTCATGTGTAGCCTTCTTCATCAGCGGGTTTAATCATTGAGATCTATTGTAATCATCATCAGGTTGTTCCATCGTTGGGATCTTTCAGGTTGATCGCGCTAAGTCTGGGTCCTCGTCTCCGACCTTGCAACCAATATATGTAATATATATGATCTCAGTAATAGTTTTATTGTTGTTAGTGTTTGTAGTTCATTGTGTTTCTTTGTTATATATTTTTGTCAAGGAGTTTGTTTATGATTGTGCAGCGCCAGTTTATAGGGTTTGATGAATGAAACTGCATCATTGATCTGAGTAAATGGTTGTATACAGATGAAGGTTAGGAAAAATTCTGAATGAGTTAAACACGATGTTCGTAAAGATGGCAGTATCCAATTAAGCAATGTACCATCTAAGTTTCGGATAATAATATATAGTCTTATAACAAATATTGTTAATAACTTGTCCCGAGAATGTAGTCAAATGCTATATAAATTTCTAATTAGAAACAAATGCTAAAGATATAATGATTATGCGTATATTTGATTAAAAACAACAGACAAGGTACTAACGATTCAGCTTTTTATTTAATTTGTATTATTACGTGCTAATACTCTTGAGAAAGGTATAAAACCTCTTCTTCTCTCCTCAGCTATAGGTAAATAGCAGGACAGATCGGGTTCTATTGCCTTGGATGGATGGATGGATGGAAAGAAATGGCAACCTACTGCGGGGAAAAATCTGCCTCGTCAGTCATGTAGCGAAAGATACATGATCACCTCAGCGTATATCACGCATGACATATAACTGACTGACCATTCATTCCGATTCCAGATCATACTTTCTGTTTTGGAAAGATTTAACTTTTCTACTTCTTGAAACACTTGACAACGTGCTGGTTTTTTTTTGTTCAGGATCACTGTTTATAAAAAAAAGTGTAAATAAAAATTTCTGATTTAATTTTTGGCTTCATAGAAGATTTCTTGGCAGAGAAGATACTATTTAAAAGCCTGTAAAATAATATAGCTATTTATATAACGGTGTTAAACTGGGACAAGACAAATTTAATGTTGGTAGATACCTAGTGTCGATCTGACTGTAACAAGTTCTGTGAAATTATATCTTTATCACAAACAAGAGGTAGTTTAGTGTGAGAAGAAGGACGGGAAGAGAAAGAAAACGAACGAAAGAAGAGAAGAAAAATAAATGAGAAAAAGGAAAAGGAGGAAGAGATGAAGAAAACGTAAATGAAACGCTTTGATCCACGACGGGACAATGGTGGATAAAAGCGTTCGTTTTTCAATTTAGTGACACAGTGGTGGTGAGTTCAATTCCTGGGTCGGGCAGTGGGTAAACGGACGAGCAATGACGGAACAGTATTGATTAAAATAAGAACTAGAGCAGTGGACGAGAAAAGTCTACACCTGTAGATTAAATAAAGGTTTCAGATCAGAGTTCCATGTCGGCTACCTGATCGATATACACCTGAGGAAGGCAGAAGGGAAAAACTGAGTAAGACCGAAAGTATAGGGCACCCAGTGAGGATCAAATTCAGTTTTCAGTCGTAATTGATTTAACGAGACAAGCTTGCTAATCATTACACCAAGTCGAATGCACTCACGGGCGAAATGTTGGGATAACAACAACAGAGTTGGGGAAAATAGTCCGAATGTAAATAATGAAATCTCAACATGTCAGAAATTCAAACAGGAATGCTAAAAAGGTTTCAGAAATGAAGAAGAAGAAGAAGAAGAAGAAGAAGAAGAAGAAGAAGAAGAAGAAGAAGAAGAAGAAGAAGAAGAAGAAGAAGAAGAGAAGAAGAAGAAGAAGAAGAAGAAGAAGAAAAGAAGAAGAAGAAGAAGAAGAAGAAGAAGAAGAAGAAGAAGAAGAAGAAGAAGAAGAAGAAGAAGAAGAAGAAGAAGAAGAAGAAGAAGAAGAAGAAGAAGAAGAAGAAGAAGAAGAAGAAGAAGAAGAAGAAGAAGAAGAAGAAGAAGAAGAAGAAGAAGAAGAAGAAAAGAAGAAGAAGAAGAAGAAGAAGAAGAAGAAGAAGAAGAAGAAGAAGAAGAAGAAGAAGAAGAAGAAGAAGAAGAAGAAGAAGAAGAAGAAGAAGAAGAAGAAGAAGAAGAAGAAGAAGAAGAAGAAGAAGAAGAAGAAGAAGAAAGAAGAAGAAGAAGAAGAAGAAGAAGAAGAAGAAGAAGAAGAAGAAAGAAGAAGAAGAAGAAGAAGAAGAAGAAGAAGAAGAAGAAGAAGAAGAAGAAGAAGAAGAAGAAGAAGAAGAAGAAGAAGAAGAAGAAGAAGAAGAAGAAGAAGAAGAAGAAGAAGAAGAAGAAGAAGAAGAAGAAGAAGAAGAAGAAGAAGAAGAAGAAGAAGAAGAAGAAGAAGAAGAAGAAGAAGAAGAAGAAGAAGAAGAAGAAGAAGAAGAAGAAGAAAAGAAGAAGAAGAAGAAGAAGAAGAAGAAGAAGAAGAAGAAGAAGAAGAAGAAGAAGAAGAAGAAGAAGAAGAAGAAGAAGAAGAAGAAGAAGAAGAAGAAGAAGAAGAAGAAGAAGAAGAAGAAGAAGAAGAAGAAGAAGAAGAAGAAGAAGAAGAAGAAGAAGAAGAAGAAGAAGAAGAAGAGAAGAAGAAGAAGAAGAAGAAGAAGAAGAAGAAGAAAGAAGAAGAAGAAGAAGAAGAAGAAGAAGAAGAAGAAGAAGAAGAAGAAGAGAAGAAGAAGAAGAAGAAGAAGAAGAAGAAGAAGAAGAAGAAGGAAGAAGAAGAAGAAGAAGAAGAAGAAGAAGAAGAAGAAGAAGAAGAAGAAGAAGAAGAAGAAGAAGAAGAAGAAGAAGAAGAAGAAGAAGAAGAAGAAGAAGAAGAAGAAGAAGAAGAAGAAGAAGAAGAAGAAGAAGAAGAAGAAGAAGAAGAAGAAGAAGAAGAAGAAGAAGAAGAAGAAGAAGAAGAAGAAGAAGAAGAAGAAGAAGAAGAAGAAGAAGAAGAAGAAGAAGAAGAAGAAGAAGAAGAAGAAGAAGAAGAAGAAAGAAGAAGAAGAAGAAGAAGAAGAAGAAGAAGAAGAAGAAGAAGAAGAAGAAGAAAGAAGAAGAAGAAGAAGAAGAAGAAGAAGAAGAAGAAGAAGAAGAAGAAGAAGAAGAAGAAGAAGAAGAAGAAGAAGAAATTCCAGAAATATGACACTGAAGAAAATGAAGGAGAAGGAAGAGAACATTGATAAAGATGTTAAAGAAATAGGAGATAAGAAGGAGAACAATGAAAAAGAGGTTGCAGAAATAGAAGATGAAGAAGAAAAAAAGAAGGAGGAGGAGTGGAGGACAGTGATAAAGATGTTGCAGAAATTAGAGATACGAAGAAGAAGCAGAAAAAGTAGAAGAAGAAAAAGGAAAACAATGAAAAAGGGGTTGCAGAAGTAGGAGATTGGTAGAAGTTGAAGTAGAAAAAGAAGAAGAAGGAGGAGCAAGAAGCGAGGGAGGACAATGATAAAGAGGCTGCAAAAACAGGAGATTAGAAGAAGAATGAAAAAGAGTTTGTAGAAATAGATTAGAAGAAGGACAATGAAAATGAGATCGCAGAAAAAAAGATTAGAAGAACAAGAAGAAGACGGAGACAAAGAAGTCGACGAACAAGAAGCAGCAGAAGAAACAGAAGAAAAGACGATTAAAACGTTTTACAAAAGAAGAAAAAAGTGGAAAGAATAAGAAAAAGAAATAGAAAAAGAAAAGTTTTACAGAGTACAAAAAAATAAGAAAATAATGAAATATAATTGAATAATATGTCTGCGATTAATTTACAAAACAATAAGGAAAAAAAACCACCAAGAAAGAAAGTAGAAGAGGAAGCAAAAACAAGTTTAATAATTAAGAAACATTTAATAATTGCTACATTTGTGCTTTAATTAAATTAAACATTTTAAAAATGTTTTAAAAATCCACGTAAAATGCTTAATACAAGACGTTCATATTTTTCATTCTTTCTCTTTCAGTCAGGTGAAAGACTATTTATTAAATTCAATTTTGGTACCAAAATAATTTATTTCGTAATTCCTGCAGGTGAGAATATTTGATTTCGGCCTGGAAAATTATTAATCTTCATTATATGGATTACAAAAAAAATGTAGAATTTTAAAAATGTTGCTGTGCAACTTCCTGCGAATTCTGTTGCATGTGTATTTTTCTAAGCTTTGAAAAGCAGACAAGAAAAAATTAAATATTAAAGGTTCTAATTACAGTGAGATTAAAGACTCCAAAAATGTTTGTAAACATCTTTTTAAAAATACATAGAAAAATAACTAACAAATTTATTTTAAATTGTATAATGTGTTTTTTCACTTTAAAATGTTTTACTGACAAATATTTACGTCTTGAATTATTTAAAGGAAATACAATTTTTTTTAAAAAATGATAAAATATTTCGAATAATCATTTTTTATGAAGAAAGTAAACGTTTCTAAAATCAAATTTTAAAATAATAAATAAAAGAAATTTACCCCTTCACCGAAAAGATTTTTTAAAGTTGATTATTTTAATAGTTTTCTTTTGCAAAATTACATTTAAAAAAAAAGTTTTAAAAACTCCTTTCACTAACGTGGACAAAAAGAGTACAAGACGGAATTATTTACAAATTAATGAAATTTACAAGAAAGAAAAACGAAACTGTCATCCATGTTTGTTTTCTGAAAACATCAAAAAGGTTCACTGAATTTATTATAAGATTTTTCCGCGCAGACTTTTAGAATTACTTCTATTGCTGAAAATGATCTTTGAAAAAAAAATTGCTTCCTGAAGAGGGACATGGAAAAGAAAATTATTTCGTTGAAATGTTAAAATAGCAAAAATAATGAATGGGGTTTTCATCAAATCTAACACAATGGCTTCCATTACAGACGCCCTACACATCTGACTTTTTCTTGCTCATTTGATTTTCTTACAAGATTATCCTTTCTTTTACATTTTTTTTACTTATTTGGTTTGATTTGACCGTTTTGCTTTTCTTTTAGTTAATTCATTCTTTTATTTATTTCCTTTTTCTTTGCTTTCGTTAATTCACTTCATTTAAGATTATTTTTCTTTCTGTCGTTTTTTAAATATGTTGTTCTGTTATTCTATTTATCTTAGAAAATATTCTTTTCTATTTTATTGTTTCTCACTTTTCTTCATAATTTTTGACAGTTTCTTTCCTTCTTTTTTTCTTTTATTGTTTCCCTCCTTCTTTCTTTATATTTGACATTTTCTTTCTTTCTTCTAGTGTTTCTTTCTTTCATTCTTTATCTCCGACATTTCTTCTTTATTTCTTTTTTTAATTTTGTCTTGCTTCCCTTCTTTTCTTTGAAGTTTTTCACCTCTTCTTTATCTTATTGTCTCTCTTTCTTTATTTATCTTTGATACTTTCCTCCCTTCTATCTTTAATATATTAATTAATTAACTCATTTATTGATTATAATTCTTCTTTTTTTATTTTTATATTTTCCGTTTCTTCTTTCTGTTCCTTCATTTTCTATATTTCTTCCTTATTTCTTACTTTCTCTTTTTCTTCTCTTTACTTCGTTTACTTTTTTCTATTTTCCTCTTCCTCGTTTTCTTCTTTATATTATTTTCTTTTTCAGTTTTGTTCTTTTCTTTCTCTTTTTTTAACACTTCCCTTTTAATCTTTCTTTATTTTCCATATTTCATTCTGATTTCATTTCTACCGTTTCTCATTTTTCTTCACTACTTTATTCTTTAATTTCTTTTATCTTTCCACTTATCTCTTCCTCTGCCTTTTACTTTAAGACTGTGTCCGTTTATTTCTAGTTTCCTTTCTTTCTTTCTTTTATTTACGCTGATCTATTTGTTTATTTCAATATTCTCTTTTTCTTTCTATCATTTTTAATTCCTTTTTTCTCTGCATGATAAATTATTGATATTTTATAAATATTTTTTCTTTTTGCTTTTCTTTCTTCTTACTTTTCTTTCTTCTTACTTTCTTTCTGTATTTATCCTTCATTTTATTTTCATATAATCTGTTTTTTATGTTCTATATTTTACTTTTTTATTTTCTTATTTCTTGATTTTTACCATTTACGATCATTCATTATAACTCTCCTATTTTCTTTTCTTTTTCTTTTTTGCTTTTATTTTATTATTTACTTATTTCTTCTTTTATAGTGTTTAGAATCATTTCGTTTCTTTTCTCCTGTGTCCTCCACTTTTATTTTACTTTTTCTTTTCTTCTTTTTCCTTTTTTATTACTTTAATTCTTTCTTTCTTTTTTCTTTCCTTTTTTCTTTCCTTTTTTCTTTTCTTATTTTTCATTGTTATTTCTATAATTATTTCTTTCTTTCTTTTCTTTTATGATTTCTCCTTTTTCATTTTTATTTTACATAACTCTTTCTTTTTTCATTTCTTTTATTATTTTCTTTTTCCCTTTTCATTTCTCTAATTTTTCTTTCTTTTTTCTTTGCTTTTATTTTTTCTTATTCATTTTTTATTTCTATAATTCTGTCGTTTCTTTTCCATTGTGTCACCTCCTTTCTTTCTTTTCCTTTAATTTTTTATTTAATTCTTTTTACATTTTTATTTATATAATTCTTTCGTATCATTTCTCCTGTCACTTCTCTTTCTTTTCTTTTATTTTTATACATCTTCCCTTCAACTTACAGGTCTTTGAAGCTTTTTCCATCACTCACCTTTTTATTTCTTTTTTGTTTTTTTCGTTAGTAGTTAATTTTTTCTTTCTGTTTCTACTTTCTGTCTTCTTTTCTCTCATATTCTGTCTTCTTTTTTCTCATATACTGTCTTCTTTTCTTTTTCATTATTCTCTTTCGCTGCTATTTCTGCCTTGATGTTCACAAAAATTCACACTGCGAATTTTTATCAGAAGAATCTTGGGCTAAAAACAAAAGCTAAAAACGAAGAAAAGGCAGGAATAAAAAAAAAGGAATTCCATTGATTCTTATCTTAACAAACCAGCCAGAAAATAATGGCAAAATCAGGCAGCAAATCGAACTGTTTTTCCAAACAAAATGGCCGCCAAATCTGAAAGAAGCATGAAAGAAATTTGTAAACGAAATTCAAGAATTCTCTAAAGAATGGAAAACAGAAGTTTTTTTTTCTTCTTTGATTTGTTATTTCTTTTCTAAAGAAAAAGATAGGAATACCCAAAGTGGTTATGGGACGATTCTTCATTTCATATTGTCAAAAAATATAATATCCGTTTGGAAACTGTTATAATTGCACAAAGAAAAATCATTTATAAATGACTGAGGAATTCTTCGATGGCTGATAATAGTAAAATGCTATATTCTTCAGTTTACTCTCTTTACTTTTTTTTATTAAAGAGGAATAATCTGCGTTTGAATCACATACGTCCACTTCTATTAATTTTTTCCTGCTTACCTTCATTTATCAGAATATCATTAATCAACAGATTAATGCCTTTGAATGTTTTATAAAAATGTTCTCATTAGAATGTTGTAATAAAAATGCTTATAAAATAGGCAGAAACATGTCATTATAAAAATACTTATAAAATAGACAAGAAAATGCAAATAAAAATGCTTATAAAATAGGCAGGAAAATGTCATTATAAAATGCTTATAAAATAGACAGGAAAATCCAAATAAAAATGCTTATAAAATTAGCAGAAAAATGTCATTATGAAAATGCTTATAAAATATGCAGGATAATGTCATTATCAAAATGCTTATAAAATAAGCAGGGAAATATCATTATATACATGCTTATAAAATAGACAGGAAAATGTCATTAAAAATGCCTGTAAAATAGGCAGAAAAATGTCAATATAAAAATGCTATTACATAGCAAAATAAGTATGAGGCATACGTATAATTGACATATCCGCTGCATTCGAGATGTGATTTAAGTGTATTGTCTGTCTTGTGCGAATTAACTATTTTTTGACTCTCAGTTTTTCTTGTCTTCGAACAGAGCGCAACTCAATTGTATCTTTGGTTTTGGGTTGAGTGCAACTTAAAATATTATCGAGAGTTGCCTCGTTTCGGGGAAGAGATGCCCGCAGCAGTGCCTTCTTCATTGCACTAAAAAGGGCAGTAGTAATACCGATGCATGCAAAAATGAGGGTTTCGGGGGCTGTACTATTTTGAGACCTGACGCGCTCGGGCTCCCCACATTAAACTGATCTAGAGGCACATTCTATCGCCATCCGACGGCAAGTAAATACTAAGTGTAGTATCTGCCTTCAAGCAGACACACAACAGTTGATCTAACATACAACAAATGAATGATCGATGCTTGGACCCGAGGATTCCAACCCTGCGGCAGAAGCTCCAAATTGCACCAAAATAAGAGGTCGATAGAGGCGACCGGGAATATTTTGGACTCAGCCCATATGTACACGCTTGAGCTCCCCAATTTAAACTGGCCTTTTGCCATACCGCGTACCCGGGTGAGGTTTTAAATACAGGGTGAGCCCAAAAAACAGGAAATTTTTAACAATCCAATAAAACCAAGAGTGATGGGAGAAAAATATTTAATTCATAGTAATTGAAACCTTAAAACATGCCATTTAAGAAACAGTGATGGAATTTTCATTTTTTTTTAAATTACGTCCTGTAGATGGCGTCCTCCTGTACGAATGCATTCTTGAAATCTGCTGTTGAGATTCCTCATTGACGGCTGCAACATCTCAGCTGGGATACTGTGAATTTCATTCTCGTTACTAAACTGGCGAAATGTTTACTTGCTCAAGGTCACTGTCTCGCAGTGTTGCCACTTGCTCATGTCTGGCAATACGCACTTCAAAAGTTCCCGTTTTTTGGGTCACCCTATATATATATGTGTATATGTACATATATATATATATATATATATATATATATATATATATATATATATATATATATATATAGATAGATAGATAGATAGATAGATAGATAGATAGATAGATGATTGTTACATAAATTAGAAAACTGTCCTGTTAAATTAATACTAAAAACATCTCCAAAGAATTTTGCTCAGATATCATTATGCTCAAACCTATGTTAAAATTTCTAACATTGGTTTTCAAGGCCGTAAGCCATCGTCACGTATATGATCAACGGCGTTTTTTCAGCGCTGACTAATTTTTCGTACTTCATATTCATTCAGCCTACTGTTTGGACGAAAGCGGCCACTGAGAAAACTTTGCGCAAACCTATTACAAAGAAAACCATAAAATAGTTGTTTATGCAATGTTTTTATATATATATATATTTACCTTTACTTTCCGATTTATTAGCTAATATATTATACAAGCTCACGCCTTCAAAGACAATAAACCTATTGCAATCCCGTGACAACAAATGGAAATAGGAAGAAAACAGGTTAATAAATATTTCTGCTTTTAATCAAGTTTTTATTCACTGTAAATCAACTGAAAGAATCACCGTCATATCTAAGTACATACATATAAAACCTTCCTTAGAAAGCATAATGAATAATAAGGCCTTCTTACTAGAAAATAGACGTCATCTCTCTCTCACTCTCTCTCTCTCTCTCTCTCTCTCTATATATATATATATATATATATATATATATATATATATATATATAACTTAAATATAGGCATGCATATACATATCATTAGTATATATATATATATGTATATATATATATATAACTTAAATATAGGCATG
>OZ038488.1:76060229-76135229 GCA_964036315.1 Acanthosepion esculentum
AACAGTGCTCAATACAAAAGTAGACCCTAAATTATAATTATTTTTTATAAAATATGATTCCTTCGCTACATAAGAGTTCTCATGTTTCAAAAACAAGAGCTGAAAACTTCAATATAATTATTAAAATTAAATTGAATTAAAGTATCAAGCTCTGTTTCATCCTCAAACAGGATGAAACAGAGCTTGATACTTTAATTAGTAGGAAAAATATTTTTTAAATAAAAAACTTGTTTAGTAAAATTGTATTCTCAAAAAAAACACAAAATTTTTTCGTATTAAAAATTATTAATTAGCGATATTATACACGAACCACTAAGAATCTCTTAATAAGAATGAATATTTCCATACAACTGAAAAGCGAATAGTTTTTCATTAGCTCCAAAAATTATACTCACCAAATGTACCCGAAATATATAACATACATATAGTAAAGGTGTTAATAAAACAGTACTCGATTAAATAAAACAGAATTTTAATTATATATTAATAATTATTTATATTATCCTACACTGGTAGCATGACACTTATCACCTGACCATTTTATATAAGATTGAGAACATCATAAAAAATTTTTTACACATATTTAAAAATCCCGTTTATTTTAGATACCAAATATATATATATATATATATATATATATATATATATATATATATATATTTTAAAATAATAATCTGTAATCCCTGTATATTGGATTGCGTCAACATTGCGGTAACCAGATAATTTTATTAAAATTTAAATTGCTTATTGGTCAGTCTTTACGCAGCACCTGAATGATGTGTTGTGAATAAGACTCCGAGTCGTGCTACCGGTGAAGGATAATATGTATATTTATTAATGTATAATTAATAGCTCTTTTATTTACACCAGCATTATATGTGCGATATATTATAATTATACTTATATTTTGCTCCTTTTAGTTGAGCACTGTGATATATATATATATATATATATATATATATATATATATATATATATATATATATATATATATATATATATATATATATATATGAATAAAAAAGGGACAAGATGAAAAATAACCCATGCTGTGCTGAGTATAGACTTGACCCTTAAAGGATGTACTATAAAGTTATGAATAGATTTTTATCTTTTGATTAATTTTTTATTAAAATTTAAATTGTTTGACGGTCAGTCTTTACGCAGCACCTGAATGTTGCGTTGTGAATGAGACTCCGAGTCGTGCTACCCGTGAAGGATAATATCTATATTAATATATAATTAATAGCTCTGTTTTATTTAAACCAGATCTATATGTACGATATAATTATACTTATATTTGGCTCCTTTTAGTTGTAGCACTGTTATAGGTGTAATAAAAGTATTTATACTTTGTATACTAACCTAATCGGAATATGGAACCAATTAACTTGGACTACTCCACTAAAATCATCATGGTTCCTGACAAAAGATTCTTTTACACAAGATCGAGGGCGTCATAAATGAATAAAGTGGAAACTCTTCTTCTCTAAACGCAACAAAGAGTATAACAACTTCAAAGATGCCGAGCTTTGTGGATTTTAGTCCCAATAAACACCACCATGAGACGATCTATTATTGGACTTTGAGAAAGATCTATTCTCGGTAATAGACAAAATTAAATTCACTAAAACTACCAAAGACCTACAGCAGAAAATTCAAAAGGACGTTTCAATGGTCAAAAAATCAGATAAAATAATTATCAAAGCAGACAAGACGGATAGCCATTACGAAATCGATGTGAATACCACAAAGCTATTGACAAAGAAGTTAATAGGTTTTATATAAAAAAACCAACAGCTGGGAAAATAACATCAATAGTGAAGCCCAAAAAATAGCCACTGAATTAAAAATTGATAATAGGATTTACAAATTACAAAAACAGTAAGCATTCATCACAGTTAAAGACCACAAAGCAAATTTCCTAAACAACGCTCAACATACCGATTACTCAACACAGCTAAAATAATATCGGTAAAATCAGCAAAAACATCCTTGAAAGAGCATGTAAGATGCCCTAGGAATTAACCAGTAATATAAAAACAGCAGAAGCCATAGAATGATTTACTAATATAAAGAGGAAAAAAGAAATATACGTTCATTCGATATTTGTGACAGTTACGTATCCATCAATTTAGAAAAAAAAAATAGTCTTATTAACGACAGCGAAGTCAAAATCATAAAGTAGGCGCAGCAACCTATATTATTCCATAACGGTCATCTGTAGACCAAAAGAAATATCAGAGAATGTGTCTTTGCTATGGGAGCGTGTGATTCTGCGGAGGCATGTGAAGTTGTTAGAATATTGTTATTGTAGCGACTAAGATTTATTTTAAGCATTACGTACACCGGACTCTCTAGAGATGACGCTGTAATTCTCCCTCGTAAAACAATTCCAAAATATATAGACCGATTGAGAAAGAACTATGCATGTTTTCAAGGATCATGAACTAAATATCACCCCAACCACCAATGCTAAAATGTACAACTTTCTCGATGTGACCTTAGACTTTATTACTGGTTATAAAAACCATATATGAAATATATATATATATATATATATATATATATATATATATATATATATATATATATATATATATATATATATTATATATATATATATACATATATATATATATATATATATATACATATACATATATATATATACATATACATATATATATATATATATATACATATATATATATATATATATATATATATATATATATATATATATATATATGTATATCCATTGATACGTCAGTTAAGAATCCAACCACCATCATAAGATTCTAGATAAATTTCCATAAATCAGCCCAAGTTAGATTATATATTAACTCCAGCAATAAGGAAATATTTGATAATAATAAAATTTAATATGTAAAAGCTTTAAAACTAAGCAATCACAAAGTCAATTTAGGGCATTTAGAAACAGACAAAGAAACCAAAATAAACAGAAACACCCTTTAATCCACCTTTTATTCGTAATGTTTAAACGAATATCGGAAGAATTTTCCTAGATTTAATTCATAAGCACTTTTATTATTCACAAACACTAAAATGATTTTCAACAAAAATAATGCTATGATCATGCATTTACCCGATATATATATATTTTTTATTCGTAATGTTTAAACGAATATCGGAAGAATTTCCCTAGATTTAATTCATAAGCACTTTTATTATTCACAAACACTAAAATGATTTTCAACAAAAATAATGCTATGATCATGCATTTACCCGATATATATATATATATATATATATATATATATGCGCGTGTGTGTGTGTGTGAAAATATATCGAAAAATAGGAAAGAAAAAGGTTAGCTAAATAATCCGAAGTTCTTTAGTATTTCTCTTTTTATTTTTTTTTAAATACAGTTTTTTTAAGAACTAGTAGCCTCCATTTGTGCTTACTATAAAAATGATATGATTTATATATATATATGAAAGTGAACTCTGACTGTTGACTTCAATGTTCACTTTTATATTTATATTTACATACGCTCTATCTCTGATATTGAGCACTTTATTCCATAAATATAGCACACCATAAAACTATATATATTCTTGATATATATATATATAGCGTATATTTTGGCAGCATGTTTTTTATTAAGACGTGTCTCGTTAAATAATTTATATTTCTTTAAAGACGGTTGGCAAGGTACTGCAATTAAGCTTTTTATTTAATTTTCTTGTGTTCTTATAAGTGTTTTCTTTTCTGGACATAATGTGTGTAAAAATTGTCCTTGTTTTTTTAAACTATATCTGTAGATTCAGCTTAAAAATAAAATTAAAAATATAAATTAAATATTAAAAAAGATATCCTTGATAATGGCTAACAGAATAGCCGAAAGCGCTCGGATTTATAGAACAGAATATTTATGTAGAATATACACCAAATACCAAAGACCTATATAACCATAGATACGTCAGTAATGAATCAAACCACGCTCATAACATTCTGGATAATTTACATACATCAGTTCAAGTTAGGTTATCTACTAACTCCAGCAATAAGGAAATATTTGATAATAATAAAATTAAATATATAAGAGCTTTAGCACTAAGCAATCATAAAGTAATTTTAGAGAATTTTTTAAAAAAATAAACAGAAACACTGTAGGCGTAACATTATATGGTTTAATCCACCTTTTAATCGTAATGTTCAAACGAATATCGGAAGAATTTTCCGAAATTTAATATATAAGCACTTTAATTATTCACAAACACTAAAATGATTTTCAACAAAAATAATGTTAAGATCAGCTATAGCTGTGTTAGTAACATCGATACATGTATATTCCAAACAGATACTTGTCTAACAAATACAACAAAGTTAATCTTTTAAAAAATAAATGAAACTGCCGAAAAATATTATCTATCCCTTAAACAGTCAGTGTATAAGTGATAATATTGTATACCGAGCTAGTACACATTCAGGTAACGATGTCAAATTTTATTTTTGTTCTACTGAAAATCTTTGGAAATTTTGTATCTACCATCATCGAATAAATTTAGACAATATAAAATACATAAATACCACCGCTCTCACAAAGAAAATTCAGGAGATTGAAAGAATAGTGGTAATACTTCCATTATTACGTAGGATAAAGCTAATCATAGGGAGGGCGATAGATGTCATTTATACAATGTTGAAAAATTAGTTATTTTAAAACATTTAAATAACCCTAGCTTTTTAAAGAGAAATGAATTGATGGTTACTTGTAGGCCTAAAAATAAATATCTGATGAAATACATTGATCCAAATTAATTTTTAATGTAAATTATGTTTTTATTTTTAACGACTAGTAATCTCCCTTTGTGCTTACTATAAAAAATAATATTCACAACTCTAAATTAATTGTTTATCTCTCTCTCTCTCTCTCTCACTAATATATATATATATATATATATATATATATATATATATATATATATATATATATATATATATATTAGGACCTTGAATAAGTTCTCGCTGACTTCTCATGAAAAGTAATTTATAATTACTAAAAATTACAAAGAAACATATCACTGAAATTATTGTCTTTCACTAGCCACTACTTTACCCATCTTTCTGGCAGCATTTGAATGCCACGTCGGAAAAACGACACTTCATTTGAGGCTAACCACGAGTTGACCGAGTTTGGGCATCTTCATAAGAATGAAGTGCTGCTCAGCCAGGCCATGTGCCATCGATCGGAACAAGTGATAAACGGACGGGGCAATGTCTATTGAATGCGGCATGTTGGGTAGGATTTCCCATTTAAGCGTTTCCAAGTAGGTTTTCACCCATTTTGCAACATGTAGCCTAGCGGTGTCATGTTGCGAAATCACTTTGTCGTATCTCTGGTAGTTTGGCGGCCGTTTTTCTTCAATGCTCGACTCAAACGCATCAATTGTAGTCGATAGCGATCTCTCGTGATGGTTTCGGTCGGTTTGAGCGGATTATAATAAACTGCACCCAGATGATCCCATCAAATGCAGAGCAGAAGCTTCGGACCATGAATATTCGGCTTTGTTTATGCATGGCCGGGCTTACCCCACGATCCTCTACGCTTAGGGTTATCGTAGTGTATCCACTTTTCATCGCCAGTCAAGTTACGATGCAAAAAATCCTTTCCTTTTCTGTCGTTGAAGCAGCTGTACACACATGAGAAGACGCCGTTCGGCGTCTCTTGGCTTCAACTCATACAACACCTATTGCTTTCAAAAGTTTCGAAATTGTTATGTGATCAACTCCTAATGATTCTGCAAGTTGAGCTTGCGCCTGACATGAGTCTTCATGAAATAATGTCGCCAATTCTTCGTCTTCAAAAGTTTTAGGTTAGCCAAAGCGTTCTTTATCTTCAACATCAAAATTAGTATTTTTGAAGCGTCTAAACCAATCTCTGCATGTTGTTTTCGACAGAGCATGGTCGCCGTAAATCTCAACAAGAATTTTGTGCGCGTCAGCTGGAGATTTGTTTTGAATAAAGTAGTGCAGTAAAATTCCCCGCAAATACAGTTTCTTTGGCAAGAAAACCGACATGATTAACACTATGAAAATCAAAGTCGTATACACTTCGGCGAAATGGCATGCACTGAATTTCAAGTTGCTTATAGTACTCCCTTAAAAATGTGTTACCATCTGAAACTACACCTACGCAGTTCTGGGTAAGACATCTATCGGAAAATGGCGAGAACTTATTCATGGTCCTAATATATATATATATATATATATTATTTCCATTATTCGGAATATAGTCCTCATATTTGTCGCTATAGTTATATATACCGGTTAATGATATATATATATATATATATATATATATATATCATTAACCGGTATGTGTGTATATATATATATATATATATATATATATATATATATATATATATATATATATATAGTTACAGCAATGTTGGTGCAGTCAAATAGTATACGGTCTAAATTAACGGGATTCATATATATATATATATATATATATATATATATATATATATATATATATATATATAAACAGAAACTTGACGCCACAGAACCTATAAATAGATTTAAAATATGCAGAAAAGCATTCTTCTGAAAAGTCGGTTTTAACCAACATTTCGTCCAAGGAATACGTTGGTAAATATTACTTGAAAAAAGATAACATTTCGCATTGCGAGAAAATATAAGGAGAAAAAAAGGAACTACGACTAAAATGCATATTTATTAATAAAAACTTATTAATAAAACATAGGGGGTGGGGAGGGAAATATACCCGAAAATGGGATAATATATATATATGGCTCCTAGTGAGTATTATAATGGGAAAAATACACTCACATACCTCCTAAAAGACCGAACGAGCGCACAAAATGGTCCTTCTGTCTGCAAAGAGACGGCTGATGTAACTTACTAAATGCCGCTTCCAATATACGTAAATACTGAGCGGAACCGATTCTGCAGAAGACAGTGAACAAATCGTCACTACATCCTGACGCACACACTGGATTGTCAAGTAAATGCTCCTTCTTATATCTTCTGCAGTACGAATTGTTGTCTTTTTGTCAATTAATATTCACCAACGTATTCTTCTGGCGAAGTGGTCGTTGAAAAGGATCCTTTGAGAAGAATGCTTTCCTGTGTTTTTAAACACACACACACACACACACACACTCTCTCTCTTGTTCCCGACGAGTTGTGTAACCAACGAAACTTAAGTCCCACACCAAACGTAGGTATATGTGTATTTATTAATATATATTGCTTTGCTCTGTTTAATCCCATTGAGCACTATTGTGTCTACACGTCTTGGCTAAATTTGGTAATTATTTATTTGCTTACCAACGTATGCCTGCCAGCACCCGCGTATACGGTCGGTCGCTAATATCTATTTGTTTCGTTTACCGAACAGTATACCAATATATATATATATATATATATATATATATATATATATATA
The DNA here is from genome assembly GCA_964036315.1 of Acanthosepion esculentum. Classification (NCBI taxonomy): domain Eukaryota; kingdom Metazoa; phylum Mollusca; class Cephalopoda; order Sepiida; family Sepiidae; genus Acanthosepion; species Acanthosepion esculentum. Next base: position 76,067,674 of record OZ038488.1, read on the forward strand.
TTTTGTCATCCACAGACAGACTGTTTCGCTGTTTCACAGCTTATCAGTAACGGTCTATATATATATATATATATATATATATATATATATATTCCTACCAGTAGCACGACACTGAACTTCATGCACAACGCAATCTTCAGGTACTAAATTTTATTAATACCAGCTCTCAATGTGCGATATGATATATATATATATATATATATATGTGTGTGTGTGTGTGTGTGTGTGTGTGTGTGTGTGTGTGTGTGTGTGTGTGACAGAGAGAAAGAGAGAGAGAGTGAATGCCAATCCATCATGGGTTTGACTTGCGAAGGAGTATTCGAAAGTGAGCGCCCAAATCTGTCGCGGTATTAACATTGATTGTTGACACACGAGTAAGCCGCAGAATTTTATGTCGACGGCAAATGCAGGCGGAAGATTAGTAGCTGAAAGGACCGATAAGTTTACGGAGATGCCTTATGCCTTCGACGCCCATAAATCGCTCACTAACAGACATCTGTAGATGGATAGGAACAAACTATGATAGATAGATAGATAGATAGATAGATAGATAGATAGATAGATAGATAGATAGATATGAACAGAGAATCAAACTCAGAATATATTTGACCAGAAAATTAAATAGATAGATATTGACTGAGAAAGATAGATATTAACAGAGAATGAGATAGACATATACGTAGATATTTCACTAATAGATAGATAGATAGATAGATAGATAGATAGATAGATAGATAGATAGATAGATAGATAGATAGAGAGATAGATAGATATGAACAGAGAATGAGATATATTGGTAGATAAATATAAACAGATAATTAGACATATATATTTGACCAGAAAATTAAATAGATAGATAGTTACTGAGATAGATAGATAGATAGATAGATAGATAGATAGATATGAACAGAGAATGGGATAGACAGATCGGTAGATAGATATAAACAGAGAATCAGACAGATATATTTGACCAGAAAATTAAATAGATAGATATTGACTGAGAAAGATAGATATTAACAGAGAATGAGATAGACATATACGTAGATATTTCACTAATAGATAGATAGATAGATAGATAGATAGATAGATAGATAGATAGATAGATATGAACAGAGAATGAGATATATTGGTAGATAAATATAAACAGAGAATTAGACATATATATTTGACCAGAAAATGAAATAGATAGATAGTTACTGAGATAGATAGATAGATAGATAGATAGATAGATATGAACAGAGAATGGGATAGACAGATCGGTAGATAGATATAAACAGAGAATCAGACAGATATATTTGACCAGAAAATTAAATAGAGTGTTATTGACTGAGAAAGATAGATATTAACAGAGAATGAGATAGACATATACATAGATATTTCACTAATAGATAGATAGATAGATAGATAGATAGATATGAAGAGAGAATGAGATATATTGGTAGATAAATATAAACAGAGAATTAGACATATATATTTGACCAGAAAATTAAATAGATAGATAGTGACTGAGATAGATAGATAGATAGATAGATAGATAGATAGATAGATAGATAGATAGATAATTATTGTTATTACACCTGTCTCTATGCAGTCAGTATATGAAATCTGTGTTATAAAGAACGCTGTGTTAAGCAATACCTATCCACCCGTTGGATACATCCGATGGAAACGAAGATTGTCAATAAACAGAAGTCAGGATTTAGGGAGGAGACGCTTGATAAATATGCTGGTAGCGTAAAAATCAACACAAAGAAAAGGCCGTCGAGCATGAATACACCCTTCTAGTCATAAAAAAGTTCGTCAACGAACCGCAACACCACGCTTTTGTCCTGCAAATATTTAATAGGTGAGTATTTTGTTTAATGCCAGATCGTAAACTATAATTTGCATAGAGAAGAAACTAATATTTACCAAAGCATATTTGAATTCCTTCAAAAGCTTTAAACAACAAAAACTTTCTTCAACGTTTCACCTAACCTATATTCTGATAACAAAAAATTCGTCATGTCATTTGCTCCTGGATAAAAAAAAAAAAAACACGTGTCTATCTTTTTTTCATAATTTACGTTTCCAGCCGAAAGAATTCAACATGGCGGTTTTTATTTTCGTTTAATTGCAGTAATTTTCGAGGAATGACGAATACATATTCAAATTATTTTCCTAAGTCGCTGAATTTACCACACACTGAAAGGCGACTATGTTAAATAGACATATTCCTGTACACGTTAAGCGGTAAATTTCTTAACATTTTCCCTATGTAATGAACGAAAGAAAACTGGATTTCGAAGTACTAAAACAATCCAAGTTCAATATTTTTAATTATTTCACCCCAAGCAAACCAAATAAAGCCACGAGAGGTTACTGAGTGCGGATGAATATTTAAAAAAGAAAACATTATTAAGGATACAGAACAATAAAAGAACAGAAATTAAGAATACAACGTTTAGTGTAGGGTTACGACAAGTAGTGTTGTGAATATGGATTATCTCCCCTTTGATAATCCAAGCTATAAAAGCTGTACATTTCCGCTTGTCAAGTAGACGAGTAGTGAGATTCTTAATTGAATAAAAGATTACTAGACAGAATCTCTTGTCCTGTTCTCATTACAATTTATTCAATTAAGAATGGAACAATTTATGCGACCGGAGCGATTTACCACAGACAGGCTCGCACTGAAGAGCCTCCCTGTTCGAGTACTCCGACCACGAATCATGGACTGCCGAGGCGGCCACTGCGAGCTCGTAGGGAGCCTGGACATTTAAGGGACTTTCTTCCCTATCAGAGAGAAATTTGGTGGGGGATTATGTTGTGAATATGGATTATCTCCCCTTTGATAATCCAAGCTATAAAAGCTGTACATTTCCGCTTGTCAAGTAGACGAGTAATAAGATTCTTAATTGAATAAAAGATTACTAGACAGAATCTCTTGTCCTGTTTTCATTACAAGTAGTATGCACTCAACTGCTTCATAGATATAAATATCTAAGAGGCAGTTGAGTGCATACTACATTGTGACTCTGTGACTTCTTATGTAAATGAGTCATCTCATCTCCCTGTACAGAAGAGATTTTATCACCCTATTTTCCCTGGTACTTGTGGGAGCTTTTGTTTCCTCACTATCTTCCTCACTTTCCCTAAGAGATTGTCTAGATATGGGAGATCGTCATCTTTTCCTGTTTTCATAAGAGTGTTCCTCCAAAGATTGTTATTTTTCAGAATCTATCTTACTCACAATTTCAACATGTTTAATTTATTTCAATAGTAAATTTTTAGCTACATTAAATTCTCAATTTAAATTCTTGTTTACATTGTTATTTTTTTAAATATAATTTAGTTAAATTAGAAAAACAATACTACAATACATATTAAAGATTTGATTTTGATTTTGTCATTTAGAATTTCATATAAATTTCCTTTGGCAGTAATTTAACTTATACCGCTTTGTACGAGCGAGGGTCACTCGTACAAAGCGGTATAAGTTAAATTACTACCTAAGTAGTAATAAATAAGTTGAATTTTTCGGTATAAGGACTTCTAATACAGATAGAAGCTTACTTTTTTTAAATTTTTCAACGTAGTCTCTCAGCACTGTCACACACTTTTCCCATCTGTGCACAAGCTTCCGTATTCCCTCAGCGTAAAAATCTTTGGACTGATGTCTCAGCCAGTCGCTCACAACACTTTTGACTTCATCGTCACTTTTAAACTTCGTGCCTCTTTTGAACGCTTTCAAGGGACCAAACAGGTGAAAGTCTGAAGGGGCAAGGTCTGGGCTGTAAGGGGGATGAGGGAGCAGTTCCCAGTCAAAGCTCGTTGATGGTCTGCATCGATTGGGCTGCTGTGTGAGGCCTTGCGTTGTCATGATGCAAGATGACTCCCTCTGACTGATGACCCCTGCGTTTGTTCTTTATGTCTTTCAAAGTCCTTGCAATGTCATCCACTGTCACCCTTCTGTCAGACTGAATGAGGTCATTGACTGATTCGATCACCTCAGGAGACCTCACTTCTGTAGGCCTCCCAGGCCTGTCTTCATCCTCAACACTCCTCCGTCCTTCTTTAAACAATTTAGCCCACTTGTAGACATTTTTTGGCTGAAACATGTGGCACCATACACAGTTGACATTCTCCTATGAATTTCAACTGGTCTGCACCCTTCAGCAACCAAAAACTTGATAACTGACCGCTGTTCAATCCTGGAGCTTGCTTCTTGTTCGGCCATCTTTGTTAATCGCCAAAACTCTCAAAGTTTTTTTTTTAATCTGCAAAAGAAATTAAATCACTGTGAAAAAGAAGTAAAACAAAAAAAAATAAAAAAAGAGTAAGCTTCTATCTGTATTAGAAGTCCTTATACCGAAAAATTCACCTTATTTATTGAATGCTCCTCGTATGTAGCAGATCAGCAGATGCATATCAAAATCAGGGTGTCTTATCAGATATTTGAATATAAAAACAATTCTCTGGGTATTACAGTATCCAGTCTGCCACTTAACAGACTAGAAGTGAAAACAAAATCATCACCAGAATAATGCAGATTTATACCATTGGTTGCTTCAATACTGTAGGGAAGGGTTACTGACTCAGGGGTAATACGGTGTTTACACATTCCCCAACGAGAATGAGATGTGACACAAGGTCTTTTTAAAGTGGGGTCTCGACCGCGTGTACCCGGGCAGGGACAAAAATTGCCCACAGCCCCGCAACCGTCGGTTGCGCTGGCCTCGATGCGAGCACCGATCTCTCCCTCTTGTGCAATGGGAGGGCGCGGCCTCGGGCAGCTGTTCCCCAGGGCTGGGCACCGCTCAGTATTATTTTCTCAGTTGCCCCTCTGCCCTTCGACAGAGAAGCCCCTGAGCACACTCTGTCCAAGGACAGAGACGTAACTGAGAGATGATAAATAAAGCGCAAATTATAGTTATTTACTCGCTTACTCAGGAGTAATACTGCTTCATGGGTAATAGCTATAGCTACTTATAGTCTTTGTGACTTAATATGTAAATGATTCACCTCATCTCCCGAGAATTTGAGGTATTATGGTGGATGTAGTAAGAAAGGTAGGAAAGAATGTGTTGTTTTGGGGATAGGACTATTGTTGGTATATTGGGGTCAGTGTTTGTGACTAGCTAAGTTTAGAATTAAGACAGAAGAAGAACGTCCTTTCCCCAATCCACCATTTGGCCCTGTGCCACATTTTGTACATAAGTACGAATATCGATTCACCTCATCTCCCTGTACCAAAGAGGTTTTATCCCTTCATTTTCTCTGGTACTTCTTCTGGGAGCTTTTGCCTCTTCACTCTCTTCCTACATTTCCCTCAGAGATTGTCTAGATATAGGAGATCCTGATCGCTTTAGTTTGTGCTGCAATATAACTTAGTCTGCATACACTCATATTCCTGTTCCATTTTTTTATTCTTTTATAACTGTCTTCTCTCCAATTTGTATTACAGTTGCTTTCTCAAAACGTGCCGTGACCCCCTCTGTCTCTTCTACAGTTATTTTCACGGCAACTGTTCCGACGAACTACTTTCGCTGGCTCCCAGACGGCATGAATTTAAGCGAGCTACCAGGCTGGCATCTAGGTCCTACCTTTTCACTGTCAAAACAGTTAAGTGTAACCGTCTCTTCTACTCTCGCACTTCCCGTCTGTGGAACTCCCATCCCGTTACCTGCTTCCGCGATGACTCTAATCTTCAAATATTCAAGTGTAATGTCAATCGACATCTGACACTCTGAGCTTCTTCCCCGTCCTTCTCTGTACCCTTTCCTCAAACACGTCTCTTTACTCTTGTTCTCAATCCTCTGTAACCCCTTGCGTGCTAGTGGCACTCCCGCCTCGCTTGGGGTGAATTGCTTAAAAAAATCTTGCCTCTTGCAGATGAGATTCACTATTCTTTTTATGCAATAGATTTTTGTTGATAGCATCGGGTATGGTCAGCAGGGCTCTAATTTGTCTATACATGAAGGCAGACGGGCTTTTGGATCTTTCAGCATGTGGTATTGTCCTATAGCTTAGCAACAATCTAGGAAAATATTTCTATCTTTTCTTTCACATATTTTCAATCTATTTTATTTTATAGTTTGCACCATCCTTCTGCTAATCCGTTTGCTCGCAGATGGTACGGTGGTTTTCTATGATTTGCATCCCATTTTGCTCAACCACTGGCATAGTTCCTCCTCACAGAACTCTGGAGCATCATCAGATGCTAGCAATTTTGGAATTTCATTTCTTGAAAATATGAACATTAACGCTTGTTTCACGGTCGAACTTCTTTTGTTGGAAACCTGTATTACTTCAGAGTCTGTCTATATTTCTGAGATGAGGTATTATGTACAGTATTTACATTAGTCGGACTATTGTCCTCATCTTTGTCGCCGTATCTGTCACAACGTTTCGGACGTTGTACGCTCCGGCCTTCTTCAGGTGGTTGGAATTTCGAACCGAACCCTTTATTTCGATCACTGAAAAATTAGCAGGAGATAACTGATAACTGACATCCATCAAAAATGGCTCGTGGAACTAGAACAGTCTACCCCAGTGATCGAAATAAAGGGTTCGGTTCGAAATTCCAACCACCTGAAGAAGGCCGGAGCGTACAACAGCCGAAACGTTGTGACAAATATGGCGACAAAGATGAGGACAATAGTCCGACTAATGTAAATCCTGTATTGCTTCTTGCCTTCCTGAATACAAATATATCAGTAATAGTAATAACCTCATTCCATTAACATGGCCATGATCCCTGTGTACTCTGTCCCAAGGTTGGGACTCTTTAGGCAATGGATGTGTTTTTCGCTGTCTGAATTTTCCTCTTTCAATGAACGTTTTAAAAATTTTTTATGTATTCTTCTACATCTGTAGAATATCCTGACCACCATGCCTCTAGTTTTAATCTCCTTTGCGTAGACGTTATTCCGCAACTAACATAGTCATGTATATTTTTTATAATTTTGCTCCTTTGCATTGCTGGCAGAACCAATACGTCTTCATTACAAATTAAACACTTTTCTACGGTTAACTTGTGTTTATCTGCTTTAAAACGTTTTGTACTTGAGCTATTATTCCACTTATCTTTTATGCTGAACAATAAACTGTTTAATATGGGATCTCGTTTCAAATCCTCAGTTAATTTGCTTACCGGCAGAATATCTGTTTCGACCTAGTGTAAGAAAGCGTCATAGAAATCTTTCCTCTTCTTTCTCACTTTCAGAAGTAATGAACCTCAATCTCGACAAAGCGTCTACAGGTGGAATGGTATTGCCTTTCACGTAGTCGATATAAAAATCAAACGTCATTAATATTAAGGCTCACCTTAGAATTCTAGAAAACGTTAATTTACGAAGTTCCTTCCTACGATTAAATATGAATTCTAAAGGTCTGTGGTTGGAATTTAGTCGGAATTTCTTTTCAGTCAAAAACTGATGAGCTCTATTTGTCGTCCATATTGTGGCCAAAGCTACTTTCCCAATATTTGAGTAGTTCAATTCAGCTTTTGCCAATTTTCCCGAAAGATACATAATAGGATGTCCATTCATAACTGACATTCTCGAAATTGAGCGTTCACTGGCGCAAGTTGTTTTTATTATTTCCTTTCTAGGGTAAAATATTTTTACTGCTGGCTTCTTTGCCAGAACGGTTTTAAATTTTCAAATGCCACTACTTTTGTCCAAATAAATTCCACATTCTTTTTTCTTAAAACAGCAAAAGGTTCTGTCAATTCGGAGTATCGCTCTATATATCTTCTGTAGAAACTTACTAGTCCTAAGAAAGATTCCAATTATTTTTGTTCTTAAGTACTTCAAATTATAATATTTTATCAATTAACGATTGGTCTGATGATATACCTTCGTTAGATATGGAATATCACAAAAATGATATTATTTTCGTGTTGTACATACATATTTTTTTTTAATTGTTAATCCAGCATATTTTAATTTATTCAAAACCATACTGTTTTTTTTTTTTCCATTGTAATTCTCCGTCGTTAATAGCACCAACACAAATGTCATCCTGGTAGCATATTGTATTTTTCATATCGCTACCACTAACTTGCCCTATAGAGAAACATCGCGCGTGTGGTTTTAATTCCATATGATACTCTTTCCCATCTTAAGGCTATTTACGTGTTTATTGTTGTGACTTCTTTAAAGTATTCGCCAATGGGTATTTGATAGTATGCCGACTTTGGATCAATTTAAGACAATGTTTTCATACTCGAAAGGCAGTTCAAAGTTCATTCTTCATTGGGGATAGGATATGAGTCTGCACATATTATGTGGTTTACACTTATGTTGTAATCAACACAAATGCGTGGACTCCCATCCTTCTTTCCAAAAATTGCAAATCAGAGAGGCCCATTTGTTCCCTTCTGGCGGAATAAGTTCAAGTAGATTTTTTTCCAGTAATCTTTTTTTAGTTTTTCCACAACTATTGAGGGAAATATGGTGGAGAGACATTTTCCATTAGTCTTAAATTTGTTCCATATTTTTTTGTAACATTTCAATTTCTTTCACCTTGACTTTGTTTACTAATTTTGTCGAATTTATGTTCAATACATTATTTCCTATTAGAGCATGATTCTTTTCACAGTTTGCCACGATAATTGGTAATACGTCAAACTTATTTTTTAGTTCCACGTAGGCTTCAAAATCGCCCAATGTTTTTTATCACGGATCTATCGAAAGACTTTTTCTTTAATCTTGGTTTTCCTAATTTCTTCCAGAAATTTCTGTGTATCAACGTCACGTCACTTCCCGTATCTAGTTGTATGTCCAATAAAACATTACTGATTCGAATTTTTAATAACCCTTTGACACTTTTTTTCAATGAAAAGTCGTTCATATTTATTTCCTCTTCATTCTGTTGGACTGTCTCTACGTTTATTTTTTTATTTTTTAATTTACGCATACATCTAAAATGATTCATTTTGAAACATTTTTCACATTTTTTTTTATATGCCGGACATTTTTGTTTTTCTCTTTGATGTCGATATCCCAAAAAGGTACACAGTATTCTGTCAATTTTCTTTATCGCGTATGAGTCTATTTCCTTTACCGAATCCGTAACTTTTTTTCGATTAAATTTTCGAATTAATTCTTCTTGTGGAACAAATTAGACACTGATCTAGTGACAACTTTCTCAGTTTTCCTCATTTTGAAGGCCTTTTACACATTTCATTTGGTTCAAATCCTCTTCGATTGACTGGTCTTCCGATCCGAGTTTCTCAGATTCACAATATTTAGCGGCCTGTTTTAAACAAATTAAAAAAATATTCATAAACTTAACACTCTCTGCATTTACTATTTTTTTTTGTTTTTTTTCTTGGTTCTTGTGTTTTTCACTATTAATTGACTTACATCGTCAAACGTAATTTCCTCCAACAGTCTTGGACGTGCAATTGCCGATAAACTTATAACGAACTCACAACCATCAGTTGCCAAGAAGAGATCAGATATTTGGTTTTCTTTTCCAAATGATTTTAAATCCTTCAGCTTTTTTGTACTAGTTTTAGCTGGTAGTATCATAAACCACATTTTTGCGTTCTAATAATTACCAAGTGATAATTGTTCGTTCGGCTCTTTAGATATCGACGACGCCATTGTAATGTAGTGTTACTAACTCACGGGAAGTAGTATGCACTCAACTGCCTGATGGGAAATAGCTTGATCACAAATAATTTGTGACTTCATATGTAAATGAGTAACCTCACAACGATTGACATTGCATTTAAATTTTTGAAAATCAAAGTTGACTGCGAAGCAAGAAGCCTGAATAACAAGCGAGAAATGCGAGAGAAGAAACTGTAAGCATAGAACTTACGGTTACATCAAGCAGTTTGATCTATAGATTGAGGAGACTTAATTGCCAGTCTAGTACTGCGCTTAATATCGTAAAGACGGTAAAACTTGTTAATACTGTTTATTACAAGCAAAGCAGTTGTTAAATATTTGTATCTATAACGATAACGCATAAACAAAAATATATTTAAACAATTTTCGCACATAGACTATTCCATAATATATATATATATATATATATATATATATATATATATATATATATAGCATAATGAGTAGCCACGTATACTTTCTTAATATGTATATAATATAGGAAAAAACAACTGAAAATTTGCAAATTAAAAAAAATTGTATGTTTTTTTGTGAAAGTATTTATTTATATTTTTATATATATATATATTTGATATTTCAGATCGGCCCCGATCTTTCATCAGAAATGACTGTTTTCAGAAGTTTGTTTACATTAAGTAGCGTCCGGACGATACTTAATGTAAACAAACTTCTGAAAACAGAATATATATATATATATATGGCCGATTCGTGAAGATGGCTCAGTGGTAGAAGCTTTGACTGGCACCAAATCTGATGGGTTTCAATCCAGGTTTATGGCATTCGGTTGTCTAATCGCACTGAGGAGCTGTGATACAGCGAAACGGTACTGTCAGCGAATGACATATGCTCGGTACTTATGGGAAAGTGATATATGAGTTTGTGACTCTGGGTTTAACACTTTTGCGATCATCAGACAAACTGTTTTTTTGTTTTTTTAAATTGAATCTATTTATACTTGTTTGTGTTTAATTATGTTTGGTGGTGGGAGGGGAAAACATCATCATCGCCATGTCAATAAACAGAACCCACTTAGCCAATGTGGTGATGCAAGGCCTAGACAAATAGGAGTGTATGTGCACGTCTACTAGTGTGTATGTGTGTGTGAAGAAGTGGAAATTGGTTTGACGACGAAGACGGTCGATCTGAAAAGAACCAAGGACATCCCCACCTGCTCCTTGTTGAAAGAACTTCGCTGCATACAATCTCGACACCGAAATAAGATTAATATTGCGTATGTATGTATGCTCGAACGCATGGATGTGTATCTACGCATAATCTCGGATTGTTTATATGGGTGTGTTCGTGAGAACTATAATGCGTACACCTGTATGTAGGTAGGTCTGTGTGTTCATCCCAAAACGAACGCAGAGGATGATTTCCCCTCCCACCACCAAACATAATCAAACACAAACAACCATAAATGCAATTTTAAAAAATTAAACCAGTTTATCTGATGATCAAAAAAGTGTGATACCCAGGTTTACAAACTCATATCCATACAACTGAATATATATATATATATGTGTGTGTGTGTGCGTGTGTGTGTGTGCGCGCGCGCGTGTGTGTGTGTGTATCCCGGCTTGAAGCAATCAGATGAGTGGATGACGATATTAATTCTGTTATTTATTATTTCAAATGTAGTTGTGGATGCGACTACATAGGTAGAACGACACAGCGTTTGGACGCTAGAATTAAACAACACGTACCTGCAAAAATATTAAATAAAACATTTTTCGTTCGGCGATTCCATTCGAAATACGTATGGGTCGTCGATTGCGGATCATTTAATAAATAATCCTACTTGTGCGTTGGATTTCAGTGTGACCTGGTTTTCCGTTTTGGCCAGGGCACACTCAGTATTCCATCTCAGGGTGATGGAGACATTGTACATCAGGTCCAGGCGACCGTCTCTTTGCAAACAAAGGGACTGTTTGCTTGGGCTTGCTGTGCTGGGTCTCTAGCATCTTTTGCGGTATTACTTTGATCATATAGACTTTCTTTTTTGTATCTCTTTCTTCCCTGCCCATTCATTCATGTCATCCATAACAGATATTTTCTTTATAATTTCTATTCCCCGTTAACAGTTCTGATGAGAGGGGACGAAACCGGTTATGTGGTGTTTTTATTTTAAATCTATCATGGCCTTTAATAAAAAAAAATTGTTTTTTATGCCTTGATACGCTTCTGTGCCGTTGCAAATATATATATATATATATATATATATATATATATATATATATATATATATATATATACATTTGACGTACGGTGACCGTTAATGATTAAGTATAACTCAAGACATGGGTGTTTATATAAAACATTATTTACTTACAACCGCAAATAAATACTTAACTAGAACAAAGTAGTATAAGTCAACCAAAGATAATTAAACATTTCAGTGAATACCTTGTTAGTAACGCGGCTCGGCTTAAAGTCCGATAAATCCTAAATCAAAACCCACATCATGGACGCAAAATAAATCACACTAATTCGACTGGATAGTTCCACTAAATAGTCGCTCAATAATCACAGCAGTCAGTAGGCTGACACCGCTATTTATACAACTGATCGAAAACATTTATAAATCCAGAGTGCCACGCTTGAACCTCGATGTCGGTAGTTACTCATTTTCCTCCCATATATATATATATATATATATATATATATATATATATATATATATATATATATATATATGGTAAAAAACAGACACATTCTCGTCGTCGGATTTGATAAGTTAATTGAATATTTATAACCATTCTTATACTCAGAGATTCCAACGAAATGTCCTTACACAGTTCTTTCTTCCATTCTGACCTGAAGACGACGAAATCAATAGACGTTCTGAGTATATATATATATATATATATATATATATATATATATATATATATATATATATATATATACCCAAGTATAGTATTGGTGTATACTGAATAAATTCCAATAACCAAAGTATACAATTCTTAATAAAGTGCTCAATAAATATATATATATATATATATATATATATATATATATATATTTCCGTGTGATTATAATATTTGGTTAAAAAAAAATTCTTCTTCTTTCTCCTGAAGGGGTCGTTGGGTCACCGACTTGCTAAGCTTTCAACCTTTCTCACTCATTTGTGCCTGGAGCCTGTTTTCCGCGAATGGTTTTTGGTGTACTCATTATGTAGCGTATCTTATGCATTTTACCTTGGCGGACCCCATTCCTCTCCAGGATAGACCAGAGCCGGTGTTCTACAACGAGTTGGCTCGCATTGGTCGGGTACACGTTGTCGTTGTAGTTGATCTGGGAACCGTTCCTCCATGGACGGTGAAATGCACTGAGTAGATCCTTCGTCACGGGTTAACCCCTACCCCCACCCCATTTGAGGTTAGTCCGCCAGCTGATACGGTTTTACCGGGGCATGACGACTTGGAGCTATCACGTTAACTAATAACTAAAGCAGGTTAAAAGACTCCGTGGCATGCACATTGTAAATCATCTAGCCTTCTATTAGTTTTTTTTTTTTTCCCTTGGATCGAACACTCACCGCAATAGAGGCAGTGAATACACAACTCTCTCAGTTACGCGGCCGTAAACTATCCTATTGTCACTTGGCAGTGGCGAAGGGTACTAACGTCTCGTGACCGGGATGGAGTTTGTTAGCGTTTCTGTTTTTCAATCAATTAAATTTATCATTTCTCCCGGCAAAAATGAAAATTCTTAAATGAAAATAACCCAACCTGAACTGAAAGGTGATATTTTTGTCTAGACTTGCATTAGTAAAATAGTCAAATTGATAAGATCTCCTTTTTGTTTGTTTTTGGTGCATCGCACCCCCCACACACACACACACAAATTCACTTAGTTTCATCTACCACCAGAGCTCAGTAAGTATGGCACCTTCATTGAACCAAACGTAACGTTATTCCGTTATTACTTACTCTCTTTTTCATTTCTTTGTTGATTTTAGCCATTACTTAATAAATGTACGTGTGAGTTTGGGAACAGCTTTTTTTTTCTGCCGATAAACATTTCAATATGTAGCGGGGCAAGAACTATTGAAAGACATATTGATATACATGCATATATACACACATATATACATACACACATATATATATATATATATATATATATATCGATATGTCTTTCAATAATTTTTATATATATATATATATGCATGTATATCGATATATCTTTCAGCAATTCTTATATATATATATATATATATATACGTATATAATTCTTATATATATATATATACATATATATATATATGTATACATATATATGCCCACACACACGCACAAACACACACACACACACACACACATATATATATATGCATTAAAATATTTATGCGTTAGATAGAGTTGTATATCTGCATATACCTGTAGGTACGTATGTTTCTATGTATTTATATACAACGAGATGTTGAAAGGTACTCCGCCGGACTGCTTCTCAAACTCTAAACTATCACAAAACATCAGATTTTTTTTTGTATAAGAAAGACTTGATGAGGAGGTGTGGAACTTTTCAGCACACCCTAGGAGGAGACTGTTATGCGTCACCCTGTGTCCATGTATATGATGGCCCAGTTAACTAAGAACGATTTATAATATAAAGAACTAAAAGATATACTACGAAAATATTGGTATTTTAAATAAAAAGTAGACGCTCAAAACTAAAAGGCCGGTGTAGGTGATTGACGTTTAGGTTTCTTCATAAATAATTTCCGTTTTATTTATCAACGTTATTCTTTATGAAAATGAATAATTTTCACTGATGTTTCATCGTCACTGAGCGGATTTGGGCACTCCGACGTGCAGTAATGTTTAACAAGCTTGTCTTGCTGGATCAATTACGACTGGACAGTAAGTTCGATCCTCATTGGGTGCCCCATATTTTCGGCCTTGTATCACGTCTAAGATACGCTTAGAAAAACATTTTGGGGCACCTGTATGTGGTGTAATGTTTAGCAAGCTTGTTTCACTATTTACGATCTTCACTGGGCGCCCCATACTTTCGGCCTTGTGCCATATCTAAGCTACGCTTTGAATATTATTTGGGCACCTCGATGTGGTGTAATCGTTAGAAAGTTTGTCTCACTTGAATAATTATGACAGAGTAGTGCTTGAACAATTATGACAGAGTAGTGAGTTCGATCTTCACTGAGTGCACCATATTTTCGGTCTTGTAATCTCCATCACTGAGCGGACCCTGACATGAACGTCTATCTAGACTTAAATTCAACCCAGTCCTCAAGTGGGTCACATGCATCGGAGATTCTGGAAATTAGTCCCCTGAACCGCACCAACCTGACTCTTCCTGTCATCTTCTACATTTACAGGAGCTTGATCAAGCCAAAAATGGAGTTGGCTGCCATATATGAGCAGGGGCTATCCAGTCTTCACTTATCAGTCTTGAGAGAGTCCAGAAGTGTTTCCGCGTCCTTGTGGGTGATGAATTATTTTCAACCCTACAACCCCTTTCCCACAGACGAAAAGATGCAAGCCTCTCGCTAATCCACCGCTATGTCCATGGAAAGTGCTCTGACGTACTACGACGACTAAAAATCATCATATCACGAACATAGTTGCGCTGTATGGTGAAGTATGTTCCACTCGAGCAGCTTCCCACAAACCGCTGCCTAAGAAGATGCTTCCTCGATCACCACAATCTTATCCTGTACAAGTATAGTCTTAACCGTTTTCTTCTCAACATATCCCCATAAACTAAACATCTTACTCTGTAAACCTCTACCTCGAGTGGCTCTTTTACAGCGTAAATATTGCAAACAGTTGTTTTTTTAAATCATATAACTTATTGTCACTAATCTAAATTTCTAGTGGGTTGGTCTTCGTAATTTACCCCTGAAGATGATCTTAGAAAAGGTCGAAAGTACGTAAAAAAAATTAATTTGCTTAAGTAAATGTTTTTTTTTATTAATTGATACTGTTTAATTAAAAAGCAGAACATTTGCTTAAATAAATTATATCTATATCTTGCCATAAGCTGTGAGAGAGTTACATGATTGAGAATAAAATTTTAGCATAGTTCTTACGGTTGCATCTAGCCATTTCAACATTAAAATGATGAGACCTTACCGCCAATCTAGTACTGCGTTGAAATTTGTAAAGTCTAGATATCAAAGAATAAAGAATAAAGCTCATCAGAAAAATTAGCATGAGAAAATTATTAAAATGTGCAGGGAAGCATTAGATACTTTTCAATATATATATATATATATATATATATATATATATATATATATATATTTGTGTATTTAGGCAGCAATCCTTCTTTCAAGCACATTTCATTAAAAACGACTGACAAGGTGCTTTTATTTAGTTTTTTATATAATTTCTCGTGCGATCTAATAAAGTTTTTCTTTTCAGAGGATAAATTATACAAAAATTGTCCGAATGTTCTTTTCCAAGAGCTTTCGGTTATACTTTTAGCCATTATCAAGGATTATATTTCAACTGTTAGAATTAGAAATAGTTTGTGTGTGTTTTATAAAGTGATTCATTTTTTTGTTTCAAAACACGGTCAAGATATTATGTCCATGTTCAAAGTTAATATTAATAAGGGTTGGTTTGTTTAATTTTATAAGTAAGGCTTCCATTATTTTTAGCCTTTTTTTGCAAGTGGATGATGCTATTATATTAGTATTGTCGACAAGTATATTCCGAATAGTGTCCGGTAGGTCTCCATGAATATTTAAATGAGATCTAATTGAGCTATTGTCAGAAAGGTGTAGGGTTAATCTGCGTGTTAAACGATTTGTAGTGTGGCCTATATAATTATTTACGAAAGTTGATTCTTGAGGAATACAATTCCTTAATGGACATTTGAATTCGTAAATAATATTTGCTCTATTTAATTTTGTTGTAGGAGGTGAATTATTATTTTTAACTATAAGGTTACAAGTTTTAAATTTTTTATAATAAATAATTAATCTAATTTTTTTGCTATTATCAACTGGTGCTATGCTTGTCGACAATACTAATATAATAGCATCATCCACTTGCAAAAAAAGGCTAAAAATAATGGAAGCCTTACTTATAAAATTAAACAAACCAACCCTTAATAATATTAACTTTGAACATGGACATAATATCTTGACCGTGTTTTGAAACAAAAAAATGAATCACTTTATAAAACACACACAAACTATTTCTAATTCTAACAGTTGAAATATAATCCTTGATAATGGCTAAAAGTATAGCCGAAAACGCTCGGAAAAGAACATTCGGACAATTTTTGTATAATTTATCCTCTGAAACGAAAAACTTTATTAGATCGCACGAGAAATTATATAAAAAACTAAATAAAAGCACCCTGTCAGTCGTTTTTAATGAAATATATATATATATATATATATATATATATATATATATATATATATATATATATATAACGTGAAGGGGGAATGTACTATTACCCTAAGGATATTGTTAGTCCAGAATTTACGGTTACATTTAGCCAATCCAATTTTGTTTTAAGATTTTCACCCCAAGCAAGGCGGGAGTGCCACTAGCACGCAAGGGGTTACAGAGAGTGGGAGCAAGAGTAAAGAGGCGTGATAGAAGAAAGGATGAAGAGAAGGACGGGGAATTAGATCAAGGCATCTGGAAATGTCGATTGACATTGCATTTGAACAATTGAAGATTATAGCTATCAGGGAAGCAAGTAAGTCGAAGGGAGTTCCACAGACTGGAAGTGCGAGTCATGAAGCTATTAGAGTAGAAGAGGCGGCTACATTTAGCCGTTTCGACAGTAAAAGGGTGGGACTGTGATGCCAACCTAGTAGCACGTTTAAATTCATGCAGTTTGGGAACCAGCGAAAGTAGCTTATCGGAGCAGATACCGTGAAAGTATTAAGTTACCGTGAAAGTATATAATGTTGAGATCTTGCCGCTAATGTAGTACTGCGCTTAAATTCATAAAGTCTAGGTACCATAGTGGCAGAGTTCAACAGAACAATTACCATGAAAATATTTATAGAAAGGGCACAGTGTAGTACAGCATGAAGGTGCCGGCGGTGAGAAAGTAACTGAAGCCCAGATGCCAGGTCAAGACAAATAACATTGCAGATTCTTCTTTAAACATTTTCATGTACTATTTATATAACGTTTATATAGATTATGTTAATTTTACAGTTTTTATTAAGGAAGTTTGTATGGCTGTTCATTTTCATTATGAAAAGTACTGCATTTACTACTTTGTGCCGTGTTCCTCTTTTCTTTGTTTCTAACAAAATTTACCTGTCGCTTAATACGTTGCTTATCTTCTGAAAGGCATTTTTTGTTATCCCAATGCACCTTCGTCTTACAGTGTCGCACTTTCATCTTCTGTTAAAACACTTACTTTATATGTAAATCGTTTTACTTGTTTGATTATGGCATCTCCAATTTGTTAAGACATCCTTAATCTTTATCTTGCTTTATGGTTGTAGCATTGGTTCTGGGTGGAAGCAAGACTGAGCTAATAAAATTCTAGCCAAGAAAATATATACAGGGTGCGATGGATAAATTGTCGTCTAAATTACGCAAAAAGGAAACTAATACCGACATCTCATTTTAACAGATATATGTACCAAAATTTCACATCTTACATATCTTGAAGTGATGAAGAGTAAATTTATTCCATAAAATCGCCATTGATTTAAAACACGGCCTCCAGACGACTTCGGAATCTCCTGCAATTCTTCTGGACAATCTACTTGTTTTTGTTGAATGCTGCCATAAGCGTTACCTTCAGTTCATCTTTGGTGTGACAAGGAGTTTTGTTGGTCTCTCGCTCAACTGCGTCCCAGACATAATATTCAAGGGGTTTGCAGTCTGGGGAGTTAGGTGTAAGCGGTAATGTGGTCGCAGTAATTGACTGACAGTCATGACTGTGTAATTCTGAATGTGTGGCATGGTGCAAAGTCTTTTTGCCAGACATGCGGTCTTCCAGCAGCCAGCCTCTTGACCCAGTACAGCACTATCCCCTCAAGGCAATTGATGTAGGCCTCTGTGTTGAGACTGAAGCCCTTACCAACAAATTTGGGAGTTCTCTTATCAGAGTGTGTTTCCCGAGCTGCCGTACTTTCGTAATCAACATTAGACTCAACGAATCCTCTGCAATACACTGTCCTCAGATTGATATTCAAACACACTGAAATGTTCGTATTGGAAATTCTGACGCGAATGCCAAGCAGTACAGCATGCCGTTTCCAAATTTCTATCGGAGTGAATTGCGTCATGGTGCTCTATTTCGCCCTACTGTACTGTGAAGCCGAAAAAATCAAAAGCAAACAATGCGCATGCGCAAAATTAACAATTTAACCATCGCATTCTGTATATATATATATATATATATATATATATATAGAGAGAGAGAGAGAGAGAGAGAGAGAGAGAGAAAGAGAGAGAGGTTAGATAGATAGATAGATAGATAGATAGATAGATAGATAGATAGATATGAGCGTGTTTCCTTTAATGTTACATATATAGAAAATCTTATTTTGATTAAGTGTTTCTGATGTTCTTACAGTTTTCTTTTTGGAATCTGTTAATAATGCTCATTGTTCATTGCGCTTTCGGACAATCCTTTAACCTTTTTTAAAGGGCACGTTGTTAATCCTTTTCCATGTAAACTTAAAACAAGTTAAAACGTAAGAAAAAAACAGTTTTCCCTTATCAGTCACATTCAATAACATATATTTTAAAGAAGGTTTTCCACCCAAATACACTATATATATTGTTTAAAATGTACTATATCAATAAGGAAATGGGATCAGTCTCGGAGATATAGAGTTTATGCTCTCTCTATTTCTCTCTCTCTCTCTCTCTCTCTCCCTCACTATATATATATATATATATATTCTCTTTAATTTCTTCTTCTCATGTTTAATATCTTTCATTTTGTCTCTTTTTTATTTTCCCTCTCTTATTCATTTTATCTTTCTTTTTCCCCCTCTCTTTTCCATCTTCCCGTCACTCTATTTCCTTCTGTTATTTTCTCACCCATTTTCATTTGTCGCAAACGATATAATGTCAATCGTCCCTTTCTTTGTTCTTTTATCTCGTCTTTATTTTCATTTATTTTCTTTTAAAACTCTCTCTCTCCCTCCCTCTCTTGCATTCTCAAGACTTCCTCTCTCACCCTATTATTTGTTTCATTTTTAACTCCTCCTCCGGAATTCAACATCATGCCTCTCCTTCCTAAGAAATCGCTACTGATTCCTTTCTTTTCTTCTATCACGTCTTTTTCTCTCTTTCTCTCTTCCTCCATTTATCTCTCTCTCTTTCTGCATTTCTCTCTTTTCCGTTCTTATTTGAGCCCCCTTATCTTGCCAATGTCATTATGCACATTTCACGCTTGTCTTCTCACTCAGCTTGCAACCATTTTCTCTTTGAAAGATATTGCTTATTTTTTCGCCTTTCGTTCATGTATAATGAAAATATAGACAAAATAAAAAAAAAGAAAATTATTTGATTGGATTCAAATTTAGAGAAGGTGAAGAGTTCACATGTCCTTAGCGGATATTCAATATTTGAAAAAAAAAAATAAAGAGCTGTTTTAGGTTATTTTTCTTCCGACGCAATACTTGGGCATATTTGTAAAAAAGAAGAAATTGAATGAAGACTTAAGAGTGAAAATTGGAAAGAAAAAGAGAAAAATAAACTTTGACTAACAGCAACCAAAAAACTAAACAAGAAATTAAAAAACAAACAAAAAAGAAGCAGAAATGAAACATGTGGGACTAGAAGCCGACATGGAATTTTCTATTTTCAATTAATTCACCCCAAGCAAGGTTTTAGCTTTTGGAATAGGTTGTGGAAATTTATCTTTCACTTCTTAGTTGAACATTGTTGTATGCAACCCATTTTTCATCACCTGTTATAATATATTTGAGAGACGGACAGTTAGAGTTAGAAATGTATCATTACAACTGGTTTCCCAGAACGGGAATTACTCGTTTGGTTTGGTTTGGTTTATTTTGTTGTACGGCATATCAGAAATCAATTGTTTATTTAATGTCGACAAGATTTTTAGGATAGGTTTGTATGAATAGAATATTTGTTCTTTGTAAAAAAATCAGTTTGTATATAAGGTTTCGTTGACGTACTGTTGTAAAAAGGGTTTTTCTCGAGAATCAAATGTATTGCTGGTAATATATTTTTTTTAAATGTATTGCTAATAATATTTTTAAAATGTATTCCTAGTAATATATTTTTTAAATGTATTGCTTGTAATTTTTTTTAAAGAAATATATTACAGGTAATACTTTTTTTTTCAGAAATGTATTGGTGGTGTAGCGGACCGTGCGGGTGAAGATGTGAAGAGATATCAGAAGGTTAAGATTTCCTGCTGGCGGGTCCAGCTACATGAGGATGTCGGACTTTAATTAAGTCCAAAGAAGACAAAGAAAACAAACAAGACCGATATACATGGGTAAGCAAATATATATTAATAACAAAACAAGTTAAACAAAGACATGGATTGTTACATAGAGTTTGTATGGAGAAATTATGTGTGTGTGTTGTAAGTGTTCGTACGTACGTGTATTGTTCTTAGCGCGTTCCCAGAATTTTGAAAACGCTGTATCTGTGAGAGGTCACATATTGGTGTAAGTGGAAGAAGAAAGATTTTACCTCGTCTCCGCGTGAGGTAGCGGCCCGAGGCCTAAGTCGGAAGAGAGAGAGAGAGAGAGAGAGAGAGAGAGAGAGAGAGAGAGAGAGAGAGAGAGAAGGGTCAGCCAGTATTTATAGCCAGGGTAGAGAGACCCCTGTTGAAGGATTAAAGTACTGAGGAGTAGCTAACTGCGACACTGGTAATAATTTTTTTTTTAAAATATATCGCTGGTATTTTTTTTCATAA
Source organism: Acanthosepion esculentum (assembly GCA_964036315.1). NCBI lineage: Eukaryota > Metazoa > Mollusca > Cephalopoda > Sepiida > Sepiidae > Acanthosepion > Acanthosepion esculentum. The sequence continues at coordinate 76,089,168 of OZ038488.1, forward strand.
ATGTATTGTTAATAATTTTTTTTTTTTTCAAAATGTATTGCTGGTATTTTTAATATAAAAATCTATTTTGATACTTTCATAGTGTTTTGACCCTAGTTTGGGTGTTAACTATTTACCCATAGCTTGAACCCTAACAAGTACTATGTAACCATGGTTAGGGTGGGACGTATGTAGTTTATAATCATACCCAGGACGTCGGAAATTACTGATGACTCAAGCTAATATTTCTACAATTTGTCTTTTGTTTCAAATACAAAGAAGTATTGAATCCGCATGTCATTGAGAATTTTTCTACTAAAATGTGAGCGGTGAGTCTTTGAATCTTGGAACAAAATAATCGTGTCGCGGTGATTGATTGATTCGTATTCTTACGTCTTATCAAACCTTTGCAGGTTATTTAAAGTTAGAAAATATTTTTAGATTGTAAGAATCTTTTTTGGTGGGGAGATAATAATGATTTAGTGATACAAGTCTTTCTAATTAACCCACAGGTGTCAGGAGAAGAGTTGGGTTTATACCTTTCCCGAGGTTATTTGCGCGTAAGTAACAACCAAACTGAACCTGGAACACGGTTCTCTAATTAATATTTCTGAGCTATTATTCATTACACCAACCGCACATCCAAACTTACACTACCAGCTATTCCCAAGTGGTCACTCATTTAGGTACAGACTAGGCTCGGTATTGCTTAACTTGATTACCAATTCCGAGATATTATTCATTACACCAACCGCACATCCAAATTTACTGCACTTGGTATTCTCATGCGGTTACCCATTTAGGTACTGACCAGACTCAATTTTGCTTAACATAATTAACAATTCGGAGCTATTATTCATTACACCAACCGTACATCCAAACTTACACTACCGGCTATTCCCAAGTATTTACTCATTTAGGTAAAGACTAGACTCAGTATTGCTTAACTTGATTACCAATTCGGAGCTATTATCCATTACACTACCCATACATCCAGATCACTCTCCGAATTACTTCGGAAGTGTGCTTGTCAAACTCTATACCTCAGGGCAGAGAGGAACCCAGACAAGGCTGTGCCGAAGGGCAGAGTCTCGTCTGGGGTGGTAGACAGCTACCCGACCCCGTTTTTACGGGGGTCTACAGGGAATTTTTGCCCGAGCCTACGGGTTCGGATACCCCACAATAAACTTGGCCTTGTGCCGCATTCAACCGCGTGGAGCGGTTAGTGAATATCTCACTACCCGCACATCCAAACTCACAGGACCTGCTATTCCCAAGTGCTCACCCATCTAGATACTGACCGGACTCGACATTGCTTAACTAGATTGACAATTCGAGCTATTATCCATTACGCCAACCGGCATCTCCAAACTTACAGCAATGAAAATTATCTGAAAACTAATAAGCTTGAAGCACTAAATAATCTCCGTGCCGAAGAGCTTGAGAACTGAAGGAAATATTTAATGTACCTTGGAATATCTGCCATTAATTATGAAAATAAAATTAAAAATTCAGTATTGATTATAGTCGCAACATGGTACACAGCACTTATTTCGATTAAACGCGTTTCTTAGTGCGATTACTTCGCTACTTATCCAAATGCAAAATAAGTCTTAGTTGACAATAATATAAATAACAGATGGCTATTAAAAAAAAACACTGTTGATTATTTACGGTTCATAAGACACTGATTATTGTTTGCGCCACGTGGTAATAATTATAAATTAAAATTTTATTTTATTGTTCTGCTTCCTTAATAATGTTTTTTTTTATTTTTTCATATTTTTTAAAACTTAGTCATAGTGACTTTATTGCCTTCCTTGCGGTGAAATGCTAAAAATATTACTTCTATCAGGTAGCTAATATTTTCTTTTGTTTGCCCAGTAGGACTAAATCTGAGGTATTATACTCAGTTGTTTCTGTCTGTGTCGAAATATTCAATAGGATTTTACTTTGCTCCATCTGTTTCTTCTTTGTGATAACAGTAAAAGCAACAACAACAATATTAATAGTAATAATAATAATAATAATAATTATTATTATTATTATTATTATTATTATTATTATTATTATATCTAGCAGATATTGAATTCTGATTTGGAAGGTGGACTATAAGAAAAAAAGGGGGCTCTCCTCCGGGATTGTTCTGAAGGGATTGGAAGAGGAAGAGTAGTTAGTCTTTTTTCGTCGGAGTAGATGCTGCGGTTGTAGTATCTATTCCGTGCCGGAGGACTACTCTCCTCCCTTGCGTTCCCTCCATCGTTGCGTGGCATCTGTTACGTAGCGGTGGTATGACCGGTTATGTCTAGCTTCGACAAACTCTGACCAGCTAAGACCAGCAGTCCGAGTGGAAACACTCGGGTCTCCACGTTAAAAACCAACCTTGTGTCACAACCAGGCTCAGTGGGGTGGGTCGGGGGTATCAAGGTAAATCTCGGAACCATTAGAAGAAATATACCTATTCAGAAAAGCAAGGGTACACTGGAAAGTGTTGGTGACAGCCTGTTGATGAAAAAAAATCTACTGAGCGGCTTATTTTTCTTAAGTCACGAGAACAATCAAAATCATACTTTACGATCACATCACCTTGAAGAACCGGTAGCCGTACGATCACCGGATTTAAGCAACGTCAAACCTGGTCAGTACCAAGATGGGTGAAGAAAGAAAGAAAGTAAGAAAGAAAGAAAGAAAGAACAATTCAATGAAGGAAGGAAAAAGGAAGAAAAACAAATCAAGAAAGGAAGGAAAAATAAAGAAAGAAATAAAGAAAGAAAGGAATAAAGAAAGAAAGAACAATTTAATAAAGGAAGGAAAAAGAAAGAAAAACAAATCAACAAAACAAGGATAAAGAAAGATTAAACAAATGAAGAAAGGATGGAAAACGAAAGAAAGAAAGAAAGAAAGGAAGAAAGAAAGAAAGGAAGAAAGAAAGAAAGGAAGAAAGAAAGGACAATTTAATAAAGGAAGGAAAAGGGAAGAAAAACGAATCAAGAAAGGAAGGAAAAAGAAAGACAGAAATGAATAAAGAAAGAAAGAACAAGTTAATAAAGGAAGGAAAAAGGAAGAAAAACAAACAACAAAGGAAGGAAAAAGAAAGAAAAAGAAATCAAGAAAGGAAAGTAAAAGAAAGAAAGAAAGAAAGAAAGGAATAAAGAAAGAAAGAACAATTTAATAAAGGAAGGAAAAAGGGAAAAAACAAATCAAGAAAGGTAGGAAAAAGAAAGAAAAGAATAAATAAATAAAGAACAATTCAATAAAGGAAGGAAAAAAGAAAAAGAAATCAAGAAAGGAAGGAAAAAGAAAGAAAGAAAAGAATCAAGAAAGAAAGAAAGAAAGGAAGGAAGGAAAAAGAAAGGAAGGTAAAATAAATAAAGAAAGAAAGAAAGAAAGAAAGGAAGAAAGAAAGAAAGAAAGAAAGAGGTAAAAAATTGAAAAAATTTTTTTAAATGGTTATACAAAATAAAGAAAGAAACAACGCGGTGAGAAAGGAGCCATAACAATTTTTAAAAAATAATTTTAAAAACAAACAAACAAATAAACAAACAAACGATATAAAAAATAGCCCGTGATAATAAAAATGTCTAGAGAGAAAACAAAGAAAGAAAGAAAAAGAAACAAAATATAATTTAAAGTTGATACATTTAAGAAAGAGAGAAAGAAAGAAAAGAGATTAAAAGGAACGCGATAAAAATTAAAATATAAATAATTTTAAAAACAAAAATCTAACAAACAGACAATAGTAAAAAATAATTTGGTGGGATGATAAATAATGACAAAAAAAAAAAAAAAAGAAGAAAGAAAGGAACAAAAATAAACCTTTTAATTTAATACACTTCGCGTCATTAATTAAGTGGGTACTTTGGAATCGAAGAGGAAAGGAGGTCAAAAGGTAAAGGTATATAATAAAGGGACAATTTGGAATGTTTTTTGGGGACGAGAATAAGACTCTTTCATTTTTGTCTTTGCCATGTAATTCGGCATTTTTTTTTTTGTTTATTTGCTTTCTTTTTTTTGTGGGGGGTGTTTATTTTTTGTTTTTTTTTTTTGCTGATGAAATGATCAAAAATTAAATTTTCGCTTATGATGAGGACAATTTACGAAGGATGTTCAGCATATCGGTGTCGGGAAAAGAAAGAAAATAAAATGCACGAAGACAATGTCACCGGAATAGCAAAAGAATGAACCTTTCAGCATATGGTTTTAAAGTTAAAAAAATCAAAATTAGGGGAGAGAATTACATAGGAAGTGTATTGAATACCCACACATAAAAGATATTTCTACATATCTTAAAATCGACACTGGCAAAAGCAACGATGTATATTTAATATGTAATAATAAATCTGAATGAATAAAAATGGCAAAGAGAAATGAAACTGTGATTTATGTTATTGTCAAAGTTTCTTAAAATTAAATCAAAGCAAAGTACTTTAAATTCGGTAGATTTCAACACACACACACACCCTAATATATATTTATATGTGTATATACACTCTATCTACAAACGCTATTCAGAATTCTTCCTCCACAAAACACTACAAATTTTAAACATATATATATATATATATATATATATATATATATATATATGTATATGATTTCACTGCCATTTCAAGAAAGACATTCGGATTACTAACACAAAAAAGAGATGTCTCATATCGAGAATATTTAACATTGAAAAACATAAAGGAAAAAAAAAAATTTATTTTTAATAATATGTGGAAATCTCTACCATTAACCTGAAGACGGTCGCGAGACCAGAAACACGTGTTGTGAAATTATGAAAAATAAAGAATAATATATATATTTTTTAAATCCACTTAAATCCACTTTACAACCAAAAAGTTTGCGGCTCCTCTCTTCTTTTTAATATACACACTTTTCTCTCGTTGGAACCATTATAACCTCTTCATTATATATATATATATATATATATATATATATATATATATATATATATATATATATAACACTGATATCCCATTTTAACAGATATATTCACCAAAATTGCACAAAAATATTTTGAAATACTAAAGAGTAAATTTATTCAATAAAATCGCCATGGGTTTCAATCACGGCCTTGTGGACGACTTCAGAATATCCTGCATCTTTTCTGGATGGTCTCATCGTTTAAGCTGGTGAATGCTGCTATAATCATTGATTTCAGTTATCTTTGGTGTTACAAGGAGTTTTGTTGGTCTCTCGCTCAACTGCGCCCTGCACATGATAATCAAAGGGGAAATATTGAGTTTAAGTTAGGTGTAAGGGGATATGTGGTCGCAGAAATTGTCTGACAGCCATGACTGGGTCCTCCCGTTTGTGTGACATGGTGCGAAGTTCTGTTTCAAGACATGCGGTCTTCCAGTAGCCACCCTCTTGACCCAATGGCAAAACTGCTTCCTATATCGATAGGTCTCCCTGTTGGATATGAGGCCCTCACCAGAAAATTCGGGAGTTTTTTTTTTCTTATCAGAAGGATCAGAGTAAGTTTTCCGAGCTGCTGTACCTTTCTAATCACCATTAGACTCCGTGTTGAGTTTGAGACGCTGTGGGAAGATAAATGAAGGTATAACGTGCCATCACTAGTGATCATTCCAAACACCTTCGTAATCACCAGTACACTCATTCAAATCTTTCCGTATGCTCTGCAGTGTGCTCAGATTGATACCCAAATACTAAAATGTTTGTATGGGAGCTTCCGGCGCGAATGCCAAGAAGTACATCATGACGTTTCCAAATTTCTGACGGAGTGAATTGCATCATGGTGCTCTTTTTCTTACAGACGGTGCCCAACTGAAAAAGAGAAATTAAATAGGGAGAAATAAACCCGCACACCAATATATATATATATATATATATATATAGTCATCTACAGGCAAACTGTTTCGCTGTATCATAGCTCGTCAGTGTTGTAGACATGCGATTGCTTCAAACCAAGATCGAAACCCGACTGATTTGGCATCAGCTGGAGATTTTCCCCCTAAGCTATCGGCTCCCAGCTGCGAGTAAGGTGAATTTTTACGTATTTATTTTCGGATAAACACGCCAGTGACTCAGAGGGCTCAAGCCATAGAAAAGCTTTGCCTTATCAGCAGTAGCAGTCACTGTTTTCAAATTCGCGCATTAGACAGCATATATTCATTCAAACATTTTTCATTGAAAAATATAGACATATTGTGTATACTTATTTTCATCTTGATGTCCAGATTAATTCCATCAGGTAAGGGACGTTTGTTTGTTTTTTTGGGTTTTTTTTTAACCCAAGCACTTTCGAAATTTTCTAAGACCATATTCAGGTGTAAATTAAAAAGTGAACATATTAACTACAGTGCTTTTATAATTCAATGAAACACACACACACATATCTATCTATCTCCCTATATATATATATATATATATATATATATATATATATATATATATATATATATATATATATATATATATATATATATATCCGATGCAATGAGAACGAAAATAATATATAAATTGTAACGTTCACAGCATTAATTCAAAAGTGGGCTCGGTATCTGTTATGGGGACCTACCTTCATGGACAAAATAGACTCGTCTTATGATTATATTATGCCTCGCCAGAGGACTGTAGACAGTTGACGACTCGACTACGGTTGAGGAGTCAATGGTCGAACTGTCTGCCTTTGATGCAGAGAGGAACCCGGACGAGGTTCCGCCGAAGGGCAGAGCCTCGTTCGGGGTGGTTGACCGACCCGATCCCGTTTATACGGGATCTACGGGATATTTTTGGCCGAGACTAGGGCTCGGGAATACCCCACTTTAAACCCGGCTTTGTGCCACATCTGTCCCTCGTGGGGAGGACACTAAATACCGTTGACTACGGTTGAGGAGTTAATGTTCGAACTCTCTGCCTCTGGTCGAGCCTACGGGCTCGGGAATACCCACGGTAAACTCGGCCTTGTGCCACATCTATCCTTCGTGGGGAGCAGTAAATACTGTTGACGAGTTGACTACTGTACTTAGCCGTCAGTCGGACGTGCAACACTTCTGTATTCGTTCTTTTTGTTAATAATACGTTTTCACTGAATTACTGAGTTCGAGTTTTCTTTCGGACCTATTCGGGTCCATAACACTGGCGACGAGGATCTAAAGAACTCCACGGAAGAGCCATAAACGAATTTTTTTTGTCCCCAGTGCCCACAACACTGGCGACGAGAATTTAAAGAACTCCACGGAGAACTATAAAAAAATTATTTTGGTTTACCAGTGTCCACAACACTAGGCAACAAGGATTTAAAGTACTCACGAGAAAACCATAAAAGAAACAAAATTTGTTTACCAGTGTCTACAAAACTGGCGACTAGAATTTAACGAACTCCTCGTGAAATCATAAAAAAAAATAGGTAAGTTGATTTATTCTTCTTACTAACCAAAAGTTATTTCTCTTTTTTTTTCTCGCAGGAAAAAAATTAATGTTCCTTGTTCTAGCATTGTCTTAACAAGAAAGGAAAATATTTCGTTTCCAGCGCCGAAGTATAAACTTTACGTTTTACAGTTGTCCAAAAATCAAACGTGTACGTGAATAACACATTTAAAGTGAGAACAAAGTGATTTGTTTTTTTTCTTCTTCCTCTTCCGAGCCATACAAAGATTTGGTACAAGTAAACTTACGTAGAAGCGTAATATTGAAAAATAAAACATGGAAGAACTTAAAGCTACTATGTTAGAACTGGTTAAACTCCAGTTTGAACAACAGCGAAGAAACGAAGAAAAACAATTAGAATTACAGCAAAAAGACAAAGAAGACCAACGAAGAAACGACGAAAAACAATTAGAATTACAGTGACAAATGATAGAACAACAGAAAAGGTTTGAAAAATTGCTTCTACAAAAAAGGTCGATTAAGGGTCAAAATACCGGGAGTGAAACTACTTTTTCGCAAAACGCGATTTTGAGTGCAATTGACAATTTCACTTATTCGCAAGACGAAGATAAAACCTTCGCGTCATATTTCAGAATGTATGAGGATCTATTCGAAATAGATTGTGGAAAATGGTCAGACGCTAAAAAGCTACGCCTACTTCTCCGGAAATTAGGGTCTACTGAACATAGCAAATTCGTGGACTACATATTACCTCGAAAAACTAGTGATTTAACTTTCATGGAAGCAGTAAATCTTCTTACAGAATTATTCAACGTCGTTGTTCCACAAAAGGTGGAAGTGGTTAAACCTAACCAAGAAAGACAGCGAAGACTACTCGACGTTCGCATCGGTAGTTAACAAACATTGTGACGATTTTAAATTAGCCGAACATACCGCAGATAATTTAAAATGTCTAATATTCGTACAAGGCCTTGTATAGTCGAAAGATGCAGAAATTAGAAGGAGAGTTCTAAACAGGTTAGAGGGAGAACCAAATTTAACCTTACAAAATATAGCCGAAGACTGCCAAAAATCTATAAGTGTAAAAAATGATTCTAGAGACATTGAAGAGTCAGGCGTTGCACACATAAGAAAAATACATCGGAAACCACATTCCGCCCCTTCAAAAACAAGTCAAACCAAAAAAGATTATTTTCCCCTATCCTAAGAAAAAAGTCAACTCAATCAAAAACCGAAAAAATTACCTCCTAGTCCATGTTACCGTTGTGGTTCACTTCATTGGTTTAAAGATTGCCAATATCGGTTTAAAACCTGTCTAACTTGTAATAAAGTTGGGCACAAGAGCTCACATTACAGAACAAATAAAAGGGGAAAAAGACGGATTAGAAATACGAAAACAGACGAACTGGACGTCAAAAAAATAAGAAAGTATGTGCAGGTAGAAATACTGAAAAAAAATGTCAGTATACAGTTAGACTCCGGGTCTGATTTATCAATAATCAGCCTACATACTTGGAAAAGATTGAATAAACCAACCATGCTAAAAACCGACAAAATAGCTAGGTCGGTGACCTGTAAAAAAATTAGTTTGAGGGGGAAATTATCGCAAACGTTAATTTGAATGGAACAACCAAAAAATTAAAAATGTTCGTGTTAAAAAACACAGACAATCCATTTGGCACAGATTGGATGCAGGAGTTCAATCTGTGGGATTGCCAATAAATACTTTTTGTCAGAAAATAGAAAAATCTGACGACCGAGTCAGATAAACTAAAAAAGGAATTAAAAGAAACCTTCCCCGAGGTCTTTTCGGCTGGCCTTGGTAGATGCAAAAAGATGTCAGCAAAATTTGAGTTAAAAGAGAACACTCAACCAATATTTAAGAAAAAAAGAAATGTGCCTTTTGCCTTGTTAGAAGAAATAGACACGGAATTAGACAGACTTGTAGAGACTGGCATTTTATCTAAAGTGGAATATAGCCAGTGGGCAGCACCAGTAATGTATGTGAAGAAGTCTAAGGAAATCCGCTTTTTCTACTGGACTAAACGCAGCACTAGAAGTTTATCACTACCCACTTCCAAGCCCGGAATAAGTTTTTACGAAACTTAATGGAGGCAAGTTCTTTTCAAAAATCGATCTCATCGAAGCTTATCTCCAGATACCCGTTGAGGAAGAAAGCTCAAAATTACTATGTATAAATACACAGAGAGGTTTATACAGTTTGAAAGGCTTGCATTTGGATTCAAAGTCGCACCAGCCATTTTTCAGCAGGTTATGGGCACCATGCTGGGTGGACTTGATTTTTCAACGGCTTACCTAGACGACATACTAATAAGCAGTAAAAGCTTGGAACAACACTGGGAACAGATCCACAAAGTATTTTCACGAATACAAGATTATGGCTTCAAAATAAGGGAAAGCAAATGTGACTTCTTCATGAAGGAAATTAAATATTTGGGTCAAATCATAGACAAAGACGGTAGGGGACCGGACCCAGAAAGGGCCATTGCAATTAAGGACATGCCGGCTCCTGAAAACGTCACAGAGCTACAGAGTTTTTTTTTGGGGGGGGGGTTAGCGAATTACTATCAAGCGTTTATCACAAACATGCATAACCTCCGCGCCCCGCTGAACGAACTTTTAAGGAAAGATAAGGTTTGGGAATGGACACCCGAATGCCAGGAGGCATTCGAGAAAACTATCAAAATCCTAACATCGGATTTATTGCTGACGCACTACGACCCTAACCTCGAGATCGTAGTTGCTAGCGACGCAAGATCGCATGGAATAGGAGCGTGTATCCTTCATAATATGCCAGATGGAAAGCAAAAGCCCATCGGTCACGCATCAAGGACCCTGATCCCAGCAGAAAAAAAACTATTCCCAAATAGAGAAAGAGGAAATTAGCGATCATTTACGCAGTCACAAAATTTCACCGTTACATACACGGAAGATCTGTCACACTACAAACGGACCATAAACCGTTACTTAGTATTTTCGGGTTAAAGGAAGTGTTACCCGGTTATACGGCAAATAGACTGCTGAGGTGGGGTACAATTCTCCTAAGTTACAACTTCAAGTTGGAATACCTCCCCTCCAAAAAGATATGTCACGCTGACGGACTTTCTAGACTGGTTCCAAGACGTAGGGAACCCCTAGAAGATTCTGTCATCGCTTCACTACAAACGGAGGGGGAAATAAAAACTTTATTGTGTAGCACTATAAGTGAACTTCCTGTGACGCTACAAGAAATAAAGAATGAATCCTGCAATGATGAATTCATTAGCACAACAAAGAAAAAATTTCAGAAAAGGACCAACACATTTCAGACAGTTTTTTCCTATGTGACGAGGTACTCCTATACAGCGAGAGAGTCGTCATTCCAAAAAGTCTACAGAAAAGAATCCTGAAGGATTTTCATATTGAGCATCCGGGGGAAAATAGAATGAAAATTCTAATGCGCAGCTACGTATACTGGCCTAAAATGGACCAATACATCGAAAATACGATCAACACGTGTAAGGGCTGTGCATTGGCGGCAAATGCACCACCTATCACACAAACCGTGGCCAAAGACGGACCGACCTTGGTCAGGGATCCACGTGGGCTTTACGGGACCGCTAGAGGGATTCTACTATCTAATCCTAGTAGATAGTTATTCAAAATGGCCGGAGGTGTTCCGATGCAAAAATCCCACTACGGAAGCAACAATAAGCTACCTTCACGAACTGTTCGCTCGTTTTGGGCTAGTAGATTGCTTGGTTAGTGACAACCGATTTTAAAGCGTTCTGCGAGATTTTTCAGATAAGACACATTACGTTCCCCGATATCACCCGAGGTCGAATGGTTAAGCAGAACGTTTTGTTGACACCCTAAAAAGAGCCCTGAAAAAAGCTTGCGGCACCCCAAAGGAAAAGGCCCTGCAGCAGTTTTTACAAGTGTACAGGATCTCACGCCAAATGATAACGCGCCAGCTTCACTATCTCCGGCAGAAATAATGTTTGCGCGCAAAGTAAGATCCGTTTTCGATAAACTGCTGCCCAAACAAACAAAACAAGGTGCGACCTCTATTGTACCAAAGAAAAAGTAGAGCCCAGGAGAAAAGTATTCTTTAAGATGTTTAAAAATAATACATCTTTCTGGGAACATTGTACGATAGAAAAGAGGATTGGAAATATGGTCTACATAATCCAAGGCCCTCGTTTCCCTCATAAAAGACGCATGAATCAAATCAGGAAACGACTGTTGAATGACTGCAGCAGTACTCCCCAGGAAGAAGAGGTGATGGATACCATGTACGACACCTTCGACATTCAAATACCCCAAGCATCTCCGGAACCGCGAAGATCTAAAAGAAAGCGGAAGTCCACAGACCCTCTCGTCATCAATCCAAAAAGGAGACGATATTGAGACTCCTGCGAAGGTAAAGGCTTGGAAAGGGGGATGTTATGGGGACCTACCTTCATGGACAAAATAGACTCATCTTATGATTATATTATGCCTCGCAAGAGGACTGTAGACAGTTGACGAGTTGACTCCAGTTGACGAGTTAACAGACGGTCGAACTCTCTGCCTCTGAGCAGAGAGGAACCGGGGAGGTTGACCAACCCGATTCTGTTTTTACAGTTTCTACGGGCATTTTTTGGCCCAGCCTACGGGCTCGGGAATACCCCACTTTAAACCCGGCCTTGTGCCACATCTATCCCTCGTGGAGGGGGCAGTAAATACTGTTGACGAGTTGACTACTGTACTGTACGTCAGTCGGACGTGCAACACTTCTGTATTCGTTCTTTTTGTTAATAATACGTTTTCACTGAATTACTGAGTTCGAGTTTTCTTTCGGACCTATTCCGGGTCCACAACAATATCGATAGTAGAGCAATAAGTATTTCTTACATTTTTTTCATATAGACAAAAACAGTTTACTCACTATAAAGATGCAACTTCGTTTCGGTGCATTTCAATTGCACCTCGACTGGTGAGAGCCAAAATGGTTATGAACTATTCTGCTTGTATGCAAGCCGTATGTGAAATGTCACTTCCTGTTTTCTATTTGTTTAAGAAAAAATATACATAAAGCAAAAAGGTGACGGATGTGAAACAATAGTGCTTGTTGATAGCAGTTTGGTGAAGGATGGGTGAGGTGTTAAAGCGATGACCAGACTGAAAGAATTCCTTGTCGATAACAAGGGTCAAAGTTTAGGCACGGCATTTCCAAGCCTTCTAAGAGTGAGGGTTGGGGGAGGAAAGTTGGGAATAGGAGATAGTAATACGATGAAAGATGTAGGAGGAATAAATTCAAACGATAGTTATAGTAGTAATTGGGAATGTTTTTTTGGCTATTTTAAAAAAAGGAAGCTAAAGTTGAATTGCATATATTTAGGTTGGAGTTATCACTACTAATTTTGTCATCAATGAAAGTATTTAGAGTTCAAAAATATGAAAACATCGTTTTTTGTAGACATATTAAACATCTAACATTACAATCTTGCTAAATTCTTAAATCTATAACTCTAAACATTTAAAATTATAACTCACCTCATTTGATATACTTCCTAACCTCTTATATACCTCTCCACTAATTTATCTTAGATTATGATTCTTAGAATGTTTTGTTTCTGCGCATATATATTACTAGTAATACTTTTAGAGAAATTGTTTTACACCCATACTTATTCTACACGTTATACAGTCTGACATTAGGTGAAAATTTGCTTATGAAAGTTATATTAATATCCCATACCTTTATATACTTCTCTACTTATATTTTAATTTCTAAATCAAAACTGTTTTTTAAACCCGAGTAACCTTTGTATTCAACATACCAAGAATAAAACACCACCTCTAAAATTATTATTTTACAAAATGGCTTGCTCACAAGCAGAATTGTTCATCACCATTTTGGTTCTCACCAGTCGAGGTGTAATGGAAATGCACCAAAACGAAGTTGCATCTTTGTAGTGAGTAAACTGTTTTTGTCTATATGAAAAAAATTATTATGTCTATCTATCTATCTATCTATCTATATATATATATATATATATATATATATATATATATATATATATATATATATATATGAAGAAATATACTCTTAAGGTGTGCTATATTTATGGGATAAACTGCTCACTATCGGAGATAGAGCGTGTGTAAATATAAAAGTGAACATCGAAGTCAACACTTAGAGGCTTCTAAGTGTTGACTTCAATGTTCACTTTTATATTTAATATATATATATATATATATATATATATATATATATATATATATATATATATAAGAGGAAGATTTTGTTATCAAGAAATCTGTCTACATTCTTATCAATTTCTTACAAAAAATATTTTAACAATGTGACACCGAACACAAATGAAATAGCAATATCCTCATAAAAATTAAACAAAATATTAAGAAACAGGTACATGACGTTAGTACTTTTTACGGCTTATCAACTCGGCTCTTCAATCTACAATTCCGTTATCCATTACACAACCCGCACATCCAAGCTTATAGCACCAGGTATTCCTAACCGTCCACCCATCTTGATACAGACCAGACACGACGTTGCTTAACTTCGGTGATCGTATGAGAACTCGTGTTTTAATGTGATGAGGTCGTAAGCTAGGTTTCGTTAAAAGCAAAGAAAAATGTTGAACTGCTATGCATTATCAGTCGTCCAATACGACAGTGAAAGCTGTACAGTTTCTTCTCAGGTGACGAGGAGGCTTGAGGCAACCGAGATGTGGTTCTACAGAAAGATGCTGAGAATATAATGAACGGTGCATATAAGCAACGAAAAGGTTTTAAGAAGAATACAACTAAAAGCATATGGAAGTGTAAGTTGATACTTTTGGAACATTAACGTCAGAAAATACTCTTTTTTTTTCTTTTCACTTTTTTTTTATCCACAATCCAATCGACTCGGTTCTGCTTGCCTTAAAATTCAACATTCGTATTCTTTCTTTCTTTTTATGGGCCATGTCCTTTCAGGACGTAGGGTTAGGGCTATTATGGCTCTCCACCTCCCTCTATCCCTTGCAGCTCTCAACAAGTTCCCTATGCTTCCTCACCCAGACCACATTCTATCATCCACTTGCTTAAGTCCGCCAGGTATGTCACGCGTTGTTTTCCCTTGTTTCTCTCTCCCTCTATCCGACCCGTGAGTATCAGATTCTCCAGGACCTCCTTCCTCAATATGTGTACCAGAAACTTCAACTGCCTTTTCCTGGTGTTAATATAAGCCACCTCCTAGTTTGTAACTTCTCTAAGATCTCATCGTTGCTCACACGCTCGGTCCAGGGTTTTTTTTTTTAACTAGGATCGATCATGATTGTTTTGGGTTTATAGAAAAGACCTAACTATATCAACCACAAGGCAGAAGCCATTAAATTATTCTCCACGTTAAAAAACAAAAACAAAACAATAGTCACTATGTAAAAACAGAAGCGAATTTACTTTTAGCTTGATTCAATTAACTTGTTTCCTCTCAGTCTTCATTTCAATTCTTCAGATTTTTGTCACTTTGCTCTCATTTTCCATTTTCCAGAACGTTGCCCGACACCGGTCCCTTTTTCCTTCCAATAATCCTAATGAACTTCCAAGGAAAATTCAACCAGCTGTTCATTCCAGAAAGAGAGAAACGGACAGACCCGGAGGTAGACGACGAGAGTGCTAGAAAGAGAGAGAGAGAGATCTAACGGGAAGAGGAAAAAATAGCGCTCGTCTTGACAGTTGGTCTTGCGCGTGTCTTGTCATAACTCGGAGAAAAGGCGGACGGGAATGATGGTATGTAGTAAGGAAGAGCAAAAGGAAGAGCAAAGGGAAGAGCAAAAGGAAGTGGCTCGGCTGTCAGCGTCGGAGCAAAAGCAGATTGAGAATAGGAGCAGGGACTCGTTTAAGGGCCTATGACACTTGAGTGCCTGCAAGAACGGATTGTTGCCTTAATGTGCTTGAAGACAAGTTTTACAATCGAAAAGCGCATATAGCAATGGTGAAGTTGATGATGATGCAATGAAAGTGGCGAATGAGAAGATATTTCTGCTTGATAAACACAGTGACATGAAGGTATGAACGCTTTGTTTCACTTAGTTTTCCTTCCATTTTGATTTCTTCTCTCTCGTTCTCTCTCTCTCTCTCTCAAGAACTCACTCTTTCAACTCTCTCTCTCCCAAAGTCTCTCTCTCTCCCTCTCTCTCTCTATCAAACTCTCTTTCTCTTTCTACACTTCTCAATCTGTCCATTTTATCTGACTTTTCTTGGCAATTTTGCCTATTTTCTGTCTCTTTCTCTCACTTGCAGTCATTTTTATCCAGCGTTTTGCATTTTCTTTTTTCCTTCTTTCTTTCTTTCTTCTTTTTTCTTACTTTATTTTCTTTCTTTATTTTTTTGCCCCCTTCCTTTCTTCATTATTTTTACATTTTTTCTCGCTTTGTTTCATTCTTTTTCATCTTCCCCTCTTTCGTTCTTTCTTTTTTCTTTCTTTCTTCCTTTTCTTTCAATATTTTTCCTTCTATCTTTATTTTTCTTTTCATTCTTTCTGTCTTTCTTTTTCTTTCTTTCTTTCTTCTTCGTGTTAACTCTTGCTTTCTTTCATTTCATTATTTCTTTTCCTTTTTTGTTTATTTTCCTTTCTTCTTTCTTCCTTTTCCGTCTATCTTTCTTGCTTTTCTTTTCTTTTCTTTTTTTCTTTCTTTCTTTCTTTCTTTTGTTCGTTCGTTCAAGTTGACCCTGTTCCTTCATTGTTCCCCTGTCTTTCTTTCTTTCTTTCTTTCTTTCTTTCTTTCTTTCTTTCTTTCTTTCTACTCACAATTACTTTCTTACATGATTCTAATTCTTTCTTTTAAACTTTTCCTCTCCCTAAATTTAACTGACCACATCTTTCTCTCTCAATTATTTACCAACGATATTTCCTTTCACTCTTCAATTTCATCCTTTTTTTTCGAAAAATATCTTCCTTCCACAGTCTCTTTTTTTTCTTTAATACATTTACTTGACACATAGCCTATCTTTTTTTATTTCCACCTTTTCTTCTTTCTCTTCTTCTCTCTTTCTTGCTCTGTCTCTCTCTTCCTTTCACACAGTCTCTCTTTCTTTCTCTCCTTCTCTCTTTCTTTCTCTCCTTCTCTTTCAGTCTTCCGCTCGTTTTCTCACATTTAACACGACTGATATGTCTGTTTCTGTTCAGAGAACCTTTTTGAGACCGAGGTTTAATGTGTTGCAGCAATAATTTTTAACCATCACCATCACTCTATGCCTCTGTTCAGACATCCGTTCACAAATTTTCGTTTTGTAGTTTACTGCTTTTCTTGCCTTTAGTATATTCTTGTGAGTGTTAAATTCTCTAGGCGCTCTTTTCTCGCTATCTATCCTAGAAAGTTCAAATGCCTCCTCGTTATTTTTTTTGTAACCTAGGGGTGGTTACTGAATAGAATAATCACACGAAGGTAATGAAAGATAACACTCAGGACAAGAACAACGCATATAAGATTCGCCAGCGGCGCGTAGAAGTAGTAGTAAACTGTTAGAAGTGATACAAGTGAATACCACAATGAATCTTCAACTGCAGCATATCTATCAACCGCCCCACGCAGTCAGATGTGGCTCAAGGCCGAATTTAATGTGAGGTATCCGAGCCCGTAGCCGCGGCCAAAAATTCTCCGTAGACCCCGTATAAAACGGGGTCGGGTAACTGTTTCCCGAGATGAGACTCTGCCCTTCGACAGAGCCTCGTCTATGGATCCTTTCTGCCCGGAAGCAGAGAGTTTGACCAGCACAGATAGAGACTAATCTCCAACTACAGAACAAAATACATTATTTACTACTGTATTTATGTGAATGGAAACATACACATTATCATAATGTATTTTTATCTTGTTGAATATAAACATTTACATCTTTGGCTATTAATGAGGTTTGAGCAAATACAATTGAGACCGCCGAAAAGTACACAATTATTTCAACCACCAGACTGGTATTTTTTTTCATAAAATCGTATTTCTCTCTCTCTCTCTCTCTCTCTCTCTCTCTATATATATATATATATATATATATATATATATATATATATATATATATATATATATATATATATATATATATCTTTCTCTCTATGTATCTATCTATCTATCCTCCCTTGTTCTTCACTGATAATGTATTTATTTTTCTCTCTGTCATTCTATATCTAACACTCTAAAACATAAATATATTTTTTTTGCTTTTATTTTATTTTGCTTCAGTATTATACAATTTTTGTCGCTTCAATTTTTCTCTGTAACGTGATTGTCCAGCCTTCGCTGCCATATTGATTATTACATTCCAGTACAGAGTTATTTACTCTGCGTCTAAGAACATTTAATCTTAATTTTATTTATTATATGAAGAACTACCAACCATCGTTATTAATTTTAATCTAGTATTTACTTGTATATTTTTGTACTGGGCGAAGTATTCCGTTTAATCAATGGATTTATTATATAAAATCAGACTAAAAGAACTAGCAGATCTATAAGGATTTATTATTAGTGGAGATAATCTTAAAACTACGGATCACACTGTGTTGATATCAGGCTCAGAAAAGAAAATGAAATGACTGTTAGAAAATACAAAAAAAAAAACAGAATGCATGGTAGTCAGCAAAAGAGACAGCCAAATGTGTGAGCTACGCAATGGGGACGTCAATTTCAAGTAGGTATATGAAGTTAACTATCTGGTTAGTGTAGTAACAGACAACGGAAAATCTAACACAGACTGCCAAAGGCGCAAGGGAGTAATAAAAATAGGTGTTCCAGAATTTAAAGAATGTATCATGACACAGGGGAATATTTACATGGTAAAGATATTGGAGTAATCTTTAACCGCTACGAGGAATAAAAAAGCCAACGGGCAAACAGAGTTCGGTGTATACATGAAAATGAATAGAAGAGTAGGACAAAAATATATTGCATCACCAGTTTTTTTTTTATTAAACGTAAATATCTTTACCATGTAAATATTTCCCTGTGTCATGATACATTCTTTAAATTCTGGAACACCTATTTTTATTACTCCCTTGCGCCTTCGGATGTCTATGTTAGATTTTCCGTTGTCTGTTACTACACTAACCAGATAGTTAACTTCATATACCTACTTGAAATTGACGTCCCCATTGCGTAGCTCACACATTTGGCTGTCTCTTTTGCTGACTACCATTGATTCTGTTTTCTTTTTGTATTTTCTAACAGTCATTTCATTTTCTTTTCTGAGCCTGATATCAACACAGTGTGATCCGTAGTTTTAAGATTATCTCCACTAATAATACATCCTTATAGATCTGCTAGTTCTTTTAGTCTGATTTTATATAATAAATCCATTGATTAAACGGAATACTTCGCCCAGTACAAAAATATACAAGTAAATACTAGATTAAAATTATTAACGATGGTTGGTAGTTCTTCATAAAGAGCGCCTAGAGAATTTAACACTCACAAGAATATCTTAAAGGCAAGAAAAACAATAAACTACAAAACGAAAATTTGGGAACGGATGTCTAAACAGAGACATAGAGTGACGGTGATAGTTAGAAATTATTTCCAGCGTCAAAGAAAGGAAATGAAGAAGAAACATATTCAATTTCTTTCTAAAAAGACTTTGTACATAAGGAGAATATTCAAGACTAATTACTATGGAAAGACGACACAGCAAAAATAAACTCTGTGCTGTATACATTTCGTTTTGGAGAAATTTTACCGTAATTTTCCCAACGCAGATAGAAAGAATTTTCAATTTTTAATATGTTAATATTTCTTTTGTGTGAAAGTATATTCATGACTCAAAACACATTAGGTTCTAATGTTAACATAAAAAAAACGAATACTGATAGATTATATCACCGGGTTAGAACCCTCAAACCTTGACACTGCCGTTCACGTCAGAAGACTACGTTAACTTAAGGAAGAGAAATGATTAAGTCTGTAGTGCTTATTTTAAGACACTGTGAAGTTAAAAAATCTATCAAATTCCCTCAACATCGTTTTCTTCATTTCGATATTTTCTAAAAGAATTCTACTTGTTATTAATTAATCTTGATTTAATTTTGGCATAACATTTGTTAGGACTGAACTCGCTACTAAGTAGTAATAGTCAACCAAACGATTTTACTAACCATTAAAAACACCGAGAAAAGGCACATGGCCACAAGTACGAGGTACCCAGTAAGTACTAAACTGACTACTGAGTAGTAATGGCCAAACACGTCCACTGACCATTATCTACCCTGAGATGTAGTTAAACTACTAAACTTAATTTTGACACAAATTCACAAGCGTGGCACACACAGTGAGAATCACAGTCACTATGTGCGATCACCTTTGCGCATTGCTCATTACCTCATACTTAGCTTGGTCGTTAAATGAGGAAAAAGTAAAGTAGACAGATTGTGCGGCACCAAATCCTTCAAGTTATGAGGTCCTGGCTGGCTGAAAAAAAAAGCATTAAAAAGTTTTCCTTCTTATAACAGGGATCGAACGCCAAACACTGACACCAGTGGAAAGAAGACAAACATGAAGCCACAAGGCAGTTTTATGACTTCTTTACTCATTATCGACATTTCCCTCTTTGACTGCTTTTATCTCTTCTCAATCTGCTTTACACTGACACTTTTCCTACGGGATTTCTCCTCTTGCCTTTCTCATTTCTCTTTTCCATAATTCTCTCTTTCTCTCTCTTCCCTTCATTTCCATTCTATTGCTTACACCTAACTTGGCTACATGGTACCGCCACTTCTGACGCTAAACTATGATGCCTTTTATCGAAAATTTCCTTGTCAAAAGCACTGTGAAATGATTTTCCTTCCGCCGAATTAGCTTTCCTGTTGGAGGGACATTTTTCAACGGCGCGAATTTTCGCGCCTGTGAATCGTAGCGTCTCATTGTAAATTCAGAAATTTCTTGGTGTCACTTCGACACAAAAGAAAGCGATAGAACCCTTCGCAATAGAAGGCCTTCACACTTTTCAAAAATTGCCACGGCCGATTGGGTTTGGAATTACACAGCAGAATAGGCTTTGACAAGATGAGTGCTTTTGGAAATCTTCGGACCCCTACATCCTTCAGAAAGCCCTCGCCTCTAACCCATCATTATTCTCTCACTGGAGTTCTCTATCGCTTTCTATGTTTGTTTGTTTTTTTCCTCCCTTTTCGTGGCTTTCTTTGTACTGAAGGACAGAAAGAACAATTTTATGCTATTGCCATAGCTCTTGTTTGTGAGCCATTGTTTTCAAGACCGGGCCTTTATTTCAGTCAGTGTTGGCAGTCGGAAGTATCAAACTTTAAAAAAAAATAAGGCAACGGTACTTGAATTTGCTAACAGAAAAAAAATGAGGAACAGAAGAAGAAAAGAAGAAGAGACCGAATTTAAAAGTCTGACAAACAGTTTGGCAAATCAATTAATCCAAATACTATTTATACTTCAAGAGTAGTGTAGATGTTATAAGTGTATATGTTTTACAATAATTAAACAATTGATGCCTCAGGCAATCACACGCAGCCATATATCATCTCAAAATTCATACATATATAAATGGCCATACATACATATATACATACAAGATTGCTTTCGACTCGAGTATGACCATCGCTGACAAGTTTGATCCACGGTTTTAGTTCACGTGAGAAATACAGTGGTTCATGAAGTTAGCAGATGACTTGCAGTACATATTGCAGACGCGGCAAACTATATTGTTTCTAGACAGGACCTGTCCTGTTCTATAAATTATATTCGAGTTGGTCGTGAGTTTTTTTTAATGGTAGTTGAGACAGGAGCAGTTTCTGCAGATTTTCTACTTGGCCCCACCCCCTCACAGCTTCTTAAGTGATTTCCAGCGTAGTAGTGACCAATAATGGCCGTGGAACATCTGAAAGAAAAGACGGGGTAATTTCAACATCCCCGGTGTAAAAATGAACCGGCAAACCATTTTATTTTGCCTTGAATGTCACCATGAACCACAATTACATCAGCGGGGTGTTGACCACAGCGGCGCAAAATGTGCTAACTGAATAAATGATGATGACGTCCACTGGCAATAATCTGCCAAGGGTGTACCAATATATCTTTTCATGTAGTTAACAAGGCCTGCATTGGAGAGACACACTCTACCACGTTCATCACATGTAAATTGCTTGATCAATTATTTCCTCTTTCCTAGCTGACGCTTAACATTTACTCAAATTATTCCATGTTCTTGGAAGATGTGGGTACCTTTATGAATTGAAATTTTCCACTTATTTCGTTAAGAAGAATTTCGTACCTAAAGTAAATCCTGACAAATCATGTTGACTTGATATTCTTGCAACTGTCCAATAGAAAGATTCTCCTGAAAAGGATCCTTTTCCATCTAAGCTCTACAAAAATGCCTTGCCGCTTTTGTTTTTGTTGGGTTTACAGACAGTTACCCTACTTACTATCGTGAATGGACTGATGATAACTATCGAGAGGATACGTTTTCTCCTCTCTTGTCGGGCAGAGTGGAAACCACGCGAGTCTATGCCGAAGGGCATAGTCTCGTCTGGGGAGGTAGAGAGCGGTCCGATCCCGTGTATGCTAGGTTTACTGGGAATTTTTGCCCGAGCGTACACTGTCGGAAAATCCCCCGATAAAAACTGGCCTTATGCCACATCCCACTTTGTGGGGAGGTCTCGGGTAAATACCGAAGATCATAATATTGAGAGGATAGGGTTTCCTCTCTCTTGTCGACCTCTCTACCTCCGGGCAGAATGGAACCGAGGCAAGGCTATGCTGATGGGAAGAGTCTACTCTGCGGAGGTTGAGAGCAAACCGACTCCGTGTATACGGGGTCTCCGGGGAATTTTCGCCTGAACCGACGTGCTCGAAAAGCCCCCTGATAAAAACCGGTCTTGTGCCACATCCCGCCTTATGGGGAGGTCTCGGGTAAATATATCGAAGACCTATGTCCGTGTTTGGCATGCTGATCTTCTTTACAAGTTAAAGGGTTATGGTATTTTTTTCTTGAGATTTTTAGTACAATGAATGACCAGTTAATGTTTACATTCCCTTATTTCTCGCCGAACTAGTAGAGAGGGCGAAGTAGAGAAGAAATGAAGACCCCTGGTCATTGTGACCAGGGCGCTTGGACGGGTTATTTATTGAGTTACACTCCCTTTTATTTTTGTCTGCCAGCTGGATCCTAGTTGGACTTTCCTATCCCTTTTTATTTTCGGTATTCCTAGTCGTCATTATTTCTGGCCTTATTTACTCCTGGCTACCACGGACCCTCATCCTCCGGCATACTTGGCTTTTACTATTTCCGGCTAACACAGATTCTTATCGTCCGGTATCTTACTTCCAGTATTTCTAACCTCTACTGCTTCCGGATACTACGAACCCTTACTATCGGGTACCACGGACCTTTATCTTCTGGTATACTTGGCTTGCATTACGTCCGGCCCTTAATTCAATCTAACTCACATGGTTGATCGGCATTGATGGACCAGGTTACAACAGCCCCGAACTTCCGTTTACACCATGGTCAGTACTTCAGGCATCTCTATCTCAACCTAACTCACCTGGTTGCTCGGCAATAATGAACCAGTTTACAACAGCTCCAAACTTCCGGCTACAATTTGACCCCTACTTACGGCCATTACTAAAATCTAAGTCACTTGGTTGATCGGCGTTAATGGTGCAGTTTTCAACACTCTCGAACTTCCGGCTACACCATGGTCCCAACTTCAGGCATCTCTATCTCAACCTAACTCGCCTGGGTGATCGACGTTAATGGACCTGCTTACAACAGCCCTGAACTTCCGGCTACGCTAAGTCCCTGCTTCCGGCTTTCCTGTCAACCTAACTCACCTGATTTCGGAAATTGCCGCATGCATATAATCCAGACTCAAATAGCCAGCAACGAACATTTAAATTGAACTCTCTTCTCCTTGACTATATCGTCCAGATTTTAAATAACCTACTCCATACACATTGGTTAAAAAGGTTCATCATTGGATTTAACCAGCAACTTTTGAACACTTTCGCCGGACATATGAATTGGACTTTCGAACTGTGGACTTACATGGCAATTTAACCTACAAGGCCTCTACTGTTAACATTTAGCCACAGTTTGATTATCTGCCGTTTGTTGTCCTCTTGTTGACCTGTCAGACTTCATGTCTCTTCTTCATAAAATGTTAGTGGGCCTCTTGTGACATCTATGCCTTACTGGGGCACTCAGGCCATGTTATATCGCACCTCCTGCAGGGGGTCTACTACATTATAGTGATGACAAAACTATTTACATTTGTCATAATGGTAACTCGGGTCGGATTGATAAGTAATCGAGCGGCGCTATATCGATTCTGATTCGCTACCTCTTTGTCACCGAGTCCTGTTGGAACAGTTGTTATGACGTTTGCCTGATAACGTAACTGTCCGGGTTTCAATTCTCGGTAGTGGATGCGCACTGCTGATGAGTCCCAAATATAGGACGAAACGGCCGTCCAGTGCATTCTGTTGAGGTTTCTTCTAGACTTGATGAATTACTTAGTTATAATTATCTTAAATCCTCCTAATTTCTATCAGAAATACTTTTACGAAGTCTGCGCGTGGATACTTCACATCAAAACAAAGACAAAAGTCCATATAAATATATGACCGCAAATTCTTCGTTTTAGTGTTATCGCTATCTATAAAAGTCCTTTTTTAAATCTGATTTTTTGTGTTCATTTTTTTTAGTTCCTTTTTTCGTAACAGATTTAATGTTTAGTATAGAGCTTAGAAAAAGTTCGCAGTGTGAGATAGGCAAGAATTAAGGCATGTAGCAACATCAGCACGGCAAAGGGCACTCCTTTAAAGGCAAGGAAGGGCAAAAATATTTTAAGTCAAGTGATAGCGATTGCTGTATGAGTCGTACGATTTTTGAATCAAGCACGGGCAACGCCGGCCCATGCTGCTAGTATTTAATAAAACGAAGATTTAAAAAAAATCACAACTAAAATAAAGGTCAATGAGCCGTCAAATTAATCCGTTCCCTTTATATCTTTCAGCCGTTAAATGGTATCTAGGATACATTGATTACTCCTCGTACTATATAAATCACTTTTTGCTCAATATCTTTACATGTCAAAAGTTTCACGAGTTTAATATAACAGTTAAATGAAAATATCTCTCAGAAGAAAAAAAAGTTAATAACATAACGACAAAGACGGCAACGAGAAAGCCTATATGAACAAGTTGAAGCAAGACGATCACTTAATAGACAAAGGTCTCTGAGATCCTCACACGAAAGGATTGAGCAAAAGAACTCATTAATTAAACGGTTCATTTTATTCGGGAAGTGATTTTATCTAAATGCAGATAAATATTTTATAGTTTATTAATACGATTAAGAGAAGTAATCACCTATAAATTTCGTAATTTAAGCTGATTTATCACCTTTGTCACTAAAGATGACATATAGGAAATATATAAATAAATACACAGGAGAACACATAATTATCAATGCGTATTTATTCTTAGTTGTGAATAAATCAGTTCCTTTACTCCTACGTTTCTTAGATTACAGTCGTATTGTTCAAGCCTTTAAATTATTTATACTTGGACTATTCTCCTCATCTTTGTTGTTATTATCACAATGTTTTGGTCTTGGAACTTTCCGGCCGACTTCAGATGCTTTTTGATCTTGATAACCTTCAAGTAATTTTGAACTGTACCCTTTATTTAATCTACGGGGATATGTGGTTTTCATTGATCTTACCATGACTAGGGATATCTTTCTGTTCCTAAGTGACTGCTCGCCCTGTTTCCATTGAGTAGTAGTCTTTACTACTACCTGCTCCTGGGGTTGAACCCACAATTATTATGCCGCAAAATCCAATATGCTGTAATCCAATAAGCTATAGACACGGAACAATAGCTTAGGGAATTAAAGCATCGCTAACAAGTACGTTTTTATGGCAAGGATTTGTTTACCTCAAGCCGAACCGGTTTTGGATTCATAATTGGCCCTCGCCTTGACCGGTTGCCAATCAGGGCTTTAGACATTAACCCGTGTCTAAATACTTTTTGTTTAAATAATCCATATATATACAATCCAGATAAGAATATATTTAATGATTAATTTATTTATTATTTATTTAGGCCACGTGACATTCTATATTCTTCGTCAGCCTTTTGGTCATTGCTTTTGATAATGTCGATACTGTTTCTACTTTAAAATTACGTGTAACAATTCATATTCCTTCACAAACACGGATTTGCTTGGATATAATTTTCCATTATCAGGGTCATTTCTTCAGCTGATAGAACTCGCGTTTTCTATTGGATAATTGTGTAGAGTATTTTAAATAATTGTCTATATTTCCCTTAAAGACATCATCAACTACTTGACCTGAATATAAATGGTCTAGAGATATATATGGTATATAATTTATATTTGCGCAGCAACATTTCTTTCAAACATTCTTATATTAAATACGTCAGCCAAAGAAACTTTGAATAAATTAAATCTTCCTTGACGCCCGTAATTAATACAAGCTATATATATATATATATATATATATATATATATATATATATATATATATATATATATGTATATATATATATATATGTATGTATATATATATATATATATATATATATATATGTATGTATTTATTCATTTATACATGTTTCATTAAAATACACATAACGCACTCACTCAATTAAACTGATAAAATAAAATCATCCTTGGTAATGCCTAAAAGTTTAGCCGAATGAACTCGGAATTATAGAACATTTTGACTGTTTCTACACACACTGTGTCCAAGAAAGAAGGCACTTGTTCGAACACAAGAAAAAGTTTAAAAAGCTTAATTGTAGTACTTTGTCGTTTTTAATGAAACATGCACACACACGCGCGCGCGCGAACACACACATATATATATATATATATATATTTTTGAATTGGACAATGTCCGACAATTTATTTTAAAGACATTTATGATATGTTTAACGTTCTTTTTATAGATACAAATATTTAAGCAAATGCTCTGTTTTATAATAAACAGTATTAAATAACATTTACCGGCCTGAATGTCCGAGAAATTTTCATAGAAAATTTTCGTTCTCCGACAGGAATCGAACCTGTATCCTATAAGGAACCATCATTTCGCGTGATGTGCCATAACCATTCGGCCACAGCGTCTGGTTAGCAAGGTCGATTTTACTATCTTTAAACTTAAATCTTCCATGAATCTCTTCTATTCATATCTGCTCTAGCGTATCAAATGTAAACAAATGACGTCATATATTTTTGAATTGGACAATGTCCGATAATTTATAAATAAATAAATTGTAAAGCATATATATAAAAGTGAACATTGAAGTCAACACTCACAAGCGACAGGCTGTTTCATGATAGACGCAATCGCCAAGCCTGACGATTGCGTCTAGGATGAAACAGCCTGTCGCCTCTGAGTGTTGACTTCAATGTTCATTTTTATATTTATATTTACATACGCTGATATTGAGCTCTTTATCCCATAAATAAAGCACACCTTAAAACTATATTTCTTCATATATATATATATATATATATATATATATATATATATATATATATATATATATAGGATATGAATATAGATATAGATGGTTGGGAGATATATGTGGCCTTGATGTAGATGGCCTAAAGATTACGCTCATACCTCACACATGACACAGACAGTGTCAACTCGATGTTTGTCGTAGTGTCCACTTTTTATATTGACACGTTCTCTCGTTAATATTCAGAACGTTTACCCATAAATATAGCATACCTTAACACTCACCATATTTATATCATACACACACATACACACACTCATATATATATATATATATATATATATATATATATATATATATATATATTATAATTGTTCTCTTTTTTAAGATATTCATCGCAACACCGAAATTCTCATGTTTCAAAACTGAAACCTCAATTTAAATTCAATCATATTCATTCATATTATTCATTTAAAATACAAAGTTTCGTTCCATTGGTAAGAGCTCTGAATTATTTTGAGGAGCGAAGAACCACCTCTTAATTTCTGTTGTTCCCAGGTTCACCGTGACCCAGGGTGGTAGCACCTGTTAGGGAGTCTCAGCTATGGGCAAATTTTTAACCCCAAACTGTGGTCAAAACACTATAAAAGTATAAAAACACATTTTTATAGTAAAAATACTAGCAATAAATTGTCATGGAAAAACAAATTGTGAGTAATATATTTTTGAAAATAAAATACCAGCAATACATTTTTTTAAAATTCCAACAATGCACTTGGCAAAAAAATTACCATCAATAAAATTTTGTAAATAAACAAAAATATTTCCAGAAATAATTTTCTTTTTAAACTACTAATGCTCCCAAGAAATTTAAATTTCGACATTAAATAACCCATTAAGGGGTTTATATGCCGCTAAACAAACAAATATCGACTTCCTCAAAGCCTACGGCGATATGACATTGAAACACCGGTTTTCGTAAAATTACCGAAGTTAAGTAACATCACTAACTTGAGAGGTGACCGCTTGGGAATAGTAGGTTCTGTAAGCATAGATGTCCGGGTGGTGCAATGGATAATGGCTCGGAATTGTTGATCGGAGAGCCGAGTTCCAATTCTCGCTGGGTTCGTTATATTCACTTACGCGCAAATACCATTGGTAAAGGTAAGAATTCACCTCGTATGTGTCCTCCTTCTTCAGGTGGTTGGAATTTCGAACCGAACCCTTTATTTCGATCACTGGGGTAGACTGTTCTAGTTCCACGAGCCATGTTTGATGGATGTCAGTTATCAGTTATCTCCTGCTAATTTTCCCTCTGAGTGTGAGTTCAATACCCGGTTCAGTCAGTGGAGAACATTCAGAGGGAAAATTAGCAGGAGATAACTGATAACTGACATCCATCCATCAAACATGGCTCGTGGAACTAGAACAGTCTACCCCAGTGATCGAAATAAATGGTTCGGTTCGAAATTCCAACCACCTGAAGAAGGCCGGAGCGTACAACGGCCGAAATGTTGTGACAAATATGGCGACAAAGATGAGAACAATAGTCCGACTAATGTAAATACTGAACAGATGCATTTGTTTCGAAACGCGTCTCATCACGTCGTCGTCGTTGGCGGGACTCATTGCCGAGTATCGGGGTGCTCATCGACATTTCCTTCCGTGTGAAATGAGTCCTATGTCGGATCTAAAGAGACGTCCGCAGCCAACGCATGCTCGATTAGGTTGGTTCAGGGAATGGAGAGCTCTGGTTTTACTTGGTCTCTTCTATTTGCCGTCTGGTGTTTTCGAAGGATGCTGTTTTTTTTTTCTTTTTTCGTGGTCTGTTGTTCTCCAATTGATTCATTCTGCAGCTTTCGCCTCCAAATTGACCGGATCGATTTCTGTCCTCAGCAAGGTGATTTTGATCTGAGCCTTGAATCCACGTGATCGATTGTCATAGGCGAGCTCTGAGACGTGAATTTGTTTGGGTAAGCGGATGTGCCACGTAGAGCATTAAGACTTCAATAAATTACATGAGTTCCGATATCGTTGAATAGATCCGAAAGAACGATTTGACGTAGATTTGTCTCACTTCTGGTTTTCTTGATAGCCTTTATTTTCAACGGAGAAATCACTGAAACATGTTCGGATTCCAGTCGAGTTCGTTACATTCACTTTCACGCAAATAAACTTGTGAGAGTATGAACCCATCTCCTCTGACCCGTACCCCAGATGTTGGTTAAATAGTAAAGTCAAACTGTGCTCTCCGGTCTTGGTTAGTAACCAGTCAAGTAGAAGGAGAATTATAAATTCAAAATCGGTTCGGCTTGAGGCGAACATTTCCATCTCATGAAAAACCGACTTGCTATGGTGACCCAACACAGCAACGCCTAGCGTATTGACTGTTGTTGAACCACACCCTTCAGTGGAGTATATGGGATATGAATGAGGGAGATACTGACACAAAACTAAATACACTGAATCTACTGGAAACAACAACCACAACAACACAGCAACGGTAACAATAGTCATATAAATAACAATCACACTAAGCTCAACATTAATAGGAAAATAATATTAAATCTACAGCAATAATCAATATGATAATAGCATGGATATTAATAGTAATTATGGTATTAGTAGTAATATATTAACAGTAACAATTCTAATAATAATGGCAACAACAATGAATAATGACAATAATAATGAAATTGAAATAATCTCCAAAAGCTTTTCAATTCATAGGTTCAGTTCACAAAACGATTTTCAAACGTTACTTGTCTGAATTTTTAGCAGCCATTGTATTAGGATTTTTCCTTTACATTGGTTCAAAACATATATTTTAGAATCTTTATTATTATTATTATTATTATTATTATTATTATTATTATTATTATTATTATTGTAGTTATTGTTGCTGTTGTTGTTTTGTTCGCATCTATTAAATGTATTTAAATCAAATAACAATAATAAAATGAAAACGAATGATGGAAACTCAGAGAGAAAAAAAATGCAATCACAACCCCCAACCACTTATTTTTACTTATACATTTTTCTTTGAACAACAATGGTAAAATAGAAACTTTTAACAATAACGGCCTCCCTCCATTCTTAGATGTATCATTATATGATTTTTTCTCAATTGAATCACGCTGATGTAGAATGTTTTTGTTATTAGATATGTAAGTAAATAAAAAAAAAATCCATTGTCAAATCCTCCCCAAATGAATAAGCCTTTCTACATTGATTCTTTATATAATAGCAACTTAAAATAACCTTTTTCTTCCACCTTCCTACCTGCATCACACCCATGCTTACGCCCCTCCCCCAACCAACTTCGCTTAGCACATTCCTATCGGGCCACGAGAAGCCACATACATACTTCGGTACACATCTTCCTATATATGCATTTGTAAGCACTCCCCTATTGAAAAAGAGGGGGGGAAATAGCATGCACAACAATAGTTAGATAAACAGATATACAAAGCAAGTACAAGAAAAGAGAGGAAATAATGCCTGTGTTTGTTCAGTTCGTTTTTTTTTTCTTGTTATTTTTTTTTAATACATAACTGATTTCAGCATTGGTGATTTCGGTATTCAATAACCAGGACAAAGCCTTCCAATAACAATATGTAGACATTATTAGTCTCAAGACGCAGTCGCTCACCCCCTTCTCCTTCCATACACATAAGCACTTCTATCTGTTTTTTTTCTTTCTTTATTGCTTTCTTTACCCACCTCCTTCACCTTTTTAAACTTTCCTCTTCTCTCACTTTTATTTTTCTTGTTGCACCTGCTTAGTACCGACACTGAAGTCAGTGTCATTGTACCGCCATTTTTGTTTTGAGAAAGAAAGCTCCTTTTTTGCAGTTTCGTATCGTTTGTGAAGAGATAGAAAAATAGATAGAACAAATATAATAAATACATCTAAAACACACAAACACACATACACACACACACACACACACACACACACACATATATATATATATAGATAGATATAGATAGATAGATATAGATATATATATATACGAGCTAGAAAAATGTGAATTGAATACACTCAAAAACTTAGAACTTGCTTTCGATTTTTATCAAAGTTTTGACAACTGGTGAGAGCCATTATATTCGTAATGAACTGTGATTAATAAGAAAACTACATGATAGAATTTAAGTTCTATAGCAAAAGGAAATATGGTTCCTAATCAATAGATAGATAGATAGATAGATAGATAGATAGATAGATAGATAGATAGGTACGAACAGATTACGACATAGATAGATAGATAGATAGAT
Source organism: Acanthosepion esculentum (assembly GCA_964036315.1). Classification (NCBI taxonomy): domain Eukaryota; kingdom Metazoa; phylum Mollusca; class Cephalopoda; order Sepiida; family Sepiidae; genus Acanthosepion; species Acanthosepion esculentum. The sequence continues at coordinate 76,120,289 of OZ038488.1, forward strand.
AGATAGATAGATAGATAGAATAATTGGCCACTCGTATTCGAGGATACCCGTCTACTAGGGTGGCTATTGCAGAAGCTTGCTCAGACACATTTGTGTTTGTTCAACACCCACAGAGCCAACCTGTGGTTTATACTGCAACTATGCTGAGCAGACCTTAGTTACAGTTTCTGGGAGAGAGCGTGTTATCTAGCGTAATCAACAATTTGAACAAGGCCAGCACGCTCAAACCCTCGGCCACGATGACTTGTAGCTTTGTGCTAGCACATCTATCGACGGCCGTCAATAGTTCCGTCTATCCTATTTCATTCACTAGGCTTGGGTTAACCTGTAGTTTGGTTTTCAGACACTTTCCAAAGGTGCCACACGCTAGGATCGGCATTGATCCATTCCGATAACATCTTTAAGTATCCTTCCTGACAAATCGACTATGGCGAGATTCGAAACCGTGTCTCATGGTCAGAAAACGAACATTCTAACATACCTACCTACATACATACATACATGCATGCATTCATGCATACATACATACATACACACACACATGAATGCATACATCCATACATACATACATACACACACATACATACATACATACACACACATACATACATACATACATACATACACACACACATGCATGCATACATACATACATACACACATACATGCATACACACACATACATACATACATACACACACATACATACATACATTCTAACATACATACATTCTAACATACATACATACATACATGCATGCATACATACATGCATGCATACATACATACATGCATACATACATACATTCATGCATGCATGCATGCATACATACATACACACACATACATACGTACATACACACACACATGCATGCATACATACATACACATACACACACACATACATACATACATACATACACACACATACATACACACATTCTAACATACATACATTCTAACATACATATATACATACATACATACATACATACATACATGTATACCGTTATTTGAGTAGGCTCCTCTGTTTTTTAAACATTTTATTTCTTCTAAGGCCTGCACACTTGATGAAAACTTAATGAAGAAAATGTGGCCATCCGACATTTTCTTTATTAAGTTTTATGACCTGGAGACGTAACATTTGAAAAAAAAACGTAACGTCTACTCAAATAGGGGAATCCACGAAAAATAACATTTCAAGTAATAAAAATATATTGGATTAAAAAATAAAATAAAATATATTAATACCTAAAAAAAAAAGAAACAGTAAAACATGGAAACATTAAAGGGAAATATGTTAAATAATCACAGATGATATTATTCACGTGCATAGATAGATAGATAGATAGACAGATAGCAATAGACTGATTTTAAATAGACAATAAGATAGACAGTAATAGACATCTAACCAGCTAGATAGATAGCCTGAGAGATAAGTAAATAGATATGAACAGAGATAGATGGATAGATAGATAGATAGATAGATAGATAGATAGATAGACAGACAGACAGAAAGCAATAGACTGATTTTAAATACATACAGATATATACATATATATATATGTTTATATATATTCATGTGTATATATATATATATATATATATATATATATATATATATATATATATATATATATATATATATATATATATATAAGATAGACAATAGACATCTAACCAGCTGGATAGATAGTCTGAGAGATAAGTAAATAGATATGAACAGAGATAGATAGATAGACAGACAGACAGAAAGCAATAGACTGATTTTAAATACAGATATATACATATTTATATATATATATATGTTTATATATATTCATGTATATATATATATATATATATATATATATATATATATATATATATATATATATATATATATATATATAAGATAGACAATAATAGACATCTAACCAGCTAGATAGATAATTCTGAGAGATAAGTAAATAGATATGAACATAGATAGATAGATAGATAGATAGATAGATAGATAGATAGATAGATAGATAGAAATTAACAGAATGAGATATAGATAAACGGAAAACGATCAGACAGACAGAACGGCAGACAGACAGACAGAATATTTCTTATATTTACACGATAATCGCTTCTTTTTTTCTTTTTTTTTTTGTTAGTCGCTGAAGATTGAAAATGAACAAACAACCGGAAAACCTCAGCGCCTAAATCAGTTTTCTCGCAGACCCCAACAACGGCAGACTCAATTCTTCTTCGAATTTTTAATTCTTCAGATCTCAACTCTCTTGTTTTTCGTACACTTCCAAGTGTACTGATAATTTAGAAAATATTGCTAACTCATCAGCTTCTTACTTTTTCTCTGTGAGGTCAGAGGCTATATTTTATCAGCTTTTGGTTTTTACCTTCAACATGTGCTCTGCAGGTACGCAGTAAATCCATCCCGTTGTATTTTTTCAGTTATTATTATTATTATTATTATTATTATTATTATTATTATTATTATTATTATTATTATCAATACCAGTAAAAAATTTCCAGTTTTCCTGGTTTTCTGACGGATCTTAATTCTTAAGTTAATGATTGAATAAGATCATTGCAATTTCTACGACAATAATATATGCGTAGAAATTCCTCTATCGTGTCGTTAAATATTTGAGCTTAACAAAGTTTACAAAATATTCCAATAACAATCATAAAATATGAATGCTGGTCCTAATTTAAAGAAGTAAGTGCGTAAAAATGAAAAGATTTGAAATTGACAAACTTTATTCATTTCACTGAAACTGACGTTAAAGACATGAGATTGCTATCGCCTGTTCTTTGTTACTTTCATTTCTTTATTTTTCTCACAGAAACTAACTAGCATCCCTAATATGACATTTCCATCTCTTCACACGATCAAAACGGAATTATTAACCAATTGCTATAAGGTATTGGTAGGACGTAGCGTACGTACGTGCCAACAAAGGGAGGTAGAGTCAGAATTATATGAAATGACGCACTTTATAGCAAATGAATAAAACGCTTCTGAAATGGTAAATAACTAATTTATTAGGTTGTCACACATGAAATGACGCACTTTATAGCAAATGAATAAAACGCTTCTGAAATGGTAAATAACTTAATTTATTCGGTTGTCACACATGAAATGACGCACTTTATAGTAAATGAATAAAACGCTTCCGAAAAGGTAAATAACTAATTTATTAGGTTGTCACACATGAAATGACGCACTTTATAGCAAATGAATAAAACGCTTCTGAAATGGTAAATAACTAATTTATTAGGTTGTCACACATGAAATGACGCACTTTATAGTAAATGAATAAAACGCTTCTCAAATGGTAAATGACTTAATTTATTAGGTTGTCACACATGAAATGACGCACTTTATAGCAAATGAATAAAACGCTTCTGAAAAGGTAAATAACTAATTTATTAGGTTGTCACACATGAAATGACGCACTTTATAGCAAATGAATAAAATGCTTCTGAAATGGTAAATAACTAATTTATTAGGTTGTCACACATGAAATGACGCACTTTATAGTAAATGAATAAAACGCTTCTCAAATGGTAAATGACTTAATTTATTAGGTTGTCACACATGAAATGACGCACTTTATAGCAAATGAATAAAACGCTTCTGAAAAGGTAAATAACTAATTTATTAGGTTGTCACACATGAAATGACGCACTTTATAGCAAATGAATAAAATGCTTCTGAAATGGTAAATAACTAATTTATTAGGTTGTCACACATGAAATGACGCACTTTATAGCAAATGAATAAAATGCTTCTGAAATGGTAAATAACTAATTTATTAGGTTGTCACACATGAAATGACGCACTTTATAGCAAATGAATAAAACGCTTCTGAAAAGGTAAATAACTAATTTATTAGGTTGTCACACATGAAATGACGCACTTTATAGCAAATGAATAAAATGCTTCTGAAATGGTAAATAACTAATTTATTAGGTTGTCACACATGAAATGACGCACTTTATAGCAAATGAATAAAATGCTTCTGAAATGGTAAATAACTAATTTATTAGGTTGTCACACATGAAATGACGCACTTTATAGCAAATGAATAAAATGCTTCTGAAAAGGTAAATAACTAATTTATTAGGTTGTCACACATGAAATGACGCACTTTATAGCAAATGAATAAAATGCTTCTGAAATGGTAAATAACTAATTTATTAGGTTGTCACACATGAAATGACGCACTTTATAGCAAATGAATAAAATGCTTCTGAAAAGGTAAATAACTAATTTATTAGGTTGTCACACATGAAATGACGCACTTTATAGCAAATGAATAAAATGCTTCTGAAAAGGTAAATAACTTAATTTATTAGGTTGTCACACATGAAATGAGGCACTTTATAGCAAATAAATAAAACGCTTCTGAAAAGATAAATAACTAATTTATTAGGTTGTCACACATGAAATGACGCACTTTATAGCAAATGAATAAAATGCCTGTTCTTTAACTTACCTCCAAATTCTTGATTCCGTCTTTAAAAAAATATCATCCTTTGATGTGATAAACATTTGTAATGCTCTGATTACATCTTCCTTATTGAAGTATGTTTTATTGCGCATGAAAAACTTAAAATGATTAAATAAGTGATTATCAGTAGGAGAGATATTAGGTGAATATGGAGGGTGAGGCAAAATTTCATAATTCAAGCTATGCAGCTTTTAGACAGTTGACTGAGAAGCGTGCGGCCCTGCATTGTCGTGCAGCAAAATTGAACCATCGCAATTCATAAATAATGAATGACTACTTTGAAAGACTTCCATACAGTAACCATTAACTAATTAATGGATGTTTTGGATATTGTTTTGGTGATTCATTTGTATATAACCACTGGTCTACCTTCTTACTGTTATCAAAGAGCATCCATTTCTCATCGCATTAATGATTCGATGCAAAAGTGGTTATTTTCCAGTCGGAAAAGCAACAGAGACCATATATAAAAGCGACTTCTTTTTTAGTCACGTTCAGTTCATACGGAACAAACTTATCCAGTTTCTTTAATTTTCCTGTTGCTTTCAAGTGTCGAGAAAGCGTTGTGCGATATGCTTCAAGTTCTTATGCGGGATTTTGTGCTGTAGTTTTCGGAATTTGATCAAACAAATCATTCAATTTGATTATGTCTGAAAATTGATCGTGATCTTCCCGTTGGTTTATTTTCAAGACTATAATCTCCCGAACTAAACTTCTGAAACCATCTTTGTTTCAATAATACCATTACGAAAAGCCGCCTTGATATTCCAAAATGCTTCAGAGGCAAAATAACAAAGCTTGTACTCATACAGCTAGTTTCATTGTAATCATTATCATTGGGCTTATAAAAAACAATATATTGAAAGAAAAATTATCTGAGAAGAAAAATAATCAAGAATATGTTAAGATATTTTTATATTCGCCCTTGAATGGAGTATTTCTGCCATATATGGCCTGGAGCCCTTCCTGTTTGTCTCAAGGTCCGTGATAAAATCCAGAGACGGATATGCAATGTAATTGGCCCTGATCTGGAATCTCGTCTACAGTCGCTCTCTCACAGACGTGCCGTCGTCTCCCTCTGTCTTTTTTACAAATACTCTCACGGTAACTGCTCCGATGAGCTGCTCTCGCTGGTTCCCAGACTTCATGAATTTAAGCGTTCAACTAGGCTGGCATCTTGCTCTCACCCTTTCTCCAATAGCTTCATGTCTCGCACCTCTCGCCTGTGGAACTCCCTCCTCTTTTCTTGTTTCCCTGATAGCTATAATCTCCAACTATTCAAATGTAATGTCAATCGACGTCTCCAGTTGCCTTGATCTATCCCCTATCCTTCTCATCAACCTTTCCTCCATCACTCCTCTTTGCTCTCGCTCCAACTCTGTAACCCCTTGCGTGCTAGTGGCTTCCCGCCTTGCTTGGGGTGAAACGCTTAAGAAAAAATACTCAAGAAGTTACTTCGTTAGACGACCGGATCAACAACCAACCAAAAGATACCACATTTCATGTGTAAACAACCTATTATTATTATTATTATTATTATTATTATTATTATTATTATTATTATTATTATTATTATTATTTCCTTTGATTTCTGTTGTATATACATTTCCTTCCAGAAACAAAACAGCTAAGATCATACGTATTTTACATAGATAAAGCACTTCGTAATGTGTAAGTTTTACTTGTGAGTACATTTTTTCGTATTTCTTTAAGGCTTGGGCTACCAGGAATCCCTTCAATGAGTATCGTACCCTCTTCCAATCAACCCGAGGGCTCCAAATACACCTGGAATTTTTTATGTCCTCTGGTGTCACATTTCTTTTAGATTTCCACTTCAAGATCCTTGCATTTTGATATTATATTGAAGATCTTCAAAGGTACATTACAATCTGCAGGATCGCCATGTCAATAAGAATGCAGATTATATTCTTGTGATCGTTGATTCACGATTTTTGGCCGATTGATTGTTCTGTCTCTGTGTAACGTCCCATGAATTTGTTTTAGGGCCTATCTCTGTAATCGGGTCTGGGTGATGTTCATACCAGCTTCTTACAGTTTCCTTCTCGTAAAAGTTGCATATTTCCCAGTGCAGATATTGGCCCAATCTATCATACAGTGTTTTAATATCCAGTCGGTGCTAATACTGTGCAGTCAGACACAACATTATTATTATTATTATTATTATTATTATTATTATTATTATTATTATTATTATTTTCCTTGATTTCTGGCGTGTCCACATTTCTTTCCGGGTTCCGGCCAGCGACCTAAAGTTTGAAATGGCATCATGACACTTTCCACTGACAAAAAAAAAAAAAAGAAATTACATAGATAAAGCCCTCCGTAAAGTGTAGGCTGTACTTGTGAGAACAATTTTTTGTATGTCTTTAAGGCATGGGCTTCCAGGAATCCCTTCAATTAATCTACTGAAATATTTTCCAAGCAATCCTAGGGCTCCAACTAAAACAGGGATTATTGATGTTCCCATGTGCCACATTTTTGAGATTTCTATTTCAAGGTGCTTGTATTTTGACAGCTTTTTGAATATTTTCAAAGCTACATTGCAGTTTGCAGGGACTGCCATATCAATAAGGAGGTACTTTTTTTTGTTTGTGGTCTTTATTATTATTATTATTATTATTATTATTATTATTATTATTATTATTATTATTTATATCCCTTATTTTTACACCAGTAGCTTATAGAGTTATGTGACACACCTCTTAAATGTTTCTGCTCTTTTCTCGGTATTTTTCACGACTTTACTTATACACCCATCAAGATGGTTTCGATTCTTCAACATATTTTCAATTCTTTACAATCTCTTTGAAAGACTCTTCGATCCTCTTCCATCTCTCCCATAATGATAGTAACTAATGACACTTTTAAGTGACGCCTATTCTCTGGAACAGACTGGATATTTGTCTTCCTATTCTCTTTTAAGTTACTTTCTGATTCCCTCGTAAAGAGAGAATCAGAGAGTTACCGACAGCTTATCTTCTTGTTCTTCGAGGACAAAATTCGCGTTTTCTGTCTTTGATTGGATGAATTACAAAATTCCTTCGTGCAGCTTCTGAATTGTTTACATACCACTGGTTTCCATTGTGGGACCTCAGTTTCATTATTTCAAAGAGCCTTGTGGAACTATTTTTTTCTCTACCCGGTACTACCTATTGTGTTATTCCTGAGCCCGTTAACTTTCTTTTGTCTTCCCTCGTAACTATTATATCTTTTTCTTGATTTTAACTTCTAATTCGCTTCTGGAAGAGTTTTTCGATTATCACTTCCATGTTGTCCTTCGACAATTTATTTCATTCGCCACTTGAAATATCCAGGGAACTGGATTTGTTCCCATTTTTGACTCATGAGGAACTCCCCTGATCCAAGCTGTGTATTCGCAATTCTTCTGTGAAATCTGTCATATCTGTATGATAATTTTCTTTTCGTTTTCCTTGTATATATGAACTATGGCTTTCTAGCTACGACTGGAATGGAGTATCTGCCCCGACATCTGGCGCTACTCACTTAGAACTAGTTACAATTTCTGACTACAAAATCTATACTGTCATGGCGTTTGTTTGCGGGTAGAATTATTGCACTTTTCTATCAAGGATAAAAGTGTAATATCAGCCCGATCCCTGACCCTTCTGACCTAAGATTATTTACGCTTATTAACCGCGAAACTACACTATTAGGGTTCTTGCTGACATTTAAACCTAGGATTAAAGTGTAGTGTTGTGGTAGGATCCACCTAATTTGCATAGTGGAGTACCGACCATATAAATATGGTTGGTACCGGGAAGAGAGGGAACGAATCAAGAGATTCAACCAGAGACTCTACCTGACTGCGACTCAGTCAACACATTCTCCAGGAACGGTCTTCCCAGGAATATACAAAAGACTATATGTAAATATTGTGTACACTTTCTTGTTTCAATACATTTTGTTCTAAGTACATTTTGTGTTGCATTATTATTCCATGCATTAGTCAAGTTTCAACATGTAGTATCAGCCAGATCCTTGAACTTTTTGACATTGAATTAGTTATGCATTTTGACCGAACATTTCTACTATTACGGTGCGTATTTGCATCTACGGGTTTACACCTTTCTACTTAACTTCTACTTGATAATTTAATATCAAACTGATGTCTGGCCCTTCTGAACTAAAATCAGTTTTTGACCGAGAATAATTCCTATTATGGTGCGCGTTCATAGTTAGAGCTATTACGTTTTCTATCTAGGATCAGTTCAATATCAGATCGATCCATAATCCAAAAGACTTGGAAAATTACATAAGTAGAAAGAAACTGGTAAGAATGAAGAACATTTGGGGAAATCCGTTTCGGAGGAGAAAAGGCTCGAATTATAAACATCAGCGGAAAACGAAAGGAAAACCAGGTGAAATTAAAAGAATTGAATATATATACTTATAGAGAAATGGGGAAGAGGTGTCAACAAAATAAAAAATTGGGAAGCATGAAAATTGGGACGCATGAAAATTGCGACAGATTAGATGAGCTCGACTTTGAAATGGAAGAAAATGATTTATTCTGAGACAGATTTATCGGGATAAATTTTAGCACTACAATTTACAGCGAAATGTACCGTATTCATTGGTTAACATTTTATATGCATATAAAGGTTGTTTCAATAACTTTGGCCGATTTTAAATGTGAATTAAGTTTAAGTGTCTAATGATTTGTTTTTCTTTCAGATTTAACAACTTATGTCTTTGGCAATTTCAACCATGGAAAGATTAACAATCAAACAACGTGTTAAAGTTATCGAAGGCTATTACGAAAATGGACGTTCAAATTTATAAATATACGGCCCAATGATTCCGCTAGCAAAATTTCACACCAAACAGTGACCTCCTGTAGATGCAGTGGCTTTTCAAAAATCTTCCTTGGATTTTCATCAGCCCAAATTCCGAGTAAAGATTGTGTTCTGTGTATATTTAAGCAACTGTTTTTGTTTCATTCCGGCGTCCTCACGTTCACCGGAAAGAATTTCAAGTCATTCAAGGTGACATCATATATATATATATATATATATATATATATATATATATAAAGAAATATAGTCTTAAAGTGTGCTTGCTATATTTATGGGATAAAGTGCTCAATATCAGAGATAGAGCGTGTGGTAATATAAAAGTAAACATAGAAGTCAACACCTAGAGGAGACAGTCTGTTTCATGCTAGATGCAATCTTCAGGCCACGGGTGCTGTTATTTTTCCTAAATAAGTGCTCGTGGCCTGACGTTTGCATCTAGAATGAAACAGACTGTCGCCTCTAAGTGTTGACTTCTATGTTCACTTTTATATTATAAAAATTAGGAAATCCGTTATTAATATATGTATATATATATATATGTGTGTGTGTGTGTGCGCGCGCGCGGAGAGGGACCGAAACAGGAAAATATCGGTTATCGTTATAGAAACTTTAAAGATGACGCAATTTTAAGTTTTAAATATCATACTTTGTACTAAACATTTTCGTTTTAATTAAGAAAGACGATATGTTGTACGATACTGAAGGAAAATTTACTTTGGAAGAAATGTGTGACCTTTCTATACATTAATAAATTATTTTCTCTTTTAAATAAAAATTCGTTTATATTAAAAAAAAATGCCCGTAAAAATTAAAAAAAAACGAAAAAACAAAAGCGAATAGAAAACAAAATAAGATCGGCGAGTTGTTCATCGAAACAAATCGGACGCGAAAAATTTTTAATTTTGCTTCTTCAGCATTTGTTTCGCTACAATACGCCATAACTAAAAACGACATTTTTCATATTTCGTTTCCTCAACTCCCCCACGATTCCAAAAGTGGAGAAATTATTTTCCTCAGAAGAGATCCATTCGCTACACGAAACGCATCACGTAAGTTGTTTTTTTTTCTCCCTTTTTATCATCTAATTACCCACCATTAGATATAAATACATATATATATATACTCCCCCCATATATACATCGAGGAAAAGCTTAACACATCACAAAATATATACATATATATATATATATATATATATATATATATATATAGACAGCTGTGTCTATATTTGCAAAGATTTCTCTGAAGAGAAAAGTATGAGTGATTTTCCCTTCGTGTCACTGTGCTAGAAAAAAATATGCCAATGCCTATCATTCAAAAATATTATTTTTCATTTACTATTCATAATGAATGAAAAAAGCAAATTCCATGTTGATTCCTTTTATTTTATTCCCGAAGAATATCTTTGGCAGACTGTTGTCAGGCGAACCTGTCAGTCCTCTCTGTCTTCTTATTACTCCACAGAAATGAAAAGCAGCCACAACAAAGACAGTGATTCCTCACAATAGAAAGAAGTCTTCTAAATTCAGTTCTCTGTGAACGCAGGGAATAAGAGAAAGAAATAATATTGACTTAGTTGCTTTCTTTGTCGAATGACGCGCGATCGGCCCAAAATAAAGGATACTCTTGGAGCTTGTCAGTCTATCTCAAAGGTTTATTGTTTTTTAGTTCTCTTTCCGTTTCCTTATTTGCTTAGTCTTGTTTTGTTCTTACCAATTCCACTTCTGTCAATAAATCATCGTTTATTTGCATAGAACCTGTTGCAGCTAGTCATTAAGAAACTACATAAAATGATGGAAACCATTTTTAAAAAAAAGAAAAGATATCCTTAGCTCTCCAAGATTCCCTAATGGCGATTCTTATGCTAAACTCATTACGCGTCTTCACTTTGTTTTCTTTTTCTTAAAAAAAAGAAAATTTTAAATTTACTTTCGTTCTATCAAAATCTTTGCTATTATAATTTGTTTTAGAAAACACTCTTCCTTAGTTTAAATTATTCAAAATCCTCCACATTTATTTTTGTTCTTATTTTGCGCCGTGTTTTAAGCTAGAATAAACCCAGAGAATTTATAAATGAAATCGGAAAATTCTTCGCAAATGAAGAAAAGATTATGGACAACTGTGCTGTAGATCTAACTAGGGAAGCTGAGGATGCCATGTACGAGTCGGGAGGCTTTAAGAACAAGAACCACAAAAAAGTATTTCAAAACGAGGCAGATTTAAGTTTTTGCATACATAACGGAAAAAAGAATGCTTGGACATATTTTAAACTCATAAGACACATGGAAGACGAAAATGTAGAGGAAAGCAAATTTGAGCAAATGCATAGGCGAACAATTACCGCAAAGCGGAAAAGAGATTATTAAACATCATGTATAGATTAGATCAACAAAGGACAGGAAACTGTGGAGAATCGTAATCACCAACGTCTTCATTCCCTCACTTAGAATTTGGTGTACTTAAAAACTATTTAAAACCACTCCAACAGCAAAAGAAAGATAATAATGAGAAAATTACGTTATTTTCTCGAACACAGATAATCATGTTTCGCAAAAGATTTCCTTTATTATATATAAAATTGTCAAGACAATTTTGGGGAACGGTTAGAAGGTTTTTTATCGATTTCTTTGCAGTTTTTTATTAAGATTAGGATTATTGCTATCACATTTACTGCTTTAGTCTATAGAACACCTTTTACTGTACTATTAAAGCAATCGCTGGAGCTGCAATTGACTACTATCTGTTTGTGTTAAACAGATTCAGAGGTTCCCCTATCGTTCAGTTTCATACTCTTATCAGTTTTCTTTTTTTTTAACAAGAGTAGTGGTTTATCCCTTGTTTCCTGTTTAGGATTGGGCTTCCAGTTCCTTCAACTCTGTTCTTCTGGCATCTCCGCCTGAAATCTGAAATTTTATTCAGCAATTATTACTATTATTTTTTTCTCTCCCAAAAGAAGTAGATAGGTTAGCCTATCGTCCGGTTCAGACTCCTCCCTGGTCCCTTGAACAGGTGTAGTTGTTTATTCCTTGTTTTCTGTTTAGGATTGGGTTTCCAGTTCCTTAAACGCTGTTCTACAGTCTCTGACTGAAATCTGAAAGTTTATTCAGTAATTTTTTTTCCTTTCCCAATACGAGTAGATTGGTTTGCCTATCGTCCGGTTTAGACTCCTTCCCGGTCTATTGAACGGAAGTAGAGGTCTATCTCTTGTTTCCTGTCTAGGATTGGGTTTCCAGTTTCTTCTAAAGTCTACATCAACGCTATACTTCTAACATCACCACCTGAACGCTGCAATTTTATTTACTAGTTATGTATTTATTTTTTTCTCCTCAATAGGAGTATATAGTTTCAACTCTCGCGCGATTTTACACTCCTCCCCAGTCTTTTGAACGGGAACTATAATCACGTTCAAAAGACCGGGGAGGAGGACCCTGTTTATTTATTTCTTTCACTCCCAGTGACCCATTGCATATTCGTGGTGTTTTCTCTTTGCTCGGATTGAATTGATTAAAAAAAATCTGGTTAATTTGCTGTGTAACACCCGGCGCGCTCAGTTCGCATTAAAAATTTCCAGAAAATTTACATTTATGTGTAATCGTACATGCTTCATTCGAATCTGGCTTATAAATTTGATAAAATCTACCGTTTTGCAGTTATCGGCAGTGAAATTTCGGATTCATTCGCGTCGTTGGCGGCAGCCATTACTGGCGTTGTTTGTATACATTCGCTGCGGAAAGCTAAACGAGGGAGAACACAGAAAGTTAAGAGCAGAACTGATCATTCTTGTCTAAATTTGTTTCAATTACTGTGCACAAGAACTATTTACGTAGACATGCTCAGTTTGCGCAATGATTCCTACACTGATAGCTATTCTGCAGCGAATGTATACAAACAACGCCAGTAATGTCTGCCCGCGACGCGAATGAATACGAACTTTTATTATTGATAAATCCAAAACGGTAGATTTTATCAAATTTATCAAGCCAGATTCGAATGGAGCATGTACAATTACAGATAAATGTAAGTATTTTGGAAATTTTGCGGGTGTTACACTGCAAATTAACCAAAAATCTTCAATGTTACTGTCCTCCATTTCCAATTTATTTCTAAATGTTTACGACTACATTTCTCAACACATTTGTTTTTACGATTTTTGAAACCCTAGAAATAGTTTTTGCATTTCGAGAACCCCCTTCATAAACATTATTATATACTTTTATTAATATCTATTTTTTAATATTTTTATCGTAGTTCACGTGGTAAACATTTTATATATATATATATATATATATATATATATATATATATATATAATATGGAGAAAACAACTGAAAAGTTGCAAATTAAAAGAAAAAAAATTGAATGTTTTTGTGAAAGTATTTATTTATAATTTTTATATATATATATTTGATATTTCAGATCGGCCCGATCTTTCGTCAGAAATTAATTACATAACTGTATTCAGATGTTTGTTTTCAAGTAGCGTCCGTCGCGAGACGTGGACGTCACGTGATGTTGAATGCAACTGTGTTTGAATATTTCTAACGTAAATCTAACGATAATATTTTAGATGTTGTTTAAAAAGGTTTTTTTGTTTAACTATATCTAAAGAAATTTTTTAACTATTGAAATATTTATACAGATTTAAAATTCCTAAGTCTTTGTTTAACCCTAGTTATATATATATATATATATATATATATATATATATATATATATATATATATATATATATATATATATCGGATAACTGGTTTAAGGGTAAAAATGATCCGTTTTTATTTAATTTTTTGGCAATTTAAAAACAAACCGTACTGCTCGATTAGAAAATCTCCCACTGAGGTTTTCATTCGCAAAATAAATAAATAAATAAATAAAAAAATAAATAAATGTAAACAACACACAAAAAAATAAACATAAATAACTAATGAACAGAACGAAAGGAAATAACTATTAAAATAACATATGGTTTATTGACTATAATGAAAGGTATAAGATAAATGAAGGTACAGTGTCCAATGAACACATATATAAGCCAAGGAAACTTTATGACAATACGTAGTGTAATGAGCCATAAACGCAATAAGTAAACTCGGAAATCTTATCTATATTCTGTACTATTCTTCGGTCTGAATATTGTAGATACCATACAAATAAAGATTTATGTATTGTTTTACTAGGAAAACAGCGAATAACCTACCTAACAAGCTTGCGTAAATGGTTGACAAAACAGGGATTAAGAGCGACAACAAAAAGAAAAATCATTCTAAGACTTACAAAGAACAGGTGGTCGTGGAGAGACAAGATCGATCACGTTCTACAGGGTCATGGTATTTACCTAACCTCCCTAAAAGGTAGGATACGGCACAAGGCCAATTTTTCCGTGGAGTGTAGGCTCGGGCAAAAATTCCCCATAGACTCCGGCAAAAATTCCCTATAGACTCCGTATAAACGGGGTCGGGTTTGTCTACCTCCCCCAGACAAGACTCTACCCTTCGGTATAGCCTCGTCTGAGTTCCTCTCTACCCGAAGGCAGAGACTGAGACAAGCGGTTAGCGCGAGGCTAAAGCCTAATGCTGACTCTCACGTTCTGGAGTGACACAG